>JBBBDQ010001214.1:2092500-2105000 GCA_037127315.1 Ascarosepion bandense
GTTTGTATATATATATATATAGAAGAGTATATATATATATTACAGATGAGTATATATATGTGTGTGTATATATATATATAAGTATATATATATATATATATATATGTATATATGAATATATATACACAGATTAGTGTATATAAATGTCGTTAAAATTCGTTAATTTCCGTAACAGATGAGTATATATATATATATATATATATATATATATATACAGATGAGTATATATATGACTATATATATGTATATGCATATATGCATATAGCTTTATCTCTCTATACATATATATACATATATATGTGTGTGTGTGTCTGTTTGCAATCTCGCTGGGTCTGCTCTACTCATTTATTTTTTATTCCAGTTTTCTCATATGACATTGCTTTTGCCTATCATATATATTTATTTTATTTTCATTAAATATTCTTTAAATTATATTGAATGAATATATATATATATATATATATATATATATATATAGAGAGAGAGAGAGAGAGAGAGAGAGAGATACCTTGTATTTAATTTCATATGATGTAATTACTTTTTCTCCCACTTAAGATTAGCAATACTATAAATCTAAAAGGTTATGGAAACAAAAAGCTACATTCCAAGCATTTTATATAGTAATTTACATTTTTATAAAATGAGACGATTTACACATGATCAAAATTATAAGTCCAGAGACAAAAATTCTACAAAATTGTACAAAAAGTATATGAAAAGTGTATGAAAGCATTCAACAACCCAATTTGATAATCAGTTCTACCTCCTCTGCTTTTGATGACTTCAAATATTCTGTCGGGCATGCTAGAAATAGGCATTTTTATTAACGTGCGGTGGATGTTGCTCCAGCTTCTGAAGATGGTTTCACGAAGTTCATATTTTGTTGAATATTGTTTGCCATTTTGATAAACATCTGTTGTCATCTATCCTCAAATATTTTTAATTGGGTTCAAATCTTGTAGAAAGGTCAAGATCCGTCTTGCATCGTGGATTGCAGCATTATCCATTTGGAATAACCATCCATCTCTACACAAACAATGGCCCTCTGTCATCAAAGATGCTTTTTGATGGAGCACCTGGGGCTCCATCATCCCTCTGCAAGAAAAGGCACCCCATACCATTAGAGACCCTCCACCACCATGATGTGTGGAGAAAATTTCAGGAGGCATGTTTTTGTTATGTCTTTATTGTTGGAAGCCATCAGGACCATCTAAATTGAATTCTTTTCTCATCAGAAAACAGGACATTCTTCCACTTCTCAACGTCACATATTTGGTATTCACGACCAAACTTTAAGCGGTCTACCTTGTAACGTGGAAGCAGCCGAGGAAATTGTTTACGCTTTTTATTTATCATGCCTTTTTGTCGTAAGTGTTGTCTGATGGTTTACGGGACTGCAATCAGCTTCTGTGACTGCCTTAATTTGACTAGAAGAAAGTCCCTCGTCTTTCATTACAACCCGTCTTATTTTCCTACCTAATGCAGGAGAAATTTTTGGGGCCTACCAGAGGATTATGCTTTTACATAAATTTCACTGTTCTTTAGAAAGTTGCAAATCACAGTTTTACTGCGATTTACCTTAGCTGTGATCGCCCGCTGTGACAAACCTTCCTATGGTATTCTAGAATTCGAGAACGCACATCTTCGGTAAGTTTGCTTGCTTTAGGCATGGTAACACCTTTACGCAGTGATTGCTAATCTCTAACTGAACTAAAAACATTGGAGTTACAATAGATCTAACAATTTATACCCCTGGACTTATAATTTTGATCATGTGTAAATCGCCTCATTTTATAAAAACGTAAATTTCTAAATAAAATGTTTGGAATGTAGCTTTTTGTTTTCATAAACTTTTAGATTGTAGTATTGGGAGAAGTGGGATAAGTTAAAAATCTATCCTTAAAAAAAATTATTTTTAAAGATTTTTCAGTGGTCTTAAATTTAATTTTTATTCGGGAGTGTAAATATATATATATATATATATATATATAGGTGCATCGACAAATAATTATAACGTTAAATTTTAGGCTATGATGCCCGGGTTCAAATCTCACCAAGATCGATTTGTCAGGAAGTAGACTTATTGATGTTATCTGTCTGAAGAAGCGTATTACAGCGTGTGACATCTTTTGAGTATGCCTGCATTCTATACCACGGGTATTCCAGCGTTTTGGAAATGAAATTGTGTAGACGTCTTCTTTAGAGGGGCCATTTCATTGTTTGCTAGCACGATGTCACAAGTCATCGTGCCTGAGAGTTTAAGCGTCCAGGCTTTGTTCAGACAGTTTATTCTGCTAGATAACGCACTTTTTTCCAAGAAACTGTAACTACGATCTGCTTAGCAAAAAACACATGATAAACTACTGGTAGGATCTGTGAGTGTAGAACAAATAAATGTATATCTAAGCAAACATCTACAATTCTGATTAGCTCACCAACCCAGTAGACGGCTATACTCAAATATGTGAGGCTAACATACATACATAAATATATATATATATATATATATATATATATATATATATATTTGAGTGTGCGTGCCTCTGTGTGTACGAGAATGAGAGAGATCCTATAGAAACACATATTTATTGCTTGCCTTGTTGCATTTTTTATTGATTTTATTTCTTTTTTATTATCGCTCATTTGTCATTCTTCCCTAACTTCATTACAGTAACTTTTCAAGGCCCTTGCTAATAGGATATTATTGTTCAAAATTGCTACGCAGCTGACTTACAGTTTCACGATTACCTTTTCCTATAAACATAAACCCGATTTAAAATGTAATTTCTTAACAGGTTCGTTAAACTGAGAAGTTATGTTGCCAATAGTTAATGTTTTTTCTTTCCTTCCTCTTAGCTTCCTACTATGTCATGATTCATTCGTTTAGCAATTTGCTTTGCATTATTTCCTAGCAGTCATTAAACAGAGAAAACTGGAGAGACATTAAATATTTCCAAAGTTATAATAGTTTTTATATACTGTAACTTTCTGCTATAATCATTCAGCTTTAAAATATTAGCTTTACGGTTTTACACTGGTTATTTTAGATTTAAACACAGCAATTTACAGTTAGTATGTACTGCACCCTACCAACTAATATCTACTAATCTAACAAACGATCGATATCAAAGTGTCATTATGATAATTTTTCCCGCAGTTTTCTATTGATAAGTTATACATCCAACATATTTTTATCAGTTTCAATCGTTCAAAGAAGAACACACATAAAGTAGTACATTGTTTGCTGTGTGTCGTTGTCATTATAAATATCATTTCGTACATTTTCAGATAAGTTCTATCTATTGATTGACACAGGAAAACTAGAGTCATCGCGTTTCTTAAACACGTTAAAATTATTCACAGTATGATAGCAGACATTTAAATGTCTTTGATTATTTCTAGCCTTGCGTTTCTTCTCGTCTTTATGGGAATGTTAGAATTCCTCCAGCTGTTATACACGGAAATATGTCATTTGCATTCTAATGGGTTTGATATTTTTCTACTAATCTATGTCCACTGTTCCTATGCAACTTGAAACTTTTTATCATATATTTGCTTCTATTCCATGCTACCTACATCAACCTGGGCTTGTACTATCCGTTGAAATTTGAAACACTACAGAATACTTGCCAATGATTAAATAGAACCTGTCTTCAGGTATAACTTTTACGGTTGTTTGCAGTCATGGAAATGAAATATTAGTCATCGTTTCCGAAAAAAACATGTAAAAAATCAAGCTTTTTTTTTTTTTTTTTTTTAATCATCTCACCCCAAGCAAGGCATTCCACTGCCACTATTGCGCATGGGGCTACATAGGGGAAGGTAAAGAGAAGGAGTGGATAGACATAGGGAATGTCAGGAGAAAGGTGACAGATGAGTAAGGATAGCGAGGATGAGGGTCGGGCAGATGGGAAGAGTGCTTGATAGAATGGGAGCAGGTTAGTGTGTTAGGAGGTGTGTATTGACCTTACATTTAAACTCCTGGAGATTGTAGCCGTCGGGGAAGCAATCGTTTGGAAGAGAATTCCATAGTCGAGAAGTGCGAGGAAAGAAACTGTTGGAGTAGAAGTTACGGCTGCATTTTATCGGTTTCATTGTAAAAGGGTGGGATCTAGTTGCTAATCTAGTATCTCGGGCAAATTCGTATTTAGGGGGCACCAGTGATCTAAGTTCATCGGAGCAGAAGCCGTGAAAGTATTTATAGAAGAGACACAGGGAAGCCACGTCTCGCCGGTGGGAGAGAGACTGCAGGCGGTCTGCCAAGTCGGTATCTATCACATTACAGACCCTCCTCTGAACCTTATCGAGAAGCCCGAGGAGAACAGCAGGGGCACCCGACCAGATATGGCAGCAGTATTCAATGCACGGGCGGATGGTAGATTTGTAAATGTGCAGGATAGATTTAGACGGAAAAAACTTCCGGGCCCAACACAGAGAACCGACTTTCATAGCAGCGGGTTTAGCAATGGATTCGATATAGTCATTCCATTTGAGGTCCGCTGAAAGTGTGAGACCAAGGAGGCGTAGTGTTTTACTCTCTGGGAGGCAAGCCTGGTCCATGCTAATGGGAGGTAGGTTAGATTGTCGATGATGGTTAATTGACAGTAGCTTCGTTTTAGAAGCATTAAAATTTACTAGCCATTTCTTACCCCAGTCCAATATGGATTGGAGGTCTTTTTCAATCTCGGCTGCGAGTTTAGCTTTGACGCCTACACCAGATTTTTGTTGGAGGCGAGAGTAAACTGTGGTGTCATCGGCGTACAAACCTATTTGGGTTCTTATGGAATCAGGGAGGTCATTAATATATATCAGGAAGAGTGTAGGACCTAAGATGGAGCCTTGGGGGACACCTGCGTTTGTATGGTAGTTCTGAGAGGCATGTCCGTTTAATACCACTTTCATTGTGCGGTTAGAGAGGAATGACTGGATTAGTTCAAACAAATGTCCAGTTATACTATAGCTCCGCAGTATACATAGAAGGCCAGCATGCCAAACTCTGTCGAACGCCTTAGATATATCCAATGCAACGGTTCGAGCTTCGCCATTCCTGTCGAGTGCCTGGTATATGTACTCGGTGATGGTCGTTAGCATATCAGCAGTAGACCTGGTGAAGCGGAAACCATATTGCTTGTTCGAGAGGAGCCTGTGTGCTGTGAGATGCTGAACCACCTCGGCGTTGATAATGGCTTCGAACACTTTGCCAAAGATCGGAAGAAGGCTGATAGGGCGGTAATTTGCAGGGTAAGAGGGTTCTCCAGTGTTTTTAAATATAGGAACTATAGAGGAAGATTTCCAACAGGCAGGAAAGCAGGAAGCAGATAGGCAGAGGTTGTAGAGCTTAGAAAGGATAGAGGTGAGTTCAGGGGCACATTTCTTTAAGACTATGGTTGGGATTCCGTCACCACCGCTCGCTTTGTGAGGGTCAAGTTTTAAGATTATCTTAGAGACAAACGAAGGTGTAATGTGGACATCATTCATTTGTGCCTCGGTTCTAGGTGAGAAGTCGGGTGTAAAACCTCCAGATGAGTCCAGACTCGAATTGTTCGAGAATCTGCGGGCAAAACATTCAGCCTTATCTGCTGGGGAGGTGAGGACCTCAAATTTGTTGATTAGCGGGGTTATTGTGGACTTGCTCTTCTTAAGTACTCTTTTACAGAGTCGCCAGTAGTCTTTAGAGCCGAATTTAGAGCATGCTATCCGTTGCTTCATTCTGGCAGCAAAAAACATCTTAGCCTTCGTTAAGTACCCTTTTACACTTATTACGAGCTGAAGTGAAAAGGTGCCTTAATTCTATCTATGTTTATATTTGGAAAATATACATGTTTAGTGATATTACTAATGCAAGGTATTGCCTTGAATGGTGATGAACCCCGTGAATGTAATTGGTAGATATATCCGCCCTACATAAAGACAGCAAAGGTATAATAGGAACAGAAAAAAATCATGGATGTAAGCAGTGACCAAAAAGAAAACAAGCATTGCGTTTGGGAAAAGTCCTGACTATGTGAATTACTTGGTAATTTTAAAACTATAAAATGTCTAGAATTTTGGTCGAAGGGAACCCGCTGGCTTCTGAATCTCTACAAGATCCTTCTCTTTGACTTCTCTTCTGCTCCACACAAGCGTAACCGTGGAAGAATAAAAATGTAAGAGTATATTTTTACCTATACATTTTTCTCGTTGTTTGTAAAGATCCAGCGGTACTATATTATACGAATTGACGTACAGTGTTTTGTTGCGTTATTTCATTCATTTATTTATTTTTAACGATGTCGACGATTCCTCAGCGACGCACGAAAGTCAAACATTGCAATGTATAGACATAATTAGAGAGAAATAATCGGACAAGCACACTCTATATCTGAAGGGTACATTAACAAATGGTAAATCTACAAATGCAGAAAAGAAAAGTTACATAGTAATCGATGAAATAATATATTACTTGTCTCAGACTGACGATGAAATTCAGATCAGACTTTATTTTTGTCTGCTCTTAGAAAAGGGTGTTGGTTCAATACCAAGATGACAGTGGCCAAATGGGTGTTAATAAAACATTTCATTTAATACAGCTGAAGTATTCCTGACTCTGTTTCTTAAGAGAAATTAAAGATTTTCTTGGTAAATGAATTTCGTGCCAAGAAGTTTGAGAAGGCAGCATCCCCACTTGCTAGTGTCTGATTTGGTTCCGTTTCTCTTTGCAAAGCTAGCTTTGTATATCACTGGGCTTTATCCAAAGACTCATTCAGGTAACCAATACATAGTTACATTCATACATATGCGCATATTTTGGGTTAGATCTTTTTCTGTTCCTAACAAGAGAGGTGCATCTTTTAGTTGACTAAATGTTCCCCAGCTAGGGCGTACTACTTCAGCATTTAACTAATGATTGGCAGGAGAATGTAAAAATAAAAAAAACCATTAAAAACATAAATGTATAACATGTGGCAACTTAACTCCATCTCCCTCATAGGAATAGTCAGGTTGAGAGATTTTATAGAACACTTCATTATGTTTTAGCCAAGAACATTTTTCAACAGCAAAGAGTCATGGGATACTTACATCAATCAGATATCAGCGGCTCCCTGGATTCACGTAAACGAAACTACGACATTTTCTCCGTACTATTTGCTCTATAACAGGAATGTTATGTTTTCTGTGGATAATATACTGAGGTCTTGTATTTATATTAGTGTGAACATCACGAAGAAATACATCATGGTTTCAGTTTGGTTTAGAAAAACATACAAAATGCGGGGAAACCTGGGAGAGATAAATCTTTTAGTAAGACCAAAGATATAAATTTTAAAGTTAGTGATATGATGGTAATAGAAGAAACACTATAAAAAAGACAATTTGGACATGCGTCGGCAGCCATCTTTTTTATGAATTACAGATTACAAATCGGTTAAACGGCTCAGTTAATAAAACGCATGCCGAGCATCTTTGAAAAATCCCAACTACAGTAAAACATTTATGTAAAATTGTATTGGCTGTTCCAGTAGTATCCAACGAATCTGAGAGTGAGCCCGGTATAGAACAGGCCAATTTTCTAGAGTACATTTCTCGGCATCAACGTGTGTACTCAGACGATGAGCCTGATGTCCAATTAATAGAGTGTCTTATCAGGACCCGATATAAAACAGCGGATAAAAACAGTGTCAACTGTTGATCAAGTGGTTGGAATGGGGATCACGACTAGTTATTCATCCGCTTTCAAGGATAGTTGCCCAAAAGATGAAACATCAGAGACAATTTATATAGATAAGGAATTTCTCACGGATTACTTGGCAGCTAAGTAAGCAATGATACCCAGCTGAGGCAAACGTCTACTGGGGCAAAATGAAGTGATGCGCCTATAGATTTCATAGATAAACGCAAAACTAAGAACTATCTGTTGAAACATTTTGTAGACTTACTGGCGGATATTCAGCGGAAAACTGCAGGAGAAATAAAGAGCGCTTGAGATAAAATGTTATCTTTGCTTTCTTGAAACAATGCATGCAGAATTTACAGTCTATGAAAAAAAGGCATTAAGTTATATAGTATTAAGAGTGTAAACTTCTTTCAACATCTCTGGCGTTTATAATAACAGTTATATATCTCTCGTTTCAGATAGCAAACTTTCTTTTTTTGGTTGTGTAATTATTTCCTGGGTCAAACTTACCAACTAAGTGTTATCAGGACGTCGTTTTTAATTAACAAAATGAAATATCACTCACACGTACGAGGCGGCTGGTGATATTTTGAATTGATCTGACACCCTACGACGCTGCGTCACAGTTAATAAAAGAATGCATTAGAAATGCCCAGCTAGACATAAAAGAAGACTTCCCACAATGGTTTCTTGGGGATGTTTTCTTTGAAGCGCTGATAAAAACGTAATCGACGAATTTAAAGAAATAATAATAAAACGCGACCAAAGTTTATTGGAATACGTAGTTTATAGGTCTGTGATATACAGAATGAAGACATTTGTTGGAAACGCTCTAAGCGTTTTGGAGTTGTATCGGAGAATGATCTTTTCTTCTTCAAAGTAAATTACCAAATACATAGAGGCAAATATTTCACATGATAGAGGATATTATATCAGTTCAAAATAATACGAGATGTGAATACAACTAAATCAGGCGTATACATTCGTAAGATGTCACCAAACATAGACACCCCGATCTTTTGGGTAAAAGCACAAAACAATCGAGCTTATTTTTGCCTCCAAAATATTGTGTTTTCTTTAAGGTTTTTGGGTTTCTTTAATACCTTAAAGATTCTGTAAAATCTATTTAGTACCATATGTACGACTAGAGAGTGGGGAACAACTATTTTAAAAATGGAAAACCGCGATGCATAGGCAAATGACAAGATTATTTACAAAGAACTGAACAAAATCTTGTTAATAATATAAAATTAATAAAAACAATCTTTAATTGCTAAGGAATTTATGCTGGAGATGTATAAATTAAACATTCATTCATCCAACCATACACACATTTACACATTCATCCGTACATGCCATCAAATACCAATAACACGCCGGAAAAACGAAAAATGTGGAACTAGCATTTCTAGTCACATAACCCTAGAGGAGATATAGAATTCAACTCAAGAAAGTTGAGGAAAATAAGAGTTGATAAATGACCGTACATACAGCGTAACTAAAAAAAAACAAATCTGAACTATCCTGTCTTTAGGTAGGTTTAACAATGTTTTATGAAGGATCCTCAATATCTTGATGCCTAACTGGTATGAAAATACTACTACAAGTTTGCTCTTTCCAATCAACAGATGCGCGCTAAGCTCACTCATCTTTTACAAAATACTGATGGAGTGAGTCGTCATTTTCTCTCTTGATTTTAACTTTAAGCTGATTCTTGAAGAACAAGATCAGTTAGGAAGAAGATAAACACACGTCCTATAGAATTCCTTCTGTCACATCGTTTTCGTCACGACTCTCATATCACTTAGTAAGCACACGAATACATAATACCCTAGTCAACGACGACATCACATTGTTTCAAACATAAGCAAACTCAAGAAAAAGCCCTTTTCCCTTTTTTTTTAGTTGTTTCGCGTAGTATGCGAAACCTAAAATTTTCATCACTCTTGCACAACGGGACTACGAAGATGAAGTAAGTTTAATTTAGATTATTCACACTTCTCTACCCATCTCCTTCATTCATGTAATTTGACACACTTCATATTTTGTTTTCCGCAGTTTTCCGGTCTTTGAATACCGGTTGTTGTAGTTCTGAAAGACGGTTTTAGTTGAACTAATCCTCTGTATTCTTCTGATCTGCATAGATAAAACCGATCAACATCTGCTTTGGATGATGCAAGCGGTGTTAATTGCGATACTTTCTCGTTGTTACATCGATGTTTTTATGTTAGTTATGGATGCTAAAACTGTCATGCATGAAGAGAATAGTCAAAATGTTTTTGCCTGATAGTCTCTTTGCTAAATTTAATTCGGTATTTAACACCAGACCCACTATAATTTAATATTCTTTTTTTACAGTCTCTTACACTTTGGTATGTTATATTTCATCTCTTTAGATGATGCCTAGATATTTATAGGCCACTTTTTTCTTTAATCTTTGTGACAAAATCTTGATCTATTGAGTGTGTTTCTGTAATTATCGCTCTCTTGAATATTTTTTCACATTTATATGATATAAAATCTATACAGATATCATCTTTGAAACTTTGTTGAGGATACCCTTCAACCCATTGTTAACTTTGATAATTTCAGATTATCCATGTAGAATAGGTGATTTAACACTTGCTGTTTGGTTTTGTACCCATAGTCTTTAATATTCAATTCATTCGAACGGGTGGTAAAGACAGGCAGAATAGATTGGTGTGACAGGAAGTCTCCTTGAAAGATTCTTAGTCAGATATTTAAACAATTGCAAGTGGCAGGGCATTTGGTGTAATTTACGAATATTCTAATTTTCCACAGTCACATACGATATTAAAGGGAATTTACTATCACTGAAGCCATATTATATTTTCAGTCTATAAGTATTCACTAGCCGGGCACAGTCCCAAAGACTGATCTATCCAAGTCGTTCTGAGATTGCTACCTTCTACCAGTCATTTTACAGGTTAATTTTATATTAGTAGTTGATCTTTGAAACATATGAATATTTTCAATATACCCTGTGTTCCAGGGTCAGAATATTGTTTTCATTGAGAGAAGCGTAAGTACAGATTGTATGGATGAATCTGACTAATTCATACGTGGCGAAAAGTAATGCTTTAGATCATGTTTCATTCGTTTTTTTGGAAATATTTAATATCGTCAGTGACGCATTCTGGAACTTCATTTGGGTTATTTATTAGCATAGTTACGGCTATATCGTGTTGAATACACCAGTTTCCGTCCGATCACCAAAGTTAAGCAACGTCGAACATGGTCAGTACTTAAATGGTAACCATTTGGGAATAACAGGTGCTGTAAAGATAAGGACCAAGAATGGTCCACCGGTCCTCCAGGTTTGGGGGTTGGATGCAGGGCTAACAAACCTGTCCCGTAAAAAACACTTTGTTACAGAAACAGCAACAAAATGTTGCTGCCCTATGCACCATTGGGTGTGATGGATAAATGCTCATGATGATTTATTAGTATTGATAAAATTTTCTCATGCATTGATGATAATGCCACGAATTGTGTATCTAGTCATTTCCTGTTGATTTTCATTTTGTTAGAGGGTTCGTATTATTATTTTTGGTAATAATTTCCATTCTTTCACGGGTTTATTGTTCATTTATTCTTGTTCGTCATTAGGATTATATTCATTATGTTATCTCCTAATATTCTCCCATAAACATTACATTTCTTCAACAGATGATCGTCCTTTGTCATCTTCAGCTTTTCTTTTTAAATTTCCTTTTTGATGTCTTTTGAATATCTTATTTTGTCTATAGAATTGCCATAACTTTTTATCCCTTATCCTCTGTGCCTTCATTTGCAGTTTCATATCTTGATTGATGGAATTTCATTTTCTCCTTTAATTACATATTTCTGCTTTATCTACTTATTTTTCTGTATTAAAACAATAGAATCTCTTAGAATCTCAACAGATATCGTTAAATCATATCTGATTTTCTCAATTTCTCATTTTCATTTTGCAATGTTTACAGTTTTTTTTCTGTTTTTTAATCCTTTGTTTTGATATTTTAGTTTTTCAATAATTACCAACGCTGCTGCATGTATGCCAGTATTGACTTCTTTGATGTTTTCTAGTGGACTCTTCATTAAAAATGTATGCATTGATGCTTTATGTTTTTACACGATATGTTTATTGGATTTTAAAATATTAATATTTGGAATCCTGTTTCCTTGAGATTCATGTGCGAAACATTTTGCTGATTACTTTAATCATGATATTTACATTGCAATCATTTTAACACTGCTGTTTTCAAGTCATTCTGATCTAATGGTTCCTCAAAGAGAGAATCTGAATCATAGCAATTGATTACATGGCAGTTAGCTTCTTCCGTTATATCTCCTGAGAGAACATTATATTCTAACTTATTTATCTCATTTTATATCTCGTCTTCCATCTTATTACTTATTTCTAATCTTGATTTATTTTTGTTTAGTTTATGTCTTATTAGCATCATAGTCCGGCGTTGCCCGTGAAACTCAGAATATTAACAATGTTTACAATACTGAAACAAACATCAAATCTCGTGAGGCAATAATGTCTATAATATTAAATGAATAAATTCCTTTAAAACACGGTTATATAAAAAATAATTATATAAAAAATTGTTTTAAAACAATTTTTTAAAAGATTCCATTAAAAAATCTATTTTCTTTTGTTTTGCTAAACGTGATTTGATGTTTTGTATGACATTTTAATCAACATTGCGTTTTTTGGGGGTTTTTTTCAAAATTACAGGGGAAAATGCTTATATTTTTTGTTGACTAAATGAATTTAACATAAAAATAAAAATTATTTTGTTTTACTGGAATTAGAAATATAAAAACTATTACG
>JBBBDQ010001214.1:2110000-2140000 GCA_037127315.1 Ascarosepion bandense
TTCTAATTTTTTTGATGTTGCCGGCATTCAGACATTAAATATTTACGTTTACCAAATCCTTACTCAATCGTGGATTTCCTTACTTGTAATATTTAACATTTTAAAATTCAAAACTCACATCTTTGACTGTCTCTTCTCTCGGTGACTATATATTTTATTTTATATTAATCAAAACATTGTTACCATTGCTCAATAACTTTCGTTCATATAAATCAACAAATTAGACATCGGGCTTTCGAGATGAAAATTTTCTTAAAAGAAACTATTGTGCAAGGAGGAGTATCACATATTTTAAACGTGCTCTGAAGTTAATGGCCTGCCGGTATAGTTGGCATAATTGTCTCTGAATATTAGCATTGCAGCAGATTTTATGAAATAATAAATATGAACAACGCAGTGAGAAATTGAAAGAAAATGGCGCTTTATTTCATGAATATATTACCTCTGGTATTATTCATTGCCGTTTTAATATTCTGAAGAGTATAAAAAGATCAAACTGAGATTCCACGAAAATATAAAGAGAAGATACTTCTATCGAAGCATGAGGAAGGTATTTTATCAACGTGAATAAGAAAGAGAAACAATAATTATATATATATATATATATATATATATATATATATATATATATATATATATATATATATATACGTGAAATCTCTTTTAGGGATTTCATGTTGAAATGTTCATTCAACATTTTAAATTTTGAAAATTTATTTTAATTTATATTGGCTCTGTAATTTTAATTACATTGAGATCTCCTCCTGTATCATTTTTTTTAAATATTAAAATGTGTAATATTAATTAGGATCAGGTTCTTGGAATTTACCTTCCTACCTTTCCGTTTCGGATTAAAATAATTTAATAAAATAATATATATATATATGTGTGTGTGTGTGTGTGTGTGTATGTGTGTGTGTGTGTGTGTGTGTGTGTGCATAGCACGTCACAGATTATAAAAAATATCATCTTACAAATGTTTGAAAGCACAAGTTGATTGATTGTATGTATCAGAATTACTAGAGAAATATGTTTTCATTATATCCCCATGAAGCCTTTTTGGCACATGCAAGGGAAGTAAATTCTGCTACAACAAATTAGAGTAGGCCTTAACAGAATATCGGCGTTACACAATCTCATTTCGCAAATATGAAATAGATTTCAAGGCTTCAAAATTAGTGAGAACCTAATTAAAATTTTCTACATCAACTCAATACCATTTACAGACTCAAATCTACTACTGTTTAAAAGGAATGATTTGTTTTAAATTCTTAATTTACAATTTGTTTAAATGTTTTGTTTTCCTATTTAGTTTGCGGTTCAACAGTTTAATCTATAATTAAGACTTTTATTATGTAACATCTTGTTAAAATTTAATATGAAATTATCCTAATACAAATACCCACTGCTGTAATTACATTTAAATTCTGTAGAAATCTTTTACCGTCTTATGATTTATGAATCCTTCAAAAGAATGAAATAACTATTAAACTTATTATAACATTTATTCCAAAATTTATTAAAGCATAGTGACAGGAATAGTATATTAAAAATGGACATATTATTAAAATATTTAAAAGATATCAGAGCGGATAAAAAAATTGTATTAATGAAGTAGAGAACAAGTTTAAAAAAGACATCACAAACATAATTGGAATATTTTCTTAAAAAATTAAGTATTTTACTCAGTTATAGTAATACATGTAGTTTTCATCATTGCAATAGAATGTATGAGGACAATTTCTGGTAGAATAGTCATATAAAATGTGTAGTCGTAAATATGAAAAAACAAGAAACACAAACATACTGAATTGTCATTCATATAAGGAAAAAATAAAATACCGCTTGACAAATCAATGGTCAATGCTAGTGTTTTGGTTGTTTTTTTGTTTTTTTTTTGTTCCAAACTGCTACATATTATTCTACAACGTTCTATGTATTAGTTAATTTACTTGGAATATTCATGCGTTTGATCAGTTTACAGCTAAGAACTCTTCCACGAGGAATCATAATAAAGTAATCCTCCGGATTATGACAGTACCGCTCTTCGACGATTAGTGGTTAAGACAGAATCTCATTCATACGATTTAAGCTGATGGCTTTTGCCAAGTACATAAAAAGCAAAACGCGAGGCAAAAGAAGATGTGTATTTTTGTATTTAAAGATATACATACGTGCATATTTATTGAGTTATATTGATAAATATGAGAAAGTTTTCTTGTTAAATAATAAGATGGTGAATTTACGAAGAAATACAATATAAATTCTCGTTTCTTTTTATCTGTCTTACAACATTTGATTGTTTCGGGGTATGGCAAGAGTGGCAAGATTCTACACTTTGTCATCTTATCTAATGAAAACTAAAAAAACATTAACGAAAATATTATACAAACAGCTTAATAGAAATTCACTTTATTATGGTTTATATATATATATATATATAATCAGATTGACAGATGTTTAGAAAAAGAAAGAAATAGAAGCAATGAATGAAAGAAACATTCTCCAGGTAAATTTAAATATATCTGTGAGTGGAACAAAGTGTCACTTCCTCTGATGCGACACAAGCAAGCAGATAGATCTTGAAAGATACATTTCAATAAGAAATAATAAAATCCCCAAAATGCAACTAGAATCAAGTGCTGACTAAAAGAATACAAATATAATAAAAATTTAAAAATGAAAAATTATTTTCCAAAAATTCGAAAGAGACCTAGCGATATTATTGACAATATTATTAATGAGCAAACGAGTGGAGATGTGAGATGAACGAAGTTCAGGCAAGCGAAAATGCGGATTGGTGAATAGATGCAAAACGGTGAAAAGTCTAACATAACAATTGAAGACGATTAGACATTGAATAATGCTGAAGGCGGGTATGCAAAAATATGGAACATTATCGTGAACAAAGAGTTTCGGGGAGAATGACTCTTTATATATTGTCGAGTTTTAACATTCCTATTGTAGAAAGATTACGTCGCCCTTATATCTACTCTTAATCATTCGTTTATTATTTTTGTTTTCTTTACTCCGAGTCGTTGTAATTATAAAATAGCTCACTCAGATATTTGGCTATGTATAATAAAAATTTAGAATTAGTATGAAATTGATATCAGCAATTATCTATATAGTTAGATGCTGACTGCATTTCTCTCCTGTAAACTGATTCACGTCAATCTTTAGATTAAGAGCAAAGGATTTAGAGAATAAGAAAGATTAATATCGTATTAAAGTTAGTTCGTGAAAGTGAAGTCATGGCCCTGGTTACTTTAGAAGATAATTTTCAATAACTAGTAGACATGAGTCAATATTGATGTGATTCTACAGATTGATTCTCTATATATTATGGAAGGAACATATTAAGAACAACACTGTTTAAAAATAAATCTGAGCAAAAAAACGTTCATATAGTGATTGTGAACGTGTGGAAATCACATGGGCACATAATGAGAAAAATCGGCTTGCGAATTTGACACGCACTTAACATATTAAAGGCATTGCTATTTCTGATGAGGGGCTTACAATGGACGATTGTCCTAATTTCCGTTGTTATCAAAATTTTTCAGTGTTTTTAACCTCCGACCTTGACCAGAAGTATATCAATCAGTGTATCCTACAGGGATTTTTAAACTGAACCCATTAATTCATCTACTGGAGTAGATAGCCTTCTTTCCATATTTGTATTGGTATTTTCTCTTGTTCTTATTGTAAGTAGTGCTCAGATATTCGTCGTCCTATTTTTTCAATCAATAATATAAATTCAATCAGAGTATATAATATCAGGTATTGAACTCATGAACATATCACAATGTTCACGAAACAACGTTTTAATCCACAAGGCCTTTGGTACTTTGGTGCAATTCGGATGGAATTGTGTTGCTAACATGGGGTCTTGATGCAGTTTCTTCGTTTAAAAGGTTTAGCCAGTAAATCTTTATTTAAACCTTTATGCCAACCAAACTTATTTTGCTATCGGAGCGCAACAGACCAAGGAGAATTTACTGTCTCGCATCGCTTCTTTTACTTGCGAAATGATTAATCAACGTATGGAATACCATATCTTTAACAATATCTCTCTTAATTTTAACATCATAAAATACGAGTTAGTCTTTGCAATCAAAAGTAACGACAAAAAAATAATGCAAATCACTAAGCGTGAGAGGTTGGAAATATCTATCTATCTATCTATCTATGTATCTATCTATCTATCTATCTATATATATATATATATATATATATATATATATATATATATATCAGAATTATACGGATATGTACGAAACTGTGTTTGGCTGGTATGTTTGATTTTTTTTTTATTTGTTTCACATTAATATTTTAAAGGATACTCTTCTTTGACTGGAAAGTCTGTACATATATCGATCGCTCTGTTTCTGTTTTATATATATCTTTCTCTCTCACTCTCTCTCTCTCTCTCTCTCTCTATATATATATATATATATATATATATGTATAGATAGATAGATAGATAGATGATAGATAAAAGAGTACATTATAATTTTTTCACTTATTCGTTTGAGAAATAGTTTGAAAATCATATATCTTCCAATAGAAATCGAAACTGCATATTTCCAATACCGGGGTGATGTTGTTTTTAGACTAGACCTGACTTACAACTGGACTACCTATAATATCATTTTTTTACTCGTTTCACCCCAAGCAAGGCATTCCACTGCCACTATTGCGCTTGTGGCTACATCGGGGAAGGTAAATAGAAAGAGTGGTTTGATATAAGGAAACGTCAGAAGGGGGTGATAGGTAGTTGGGAGGATTGAGAACCGACTTTCATAGCAGCGGATTTAGCAATGGATTCGATATCATGGTAGACAAGATTCAGTTTTAACATTTATACAGATACTATCTCGATTCATTTTATCGAATGATTAATATCTTCTCAAATGGTATCGAATGTAAAAAAAAACTCAACCGAAGACAATGTACGAAAAATCAGGAAAATGGCATGAGCCGACGTATTTGAATTTTTCTAACGGTCTCATCTCCCCGGTCCCAGTGGAAGGCCGGTTCGATTCCTGCCAGATGACAAATATTCTCTAAACGATTTGTCAAACAATTAAGGGCAATGTAAATTTTAACGTACTGTTTAACGATATATATATATATATATATATATATATATATATATATATATATATATATAAATGGAACCTTGTCTCTGTGCGTGAGTGTGTGTGTCTGTGTCCGTTACCTATATACCTATATACTCCAAAACATATGTGTGTGTGTGTGTGTGTGTGTGTGTGTGTGTGTGTGTGTGTGTGTGTGTCGTGTGTGTATTACGAAATATTGTCCTCATCTTATTTGCAATTTATATCTACTGGACCATGTGTCATGAAGAACAAGAAAAACGAAATTTCTGGTACTTTAAAGGTAATGTTCAGTAACCATATTTATAAGAGTTTGGCCCGGTATTACGATAGATCTCCATTCCTACGCTGATTTCTAACGCAATTTCACGATACTTCCGAAAGCACCTGCAATTATCCGTTAAAGAGTACTTAGGATACTCAATCATGTTAACGCAACAGTAATAATAGATAATAATAACTTATTTCTATAATACGGTTTGAATTATATATATATATATATATATATATATATAAACTGCGACAGTAAGCCAACAAGATCAACTTAATATAAAATATTAAGTGTTATATTTATATAGATATCTCTATTGTGTGGTCTTATGAAATGAGCTAATTAAGCTCACTGAAATGAATTATAATATATAACTAAATTAATAACGTGTTGAATTTTCCTTATATATATATATATATATATATATATATATATATATATGTTTACCCCTTGTCAAAGCTAATTGATAGCGACACAATAGCGAGACAGCGTCAGCTCAGTACATTGTAAATTTCATAATAGCTCTTGCCTTTTTATTATATATTTTGTAATATTTATGTCTTTGAGTAGTAAAAATATATGTTCTCTCTATTACAATATGTATACACGAGCAGTATAACCCGGCGATGCTCGAATGTAATGAAACCTTTAAAACTAATCCATGGTCCTGGATTTCAGACTCTTTGGACGTTGGCACGAAAGACTAAAATCAAATGTTGTTTCAAGTTAAAGCAAAACCGTAGACATAAAGAAAAATCAATGGATGTAAGTCAAATTTTGATTTCCTGGTATCGATATCAAATAAAGTTTTTTTTCGTCGGAAACTGAAATTTGAAGACTAAATAAGTCCTCTGAGTAAATATAATTATGGTTGAGAATAATAACTACAATTATACCTACTTAAAGCCAAACCCCAAGCAGAAACTAAAATAAAAGGGCTGAAAACAATACAGACATACAGTCAGATAAACAGACACACACACAAACATCTTGCCTTTTATATATATATATATATATATATATATATAATCGATTTTCTGCACTATTGTAAAAACTGCAACTTTGAAACTTCTGAATATCATTTCTTATGATTTTGTTTATGTGTTTATCAGATTTGATTAAAATCGGACCTCTCATTCTATAATGCAATTTTTTTCGATTATCAATTTTCGAGATTTATCGGGGATATCTCGACACAAACGTAGCTAAAAACACTCGCAGACGCTTATAGAACAACTGTGTAAATTTTCAAGAGAATCGGTTTAGCCGTTTTGGAGTATATAGGTAACGGACACAGACACACATACTCACGCACAGAGACAAGGTTCCATTTATATATATATATATATATATATATATATATATATATATATATATATATATATATATATTTAAACAGTACGTTAAAATTTACATTGCCCTTAATTGTTTGACAAATCGTTTAGAGAATATTTGTCATCTAGCAGGAATCGAACCGGCCTACCACTGGGACCGGGGAGATGAGACCGTTAGAAAAATTCAAATACGTCGGCTCATGACATTTTCCTGATTTTTCGTACATTGTCTTCGGTTGAGTTTTTTTTACATTCGATACCATTTGAGAAGATATTAATCATTCGATAAAATGAATCGAGATAATATCTGTATAAATGTTAAAACTGAATCTTGTCTACCATGATATCGAATCCATTGCTAAAGCCGCTGCTATGAAAGTCGGTTCTCAATCCTCCCAACTACCTATCACCCCCTTCTGACGTTTCCTATATCTAACCACTCTTTCTATTTACATTCCCCTATGTAGCCACAAGCGCAATAGTGGCAGTGGAATGCCTTGCTCGGGGTGAAACGATTAAAAAAATGATATTATAGGTAGTCCAGTTGTAAGTCAGGTCTAGTCTAAAAACAACATCAACCCAGTATTGGAAATACGCAGTTTCGATTTCTATTGGAAGATATATGATTTTCAAACTATTTCTCAAACGAATAAGTGAAAAAATTATAATGTACTCTTTTATCTATCATCTATCTATCTATCTATCTATCTATCTATCTATCTATATATATATATATATATATATATATATAGAGAGAGAGAGAGAGAGAGAGAGAAAGAAATATATATATAAAACAAAAACAGAGCGATCGATATATGTACAGACTTTCCAGTCAAAGAAGAGTATCCTTTAAAATATTAATGTGAAACAAATAAAAAAAAAATCAAACATACCAGCCAAACACAGTTTCGTACATATCCGTATAATTCTGATATATATATATATATATATATATATATATATATATATATATAGATAGATAGATAGATAGATAGATAGATAGATAGATACATACATACATACATAGATACATAGATAGATAGATAGATATTTCCACCCTCTCACGCTCAGTGATTTGGATTATTTTTCGTCGTTACTTTTGATTGCAAAGACTAACTCGTATTTTATGATGTTAAAATTAAGAGAGATATTGTTAAAGATATGGTATTCCATACGTTGATTAATCATTTCGCAAGTACAAGAAGCGATGCGAGACAGTAAATTCTCCTTGGTCTGTTGCGCTCCGATAGCAAAATAAGTTTGGTTGGCATAAAGGTTTAAATAAAGATTTACTGGCTAAACCTTTTAAACGAAGAAACTGCATCAAGACCCCATGTTAGCAACACAATTCCATCCGAATTGCACCAAAGTACCAAAGGCCTTGTGGATTAAAACGTTGTTTCGTGAACATTGTGATATGTTCATGAGTTCAATACCTGATATTATATACTCTGACTGAATTTATATTATTGATTGAAAAAATAGGACGACGAATATCTGAGCACTACTTACAATAAGAACAAGAGAAAATACCAATACAAATATGGAAAGAAGGCTATCTACTCCAGTAGATGAATTAATGGGTTCAGTTTAAAAATCCCTGTAGGATACACTGATTGATATACTTCTGGTCAAGGTCGGAGGTTAAAAACACTGAAAAATGTTGACAACAACGGAAATTAGGACAATCTTCCATCGTAAGCCCCCTCATCAGAAATAGCAATGCCTTTAATATGTTAAGTGCGTGTCAAATTCGCAAGCCGATTTTTCTCATTATGTGCCCATGTGATTTCCACACGTTCACAATCACTATATGAACGTTTTTTTGCTCAGATTTATTTTTAAACGGTGTTGTTTTTAATATGTTCCTTCCATAATATATAGAGAATCAATCTGTAGAATCACATCAATATTGACTAATGTCTACTAGTTAATGAAAATTATCTTCTAAAGTAACCAGGGCCATGACTTCACTTTCACGAATTAACTTTAATACGATATTAATCTTTCTTATTCTCTAAATCCTTTGCTCTTAATCTAAAGATTGACGTGAATCAGTTTGTACAGGAGAGAAATGCAGTCAGCATCTAACTATATAGATAATTGCTGATATCAATTTCATACTAATTCTAAATTTTTATTATACATAGCCAAATATCTGAGTGAGCTATTTTATAATTACAACGACTCGGAGTAAAGAAAACAAAAATTAATAAACGAATGATTAAGAGTAGATATAAGGGCGACGTAAATTTTCTACAATAGGAATGTTAAAACTCGACAATATATAAAGAGTCATTCTCCCCGAAACTCTTTGTTCACGATAATGTTCAATATTTTTGCATACCCGCCTTCAGCATTATTCAATGTCTAATCGTCTTCAATTGTTATGTTAGGCTTTTTACCGTTTTGCATCTATTCACCAATCCGCATTTTCGCTTGCCTGAACTTCGTTCATCTCACATCTCCACTCGTTTGCTCATTAATAATATTGTCAATAATATCGCTAGGTCTCTTTCGATTTTTTGGAAAATAATTTTTCATTTTTAAATTTTTATTATATTTGTATTCTTTTAGTCAGCACTTGATTCTAGTTGCGTTTTGGGCATTTTATTATTTCTTATTGAAATGTATCTTTCAAGATCTATCTGCTTGCTTGTGTCGCATCAGAGGAAGTGACACTTTGTTCCATTCACAGATATATTTAAATTTACCTGGAGAATGTTTCTTTCATTCATTGCTTATATTTCTTTCTTTTTCTAAACATCTGTCAGTCTGATTATATTTATCTATGCATTAATCTGTATATATATATATATATATATATATCTTTTCGTATCTGTATATGCACTTGACCGAGTGAATAGAATGTCCATTTTTGGAACATGAAAATTGGCATCGAATATCATGTGTCCTATTTTTCAGAACTGTTAGATATTATGCTTTGTAAAATTTATTCGATGTTTTCAGACTTTTGACCACACAAGATAATGCGCTTTTCTATTAATTGAATTTAAAGTCCGTTCAGTGTATTTGTAGTATAAGCCACAGTTGGACTCTCCGAGTGTTCAACAAACACATATGTATGCGAAAGTGACTGTCTAGCCGCCCCTGTACACAAGCACACTTAAATACGAGCGGCGAGCTATTATCTATGTAAATATTTTTCCAGGACGTTTATTTTATTATTTCGCCCCAAGAAGACAAAGCCACAATGACGCTAGAACCTACTGAGTACAAAAGAATATAAGAAAAGGAAATTGTTATTGAAGAGGAAGAATAATACAAAGATACTGTATTGAAACGATAAATAACGACAGTCATTTAAATTTTTGTATGTTAATATTGATTGCAAAGAAAGTGATAGGAAGCATTAAAAAGTCAGTAATACGAGAAAAAATAGCTTACAACATTAGTTAACATTTCACTGTTTCAGGTATATGATGAGAACTAGTTGCTACTCAGTGACTGTGTTTACATGTGTAAAATCAACGTACAAATGAGGAAACCGCATAATAAATATTAGCATAAAAATGTACAGAAAAACACAAAGATGTTTTATCATGTCAGAAGCGGAGACAATATTTCAGATTTCTCTTAAGATTTATCAAGAATCACTAAAACATAGCAAAGGCATCAAACCAAACATTTATTAAGATAAGCTTTGGGTAAGAAAATATTTTAGCATTATACAGAGAACAAAGTTTAATAGCAACTGACCTCGCAATTGGTTCTATAGAATCATGTCAGCGGAAGAGTTTAAAACGAGAAGGTCTAATAAATTAATATTCTGCTCTATATATGGTAATCGCTATGTCTCTCTGGATGTCTGCCTATGCGTCTCTATTTCTTGTGCTCGTTTATATTTTCGCGAAATTTATAATCTATCTATCTATCTATCTATCTATCTATCTATCTATCTATCTATGTTGTTATTTTACATGCTCTCCTCTTTTGCTGTTATCAATTGTCCTGATATCATTTGAATTGTATTGTTGATTATATTTGTTTCTTTTCTGGATAGTATTTTTCAATTAACTTTTCTCTTTATTTACTCTTAATTCCAACGTATTCTCATCAACCCTTTTATTACAACTTTTGTTCTTTATTGTTTGAACATATCATGTTTCTTTCGAATTCTTCAATCTTTTTATCTGTTTATGTTTAAGCTCTGTGGACACCTGAAAATGTAAGGTAGGATATTATAGATTAAATAACAATATTTTATATATATATTTCAACGAGTTGGTCAAAGAACTGAAACTTAATTATATCCATATAACAGAATTATATCCACATGTGTTGAAAATGATGGAAAAGAGCACAGTTTGATACGTGATAAAGACATGAAAAAATGTGTCCTATGTTACTGCCGGTTATCTGAAATAGGAATTGCCGTTAAACTGAATGGAAAGTGCTTCACCATATCTAATATAATGATATATACACAAAATAAAGAAATGAAATCGAATCTTTCTACTCCATGCTAGAAACTCCAAAGCCCAGTGAAAGTTACAAGTAATTAGAATTATAATGGGCGTCCAGAATGCTCAAACGGGAAAGAGCAGTGAATATGAAACGGTTTGGAATAGACAACCTCAATGATCGCGGAGAGAAATAGTCTAATGGCGCACAGTATATATCCAGGAAATAAACAACACCTGGTTTTAGGAACACCCAATACGATCGTGCACATCGGGAATACCAGGAGGAAAAAATGTGTTCTTACTGACAGGGAGAAATAAATGGTTACTTCATCAAACTCTTCTCTATATTAAACACTTGTTTATGAAAATTTAAAAAAAATATTTAGTACAAGTAAAGAACGAATACGTCAGACTGAGAAGGCTGAGGAAGCGTGGGTGTTTCCGATCATTGAAAGGAACGGATGTTTGTTTGACCCTATTTCCGACAGATGCGGAAGTGACTCTGAGAAATTACGTAGGCGTCGAGTAGGCGTCGCGAATCGAGGCAAAACTTGGAAGATATATAAAGACTGCGAAAACACAGATAAGACGAGTCTCCAGAGTCTGGTCGGCAGTAGAGAAGCAGTTCACAATTTGTTCGTAAACGTTAATTTGTAATCTTTACACAGATATTGTCAAAATTTAAAAATGTTTGTGTTTTGCGTGACATTTCTACAGCATAGAAATGACTTAAATGTTATCGAGAGTTTATAGTGTAATTTTAATTATGCAGTTAACAACAGCCAACAATATCGCCAATTATAAATATATCTCAACATTGTTGCTTGAAAACAACTGCATTGTTTGGTTATTTCGTTGCGAATACACCGATTATATTATATACATTCACCCGCGTCTCAGTGTTTCGCGATATGAGTCAGATATTGAAAAGATATTTTGTTACCAATATGGTGGAATCGGATTATTTGGGGAGATTTGGGAAAATTAAATTAAAATCTAAAACTTATTTTTATTTACGTGAAAGTACTTCACTTTTATGCTTTTGTTCAACATCCTCTGTGAATTTTCATTTATGTGACTTGTGAAATATCTTTTGAAGATATATTAATTTCTGAAAACTAGTAAATATGGAGAGATTAGTGAAGGATGTGAGGAACTCCCGAAGAAGTTGACGAAAGGTCAACGGGCGTTCAAATGTCTCGGCGTTAAACAGAGAGATGTTAACAAATCAGATATGCCTGGTTTCGAATCCAGAGGATGTAGTTCAGGGAATGGAAAACATTGTACCAGCTGGGAACCGCGAGTCACGGGTCCATTTTTTTAGACTAAATTAATATCCTCCACAGGTAAATTGCATGCGGATTAAAGTTGGAATCAGGGTAATTTTCTTAAATTTCTATTGAACATTTCTCGGTCAGACAATGAATGGTATGTACGGCAAATAATGGCCATTTTTTCTGTGTTCAAACATAGTATGTTTGAAATTAAATTAAATTAAATGAGGTTACGTGGTAACAATAAACTCGAGCAGAAGCACGCATGGTGTTGGTCAAAGGTCATTTACTCGATGTTAGTTGTAAACTAGGGCGCGGTTACCGCCCAATAATCATGGATTATGCATCGAAGAGTCGAGAGAGAAAATGAACATTTTTGAGAACTTTGCCCAATTCTGTGGAGATGGATATTGAAAAAAAAAAAAAGAAGAAAAAAAAAAGAAACAATGAAACATCGAGCTGGTAGAACAATTTTCAAGATGGACATGAACAGTGTTGGGTTGCCGATGTAGGCTCCCCTATATATTTTTTTTTGTTGTTTTTTTTTTTGTTTCGGCACGCACATGTGTTTTTTGTTTTGGCATGCACATGTTTTGTTGTTTTGGCATGCACATGTTTATACAATTGTAGGGCTTGTGTGGCATGGGGAGGAGAGTGAGGATGTTGCGCTTAAAATGTTCTTAGGCGAACATTTTGGAAAATGGGTGGGCGAGGAATGTAATATAATAATCTGGCCCAACCCGAGAAGGCTGAGGAAGCGTGGGTGTTTGCGGTCATTGAAAGGAACGGATGTTTGTTTGACCCTATTTCCGACAGATGCGGAAGTGACTCTGAGAAAAAAATAGCATACATGCTATTGGGGGGTACGCATTCGTCATTCGTCCATTCGTCAACGTCGACCCTTAGAAGCATTCGTCAACCCATTAGAAAAGCGCTCCCTCAACTCTCTGTCCACTAGGCGACACGGTCCAGCGTTCGTTAATAAAAATATTAATATATTTTTATATATACATGCTTGTCTGTTGTTTATCGATATACAACAAGACTTTGGTGGTATATGAAAATAAATGTATAGTGTTCCCGATTAAATTTTGAAAACTTATTAAATAATTTTTATTTCACGTAGACTGACGGTTTTGAAATCATCATTAATTCCTGATCTGTGATATTTTATTTAAGAAATAGAACACGCTGAAAAGAAGCAGGCGTGTGATATTTTTTCTACGGAAGAAATTAATTTAACTGAAGAGAGGAGAAAGAAGGATTTAGACAGAGTTAAACAAAATAAAATCAAAGATCAAATACACCAAAAATATAAATTGATGGAAAAAAAAGAAGAGAGTTGATAAAGACATTTTTCTCCAAGATGAAGCTCTAAATGGAAGCTTAATTTAAATCAGCCTTTTCCTTTAATATCTTGTTTTCGTTATCGTTCTTTGGAGAAAATTTAAAATTGTCTCATTGATTGACATTTTAATTACGGTCAGTTGTGGAGGGAATTAATTACTCATTGCTGATAAAGGATAGAAAATGAGTTAGGGAAGAAATGAGATTGCTCGGTTAGTGTAAACAGATCAGTTGCTTGATTTAATAATTTAGACTGTAAAAAATGCACAAATATAGTTATATATATATATATATATATAATTATTTATATGAATACATATGAATATGTGTGCATTTATATAGACATATAAGGAACCATATACATATATATATGCATATATGTTTTAACTTGTATATACAAATATATATGTATTTATATATGCACAAAAATAGTATATATATCTATATTATATATATTTATGGATAAATATGTGTGTTTATATATATATATATATATATATATATATATGAAAGAAAAGACATACATAAATATCTATGCGTGTATATCTATATATCAAAAATGCGTGTGTATATATATATATATATATATATATAAAATATATATATGTATATTTATGAATACATGTATATATTTTTATATCTGTATATTCGTATGCATATATTTAAAATATTTAGATATACACGTATTAATAGATATATTTATGAATATACATCTATTAACTTTTATACATGTATAAATATATATATATATATATATATATATATATATATATATATTGAACGGTAATGCATCCCCAATACAATCACACAAACGAGGGTGTCCCCGAATGCACTATTCTAGGTCCTACACATCTCCTTATATACATTAACGATCACCCCAATGTAATAATATCCCAAAAAGGCATATAGGCTGACGACACTACTGTTTTCTCTCGCCTCGAACAAAATTTGACTAGGCTGACAAAGCCAACCTCGCTACCGAGCTTTAAAAGGACATCTAATCCGTGGTGTACTGCGGTAAAAAATGGCTCGTGAATTTTGATGCTTCTAAAATTAAGCTGCTTTCTATTGAATATCACAGACTATCGCTCCTACCCCCATTAGCATGGATCAGGCTAGTCTCCATGAAAGTAAAACATTTTGCCTCCTCGGGTTAACTCTCACAACAAGCCTCAAGTGGAATGTTTACATAGAATCCATAGATAAATCCGGTGCTAAGGTCACTTCTCTGTGCAGGTTCAGGTAGTTTTTTTCCCAATCAATCCTGTACATATACAAATCAACCATCCGGCTTGCATTGAGTATTGCTGCTATATCTGTCCTGGTGCTCCTGCTATCCACCTGGTGATTTTGACGAAATTCAACGGAGAATCTGCAATGTGATCGTTTCCGACTTGGCATCTCGCATACATTCACTTTCTCACCGGCGATATATATATATATATATATATATATATATATATATATATATATATATATATATGCATAAATAATTAAATATACATATGTATATACTTAAATATTTGCTATATTCATATATAAATGCATTAAATATCTAATATCCGTTAAAACAAAAATTGATTAACGTATAGTTAATATCTGTCAATTGTATAGTCGGGATCTTTTCCTTAAATAATTGTTCAGATTATTAGTACAACTCTTTTAGGAAGCTGTTTGTTTCGTGACAGAAAGAATTATTACACGTGGCTATTTACTGAAAATGAGCATATTTTGTTTTCCCTATTATCGGACGAAATATATTTAATCACATTTTATTCTTTTGTTAAATTTTAACTTTATTTTTCCTCTTACTGCTTCCGACTAAGTATTTTTGCAATTACTTAATTCGGTCTTCCTCTCATAAATAAATAATAGTTCGAGTAGTTATTTTTTTCAAATTGTATTAAAATCATGATGTACATTTCTTTGTACCGTAAATATGTCAGTATATTTGAAATTAAATTTCATAGAAAAAATTTCCATGTTTTTCTAAGAGAACTGTTATGTGGTTTGATACGGAAAGAAATGGTGTTAACATTTAATTCTCGTGATACTGTATTTCCTTGTACTTTCTTTTTCTCTTCTTGCTTTCCATTCAATTTGTTCTGTTTCCACTTTTTTCTTTTTTCCCCTTTTTTCTCTTCTTTACATTAATCAATCAATTAGCTTTTCTTTATCCTTGCTTTGCTCTTTTTTTGGAGTTCTCTTTCGAACGAGCGAGAAATTTTCCAATATAAGTGTTACAAATATGTATTTTAATATAGACATGTTAGCGTCTATGTAAAATTCAATAAAAGAAAATAATTTTTTTTTGGCGGGGGATATTTTTAGAACCAACTGTTGTACCATATGTGTCTGACGTCCCGCGATAATAAAATCAGGACGCGGTGAAATATGTAATATCCATTGTAATAATCTAAAATCTTTTATATATATATATATATATATATATATATATATATATATATATATATATATATATAAATGCACATATAATTAAATATATTTGTATACATATTAAATGTTTGCTGTATTCATATATACATGTGTGAATATTTATATAGACAGATGTTATTTTCATTCATTTCTTAAGGTACCCAAGTATTTTCAACCTCTTTCGTAGATCAACTTCAAGGGTGTGATATTTAGTAATAAATGTAACCGGAAAACTGTGTTGCTAAAAATGTCTGTGCCTTCTTTCCTGCTTCAGATATAACGGTTGACAAATTGCTAGCGTTCATTAGAACGGGAAAATTATCCAAAGTGGAATTTTTATATGTTGCTATGTCATGGTCATGCACGTGTTAAAGTATAGAAATATTTTATATTTTAATAGAAACAAACAATAACATATTTACTGCCTCCTCATATAAAAAAAAAACAACCAGCAAAAACTCTTGCAATCTCAACTATAATAGTGAATACTCTGACTATAAAAAATAGCACTTATATACAACTTAAATAACCGAGAACAAATCAACTCCCCCACAAAACAGATATTATACTTTGAACTAAAAATCTTAAGGAAACTCTCATTAATAATGCCTTCCCTAACTACACTATAGATGAAGAAACAAGACAATATTTCATTAAAGAAGAAGACTTTTAGATTACATCTCTATTAAAAATAGCAAAAATTGACTAGGACACAGAAGCAGATTTAGTGGGAGTATAGGAAAAAGAATAATGAAGTAGGCAGGGAATATTAAATCGAGAAATAAAAAATAAGGTGGAAAATTTGGAGAGTAAAATTCTTCTGTAGTCATGTTAACAAATGCCGGCTTCAGTGGGAGTATAGGGGCATATATCTTCTTTTCTTTATTCTTTTCTAGTAGTAGTAGGATTCCGTTCTAGGGAAGGGTAGCAGTATACCGTAGCAGGTTAACGGAATTTGGTCTTGTGGCAATGATTATAAAATCAAGAAAGGCAATTTGAGTATAAAAACACATTTATATATATACACATTCCAATTAATGTTTTACAATTAAAATAATACTTGAATATAAGTCCAACGTAGGTAAAAGAGTTCATGGAACATAATGATGAGCTGAAAGAGATAAAGGCTTAGGAATGCGGAAGCGTCCTGTAGTTAAAGAATGTTCATTTAGGATTGCCACTTCTAAGGTTAGTAGGTCAGCAAGTTGATTTGTCTTTGAATAGGTCAGTTAGTAATTTTGAGGAATGTCTTTGAAAAGGTCATTAAGTACTTATGAGACAGGGAGAAGGAAAGAGGTCAGCATAGTAGCCGATCGACGTAAGTCAAAGGGATATCAATTACATTCTTTTCTTCAAGTCCTGACTGTCTAAGGATGCTTTCTGTCTCCGCTTTTTGCCTCGAATTTCATCCTTGTATTTGGTTCCGTGCTTCCCATTAGCTGGTAACTAAAATTCGCGAAATGGTAATTAGATATTTGATTAATTTTTATTTTTCAACCGGAACATCTGCGCAAACTCGGATGCGCACGACGAGTTTTATTCATTAGCCTTTTTGTTGTGAGAGAGCCAACATCCGGTTTCTCGCTTTCCTTCGGTTGGTATCAGCACAGGAGAAAAGAATGGATAGATACATAAAAAAGAGAAAAAGAAAAGTAAAAATAAAGAAAAGAGATAACATTAGGTAAAATCCAGCTTTGTTAAAAGTGTTCTCAAAAAATATTTAAATTAATATGGTCTGACTATAGTTGTTAGTTTAAGTTCTACAAATAAAATAAAATAGGAACTAATATATTAATGTATGACTAAAACGAGAATTTTGACAATTAAAATATATATAATAGAAAAAATTACACAAATATGAGAAGAATGAATGTATTAAGAGCGTGAAAATCAAATACGAAGAACAAATTGGAACACTCGAAATGGGACTCGCTAAATGAAGCAATAGTGGCATCAGCAAACAACATTACCTCAAATAACATTAGGCGAAAAAAAAAATCAGTGGATGACTGAAGAGATTCTAGACTTGATTGAAAGGAGGCAGAAAATGATATAAAGACATAGAATGAGGTATAGGGAACTACACAAGGAAAAAAGAAGAAAATGCAGACAGGCTAAAGAGGAATGACTCAATGACAAATGTGCAGAAGTAGAGAGACTGAGCACGAATAATAAAACAGACATGCATAAACAAATAAAAGAACTGACAGGACAAAAAAAACTTCTTTTCAACAGGATGTCGAAAATCTACGGATGGAACAATCATTTTGGAAACAGAGGAAATACTGCAACGATGGGAAGAATATATAAAAGATCTTTTCCCCGACATGAGAGAGCAACCGATAAGACGCAAAGATGTGGACGGACCGGAAATATTTAAGTGTGAAGTGGAATCTGCAATAGGCACATGAATAGAAACAAAGTAACTGGACCAGACGGCATAATGATAGAGCTGCTGATAGCCCTGGAATAATTTGATATAGAGAAAATTACAGAAATAATAGATTAAATTTGTAATAGTAGTGTAATACCAGATGACCTCAGCCAGGAGCAAACGAGTGCGAACCACACAGATTTATCAGTTTAATAAGTCATATAAAAAAACTGATCGACCGAATCCTGATGAATATAGCGAGAAGCAGAATCAGGTCAGAGATAGGACAATATCAGCGCGGTTTTATCAAAGACAATGGAACAAGTAATGGCATATTTAACATTAAAATGCACTCTGAAAAGGCAATGAAACTGAAGAAGGACTTATACAGATCGGGGATAGTAGAATGAAGCAGGTACAAAAATTAAAATACCTGGGAAGTGTTATAACAGAAGAGGGAAATTGCGACACAGAGATTCGAAGGCGAATTGTCATGGCGAAGGGAGCATTCCAGAAGTTAAGTAAAGTATTAAGAAACAGGACAATTTCGCAAGAAACAAACAAGATAGTACTGGAATGCTATCTGTTGTCAGTTCTTTAATATGGTATTGAATGCTGGACAATATCATCGAAGATGAAAGAAAAAATTGAAGCAACTCAAATGTGGTTCTACAGAAGGAGCCTGCGAATATCATGGATCGAGCATGTGAGCAATGATGAGTTATTTTGAAATTGTGGAAACAAAAATGAAATTAATACTGGGCATCAGGAAGAGACAACTGATGTACCTAGGACATGCCATGAGGAAGGAGGGCTTGGAGAATCTGATACTAACCGGCCAGACAAAGGAGTAAAGAAACAGGGAAAAGCAACGGATAACATATTTGAAGGATCTAATGAAGTGGATGATGGAACGAGGGTTTCATGGTGTAAGAGGAGAAGGCGTACTAAGAACTACAAGGGATAGGGAGACGTGTAAAGTTATGATCGCTTATATCCTGAAGGGACTGGGCACATGGAAGACGAAGAAAAAAACATAACAATTAATCTTTTTTTAATCATTTCACCCCGAGCAAGGCAGAAATGCCACTGATGTGCGGGGGGCTACATAATCGTAAAAAGATTAATTAGAAAAGAGTGAGGCGCACAAACTAGTTAGAAAGGAGCAATAGAAAGCTGAGAATGCAGGTGCGATGACAGATACATAGGTGGAGAGAAAGGGAAGGTTATACGGGGGTGGGGAGAGAGCTAGAATCCAGTGGTTAGTAGATGAGTATTGACTTTGCATTTAAATTTCTGGAGGTTGTAGCCGTCACCAATGCAAAAATATGGGAACGAGTTCCACAGGCAGGAAGTGTGAGAGAAGAAGATGCAGGAGTAGAATTGACGTCTGCATTTGGCTAACCTGACTGTGAATTGGTGGGACCCAGTTGCCAGTCTGGTTGCACGAGTAAACACTTGTTGAGGAGGCACCAGTGACTTATGCTCATCCGAGCAGAAGCCATGAAAGTATTATAGAACAGACAAAGGGAGGACACATTTCGACGGTGGGGAAGTGGCTGCAGTCGAGCTGCCAGATCAGTACCTATGACATTACAGACTCTCCTTTGGAGCCTGTCAAGAACACTGAGGAGAACAGCAGGGACGCCTAACCATAAATGACAGCAGTACTCCATGCACGGACGGATGTTTGATTTGTATATATGCAGGATGGATTCAGGCGTAAAAAAACATCCTGGATCGACATAGTGACCCAACCTTCTTAGCAGTAGATTTTGCTATGGATTCAATATAGTGGTTCCATTTGATGTCTGAGGACAAGGTATGTCCCAGGAGGCGTAGTGTGTTGCTCTCCGGGAGAATCGCTTGGTCCATTCTTATGGGAGGCAGGAGAGGTTGCCTGTAATAGTTGACAGACAACAGCTTGGTCTTAGACGAATTAAAGTTGACAAGCCACTTCTTGCCCCAGTTCACCACAGAGTGTAGATCCCCTTCATTTTTGGGAGCGAGATTATGTCTGTCCGCCACGACAGGTTTCTTACTGTTGCGGGAGTATATTGTAGTGTCATCTGCGTAGATGCCTACTTGGGACTTGATCTCATTTGAGTGGTCGCTGAGGAAAATAAGGAAGAGCGTCGGGCCCATGATAGAGCCCTGTGGGACACCAGCATTCGTGCTGTAGGACGAAGAGGCACGCCCATTTCAGAACGACCTTCATTTTGCGGTTATTTAAGAAAGATTGGATTAGGTCAATCAGGCGACCGGTAATACCGTAACCCTGTAGCTTGCATAGGAGTATTTGTAATGTAGATCATACATTTCTTTTAAATTTTTATTTTTCAATCAAGTTATTGTTATGAAAAAAATAAATGTACATTTAGGCAGAGAAAGTATTAACAACTTTACTATACTCATAAGCACTCATTTTCTCACGTCAACCTAACATTTTAAACATCTTTTTTCTGAAGATTTTAGGAAATTAAGGAAGAAGGGCTAAACCCCATTGTTAATTGGAAATTGATACGTTCATTACAGGCTCTCAAAAACTTTGTGATAGATATAATCTATGTGTAGTTAAAAAGTTAAAATGTTTAAGTATCTTAAAGAAACTTTACATTGAAATTTACGTAAGGAATTTATTATCAAATGTCATCACAAATCAATTTTTTTAAATTTTAAAATTTTAACTTTTAAATATTAATTGTAAATATAACAGTTTTAAATATTAAACCATTATTATAACACGATAAATAGTATTCCAAAACTAATCCCGTGTTATAGAAATCTTGTTTTTGTCATTCCAAAACTACATATTAATTAAAACAATATTGACCAACTAATTAACCCTTAGATTTTGAATGTACTTTTCTAATCCTCGGCTAATTCCTTAGCCTACATTTATATAATAATTTCTTCATATCAGTTTTTTCATATTACTTACTATTATTTCATGTCAACTATCTATCATATAGTTTATTTATATGCTACAAAATAGTTTATAACATATTACAAATCTTTAGATATTTTAATACAGTTACATTAATTTAATTTTTTCTCTTCCCAGAACCTATATTTGGATATTGTTTTAAACCATCAGGTGGTTTCAGAAAATTCAAAATCTATCCCACAAAATATATATTTAGTTACTGAAAATTTTACAAGACATTTTTTATTTACAACAACTTTTTAAAAACTTTTATATTTTACTAAATTCTTCAAAATTCTTTTAGAACTTTCCACATTTAGGGTTACTTATATAAATAATTTAAAGTATTGTGTGAATCTTTCTCTCAATCGTTTTTTTAACAATGACAAGTTGAAGAAACATAAAAAAATTGACCAAGACCTCTGTAAAATTATTGTTGACCTCCATACAAATGAACATGGTTATAGGAAGTTACTTAGTCAGTTAAAAGTGCGATTGACTTCAGATGTTGCGATAATGTTTCATTCAATTCGTCTCCTAAAAATGCTTATGTTGTCCCAGAAGTGTAACTGAATATATGACAAGTTTATTCGGGATAGATTTTTGCAACGATCGCTTAATTAAGCTTGAAGGACATCAGAAGCAGAGGTAAGTAAAGTAAAAGTGAGTCTGGATACAATTAATGTTTCACTTCATCGATATAACATACTTTCGAGGACTCCAAGTAAATATACTTTTTAGTGATAACACGTTCTCGCTTAACTGAATTTTGCTAACGAACATTATATCAAACCTAATATATTTTGTGAATAATTATTTTGGTTAGACTACACTAAAATTGAAGATTTTGGCAGATATGCAGCTGAAAATGTTTGGAGAAAGAGTTGTATTGGTAAAATTTAGAAGCGTATAAATCATGATCCGGGGTTTGTTTGTGGCCCAAGATGTAGGGAATATTAAAAAAAATAGAAGCATGTATGAATATCTTATATTAAAGGAATATTTGGAGAGACAAACATGTCAGGGAGTAAATTCGATGGGCTCAAATACGCTATTATTCAACAAAAAATGATCCTAAATATGCTGCAAAGCTTACAAAATCATAGTTAAGTTCGAAGAGAATAGACATTCTAAAATGACCAATCTCCAGTTCTAAAGTGAACAGAAGATTTATTTAATGAGGTGAAATTCAATGAATACGGTGCAAAATTGTAATTGATCAATTATTACGTGAATAATTAACATTTCCGTATTACATTTTTTTGAGTATGATATTTTCATAGATTATTTCCTAAAATTTCATTATTTTATTTAAGTCTTAAATATATGCATTACTTGGAGTAATGCATTAATAGAAGTAATTTTTTATTCATCAGTGTTAGAAATTCTTTAAGAAGCATTGTTGTAATGTGTTGTAAAATTTGGCGTGACGCAATATATATATATATATATATATATATATATTGTAGATAGTGTGCATGAACTTATGCTTGTAGGTGTTTGTATGGTGAAATGCTAAATTTCTTATTATTTGTGTTCATTAATATGTTGAGGAAAAGAATTCTGTTATATATATATATATATATATATATATATATATATATATATATATGTGTGTGTGTGTGTGTGTGTGTGTGTGTGTGTGTGTATTTCATTAAATGATATAGACAAGTTTGGTCAACTTATTTTATGTAATTTTTTGCATATCGTCTGATAAGCTTAATGGCATTATCGCTGAAAGAGGAAAGAAAATCACAATATTGATATATGTTATTTATTTAATCCTTTCTGAGCTTTCGACTTACATCAGCCATTATCAAAGATGACAATTGTATAGTAGTAGTCGTCTATTTTGTCTGTATGGAAGATTGGCGAACACATGCGTGCATGCTGGAAGCAGAAATTGGACTACAGCTTGGGGCGTCTCACTTGACCACGCAAGATCGAAGGCAAGAAGTATTAAGTACGGAAAGCGATTGTGATGACCAATCGCTTCTGTAATCTATTATAGGCATTTGAGAATGTTTATAGAAATTTTGTACTTATTTTTATTTATGTTAGCTTTCAACTGCTTTATGTATATGGATTCGAGTATTTTTAGTTTTTGTTTATTTTTTTCATGTTTAAGTATGTTTGTGTTTTCGACGAGGATTTCGCGGAATTGTGTATGTGGCCTGGTATATTGTTCTAAATGTCTAAAGAAGCTAGAATTATCGTTTAAATGTAATGTAATATATATATATATATATATATATATATATATACGTTACCAATGAGTGAGTTGGATATATAGTATCATATAGTATATGATTAACTTAATGGTTTTAGCTAGGATCTTTTAAAAATAAATTAGTAATTATTTATTGTTTTAGTAAATTTTCATCTTGTTTATAGTTTGCATGCATTTGATTGCGATATAGGAGATTAATATGTTTGAGATTAGTTGTGTCAGCACTGTGTTTCACCAGCTTACTATTGAGACTTCTAAGAAAGCATCTTATTTGTTCATCAGCTATATAAGTTGGGAAGCTATTCGTAAAAAGTGTCTGTTTTATTTACTTTAAGTCACTGTAGAAAATCTGTTTTGTGGATGAATTAATTTCTGCACGGTGCATTAGATTTCTATAATTGCTATTTTGTAGCAATATGGACATTCGCTCTTGTAGATTAGTGTGCATGAACTTATGCTTGTAGGTGTTTGTATGGTGAAATGGTAAATTTCTTATTATATGTGTTTATTAATATGCTGTTATTAGTGTTAAGATCATACGTGAATTTAAGAACAGAATTATTTTGGAAACGTTTTTGAAGTTGAAGTATTTTGCCTGTATTTTCAACTAACATGAGGATATCTTATGTAAATGGACGGTTTTTTAACCTCTGTAAATATATTATTTTCGAGGTTCGACATGTATAAATTGATGAACGTCGGACCCAGAACTGAATTAATTGAAACACCATCACGTTGTTTGTATATACAATTATTATGATCTAAGAAAGGGACTTCAGTAGTACAAACTAATGGCAGTTTACGTCAAATATTACGATTAATTTTAAATGGGGGTACGAATGAGTTACTGTGTATATTCCTTATAATTATATCAATAGTTTCACTAACTGGGATGTTAGTAAATACGTTTTCAATATCAAGTGAAGCTGATTTCATTGTTAAATTTTCCGATTTTTAAGATTTGGATTACTTCTAATGTTGGCTTAACACTATAATTACTAAGAAAGTAGGGACTAATGAGTGGGTTAATGTATTTTGTTAAATGGTAAAACGGAGTTGAAATTCTTGATATGATAGGACGAAGAGAATAGTTAGTTTTATGTGTTTAATAGTGCCGTATATGAAACCATGTCTATAATCGTCAACAATTTTAGGGAGTTATATTATTGTCGTTCGTCTGCGAACTGCTTAATACAACCTATACAATAGTCATTTTTAATAATGGCTGATGTAAGCGGAGAGCTCAGAAAGGATTAAATAAAAAAACAGGTAAGAATATTCTGGTTTTTATTCCTCTTTCAACGATAATGCCATTAAGCTTATCATTCTATATGAAAAAAAATACATAAAAATCAGCCGACAAAACTAGACTACATTTTTTAATGTAACATCGAGTGGTGGGGACGGAATCCCAATCATAGAATTGAAGAAATGTCCCCCTGAACTCTCCTCTGTCCATTCTTAGCTCTACAACATCTGCCTATACTCCTGCTGCTTCCTACCTGTTGGAAGTCTTCTTCTGTGGTTCCAATATTCAAGAACACAAATTACCGCCCTATCAGCCTTCTTCCGATCTTCGGCAAAGTGTTCGAAGCCATTATCAATGCCAAGATCGTTCAGTATCTCACGGCCCACGGGCTCCTATCGGAAAAACAGTATGGCTTCCGCTTCACCAGTTCTATTGCTGATATGCTAACGACCATCACCGAGTATATATACCAGGTTCTCGACAAGAATGGTGAAGCCCGAAATGTCGCCCTGGATATCACTAAAGCATTCGACAGAGTATGGCATGTCGGCTTTCTGCGGAAACAGCGAAGCTACGGCATTACTGGACTTTTGTTGCACTTAATCCAGTCATTCCTCTCCAACCGAACACTGAATTGGGTATTAAACGGACATGTCTCCTAGAACTACCCTACAAACGCGGGTGTCCCCCAAGGCTTTTCCTAGGTCCTATACCCTTTCTAATCTACATCAATGATCTCCCCGATACCATAAGATTACAAGTAGGCCTGTACACCGATGATACCACAGTATACGCTCGCCTCGATCAAAAATCTGGTGTTGATGATAAGGCGAACCACGCGGGTGAGCTTGAAAAGGACCTCCAATCCGTGGTGGATTGGGGTAAGAAATGGCTCGTAAAATTCAATTCTTCCAAAATGAAGCTGTTGTCAATTAACCACCACAGAACAGGCATGCCTCCCAGAGAGTAAAACACCATGCCTACTTGGCCTGACATTCTCAGCGGTCCTCAAGTGTAATGACTACTTCGAATCCATTGGTAAATCCGCAGATATGAAAGTCGGCTCTCTGTGCAGGGCCTGGAAAATATTTTCCGCTTAAATCTATCCTGCACTTAAACAAATCTACCATCCGCCAATGATATTTGAATACTGTTGCCACATCTGGGCGGGTGAGCCTGCTATTGTCCTCTGGTTCTTGGCAAAATACAGCGAAGAATCTGTAACGTGATTGATATAGACTTAGCTGACAGCCTGCAGTTACTCTGCAACCGGCGTGACTTGGCTTCCCTGTAGCTCTTCTATAAATGCTTTCATGGATTCTGCTCTAATGAACGTAAATCACTCGTGCTCACTAGGTGTGACGTTGCACGAGATAATAGATTGGCAATTAGGTCCCACATTTTTGCAGTGAATTCAAAGAAATGTAACCGCAATTTCTACGCCAACAGCTTCTTTTCGTCGCACTTCAAGCCTGTGGATTTCCCTTGTAAATATATATATATATATATATATATATATATATATATATATATATATGAATATATATATATATATATATAAATATATACATATATCTATAAATATTTATATATAAATATATATATATACATTTATATATAAATATGTATATATATACACATATATAAATAAATATAACTATATATATAAATATATATATATAGATATATTTATAAATATATATATATATATATATCAATATATATATAGACATATGTATATAAATGTATATAAATATATATATATAGACATATATATATATAACTATATATATAAATATATATATATATATAAATATACATATATATATATAAATATCTATATAAATATAAACATGCATATAAATATACATATCAATATGCATATATATTTAAATATATATATATATAAATATATATATATATGTATTTAAATATATATATATGGACATATTTATATAACTATATATATAAATATATATATATATATATACATATGTATAAATATACATATATATATAAATATATATATTAATATAAACATACATATAAATATACATATAAATATGCATATATATTTAAATATATATATTTAAATATACATATAAATATACATATAAATATACATATATATATACTTATATATACATATATATATACATACATATATATACATATATATATACATTTTCTAGACATATGCTATTAAATATAAGAGACAATGAATGTCTATTATGTTTAAGCATGAGCCGTTCTAAACGTCGTATTTTTGCTTTAATTTCAGTTGAAAATAAAGACAAAAATTCTCCAACATTTGGATAATTATTTATTGGTTTTCTTCTAAGCTTTCGGCTCACATGAGCCATCTTCAGAGAGGTAGTTTAAACTGAAATATTATAAAATCCACCATCACCGACGATTTTATTTTGTGTTGACATAAAACTCCGCTTGGCAACGGCAATAGTTACCAAAAATAATAAACGCTGTTCTTAAGTTTGCGATGCGGTTTTATGACGTCACACCGCGGGATAGCGCGAAAGGACAACAAAACCATCTAGTCAAATGCAATGTAATATGTTATTTCCTGTTTTAAAGTTGATTTTATTGAGTGTTGGTTGTTTTGATTTGATGTACATGGCCTCCAATATCTGCAGGTTCCTCTTACTGTGTGTATGAGTAAGGATCACCGTATTGTTGACCAAAATCTGTCTGATATTACCTACATGTTTATGTTTTTCAGAGAAATGTTGTTTAATAGTACTCTGATCAGAAAGATGACATGTAAGTCTACGGGAGAGCGTGGTTGTGGTAAAACCAATATATGTACTAGGTTTTGGATTAGTATCAGAGATGCAATCTCTGAATGGGCATGTAAATTGGTACACTACATTGGTTTTTTGTAAAGAATTTAGTTTAGTGCCTGTTGGGTTATTATAAATTATGAGGTCAATTGTTTTAAACTTTTTATAATATATAATGAGTTTAATTTGATTATTACTTTCGACTGGTTTAACATTTCTACGTATTATGTTTTTGAGAGTTTTTTCATCTTGTTTATAATTATTATGTATTTGGTTGCAATAGTATAAGTTAATAGTGTTATGTTTATTTTGATGTAAACCATTATTATTAATATTATCATTATTGTTAGAGCTATTGTTAATTTTGTTGAGATACATTTTAATTTGTTGATCAATAACGGAGTTAGGAAATCCATTATTGACTAGTGTTTGCTTAATGTTGTGTAATTCTTTATAAAATATAGATTTGGAAGAAGATATCATTTGTGTGCGTTGAAGTAAGTTTTTTATAACAGCTAACTTATATCGTTGGGGACATTCACTATTATAATTAAGAAGACACGAATTTATGCTAGTTGGTTTCCTATATAGAGAAGTAGTAAATTTATGTGTGCGAGAATCAATGAATACATCAAGGAATGGGAGTTTGTTATTAATATTAAGTTCTAATGTAAATTTGAGGACGGAGTGACTTTCAAATTTGTTTTTAAGATATTTAATTTGATCGATATTCTTAGCTAAAACAAAGATGTCATCTATATATCTTACATATATAGAGGGTTTATTGTTGTCATTAATTATTTTATTTTCTAGATTTGCCATATAATAATTAGAAAAGAGGGGACCTAAAGGAGATCCCATCGCAATACCATCTATTTGTGTATAAATATTGCCTAAGGGATCGTGAAAGGGTACTTGTGTGGTGCATGCTAATAATAGTTTTTTTTAATATAGTGGGTTTAATATTGATTGATGGGAGAGTAGCATGGTTGTATACATCACGGATAATGATGTTAATTGTTTCATGGACAGGAACATTTGTGAATAAGTTTTGAACATCCAAAGATGCAATCATTTGATTATTAGGTTTTACGGAATGGAGAATCTGTAAAAATTCGTCCGTGGAGTTAATGCTATATTTACCAGGAAGATAGGGAGTAATTAGTTTCTTAAGTGTTTTGGAAAGGTTATATATTGGTGTGGGTATTTGAGAAATGATAGGTCGGAGGGGATGATCTTTTTTATGGATTTTTACATTTCCATAAAGGTAGCCGGGCTGATAATCACCTATAATCTTTTGAAGTTTATAGGATCCTATTTCAGCATTGTTTGCAGTAATAAGTTTATTAATATGTTTTTTAAGTTCGGTTGGGGTATTACAAGTTAATTTTTTAAATTTGTTGTGATCGTCGTGAATGGCCTGTAATTTGGAGTGATATTCCTGTCTGTTTAAAATAACAAAAGTATTGGTTTTATCGGCACGTCGGATAACAATATTTTTGTTATTTTTGAGATGTGTGGCTGCTTTTATGAGAGGCATATTTATAATATCATTATGATTTTTATGGTCACGGTGTTTGATTGATTCAGCTTTGAGTAATTCTTTTAAGCCTACCTGTGTAGTAATATGGTTGTCCTGTTCGAGTTGAAGTATTTGTTGGTATAAAGCTTCAATTTCCATTTGTTTAAACATTGAATTAGGTTTCAGTGCGACATGAAAATTTGGTCCGAGATTAAGGAATTCTATTTCATCTGGAGTAAGTTGGTAATCCGATAGGTTAATGAAGTTGCAATTGATGTTTGGTAAGAGTATTTTTCCTTTATATAATTTGTTTAGCTTTTTTTGGATGACTTGTTTATGGGATTCATGTTCCTTTTGTGTTGTATTGTATAATAAATCCAATATTTCCTTGAATTTTTCACTTGTGGTAGAAGACTGTAAAATTTCTTTGATGTGTACAATTTCAGTGTTGATTTCTTGTAATTCCTGTTTGGCTGTGTGCATTTGACGCTTTATGAGGTTCCATTGCAATTTCTTAGCGGTGGGATCATTTAATGCTGCGGCATCATGTAACTTAAATTTAGTATATCGAGGCAGCAAGTAATTTTCTAGACATATGCTATTAAATATAAGATATATATACATATATATATAAAAATATATATACATATATATAAACATATATATACATATATATATACATATATATA
>JBBBDQ010001214.1:2145000-2270000 GCA_037127315.1 Ascarosepion bandense
GAAATAAAAATAAATAATGCTCAGTACAATAAAATGTAAAAACACGCATATGAAACAAGATATAAAGGATATCAAATAAATAATATAATTCAAATACATACAAATATGTATATAATTGCATGTATATATATATATATATATATATGTTTACATGTACAAACGTACATATATACACACACATATAAATGTAAAAAAAACACGCACACACATATTTACTTGCATCTCTCTCTCTCTTTCTCTCTCTCTCTATATATATATATATATATATATTCTTGTTTGCTGGCTTTTGTTTACATTGTCTATATAACATGCTAAATATTGCCTTCCCCTGATTTGCACAGATAGCTTCGAGATAAATTCTCCGGCTAATGTGAAGTCCATCGGGTTATATATATATATATATATATATATATATATATAAAGTTCGTATATTTTGGTAGCATCTTTTCTTTTAAACATGTTGTATTAAACGATAGAGACAATTCAGTCTTTTAGATTTCCTTTTGTATTTTCTCATATTTTCTAATAAGTCTTTTTGTTTCAACTTGATATTCATGCAAATAGTGTCCATAGGTTAACCGAATACTTTCGAAAGTCATCTTCCATCATCAGGGTCAGATTTTACGGTTTTACAATTTTAAACTTCAACAATTCCCTTGTAGCCGAAAACGTATTACAACATTTTGAAGAACTAAATAAACGTTAAGAATTCTTTTTTAAAAATTCAAGGCAGAAATATGAAAAAATCCTGTAAAAGTAACATCACTTTGTTTAACATACTATTCAGTCGTAACGTACAACTAACTATGGTAATTTTTTTTTCAAAACTCAATTCAAAACTATACCTACCCATAAAATGTCCAACGTAGGTCCGAAAGTAGTCTTTAAGATCTTGAATTTATTAGGATGATAATGATGTTACGTTTTCAATTGAAAACACTTCTAACTGATGGAAGATATAATTTAATAACCAAATATTGTCGTTAAACAACAGTAAATATAAGATGTCCAATGTAGGTTCGAAAGTAGTCTTTAAGATCTTGAATTTATTAGGATGATAATGATGTTACGTTTTCAATTGAAAACACTTCTAACTGATGGAAGATATGATTTAATAACCAAATATTGTCGTTAAACAACAGTAAATACAGCAAAAGTACCGATTTATCCATATATTATTAAAAATTAAAAAAAACAACGAATTATTACCTGGAATATCGTAGCTAACTCCAAACATTTACATGGAAAAGGAGATAGATTTGCTCTATACCGTTTAGAAAAACTTATTTTAAACCATATCGAAATTCGTAATTTACTCATAAAAAAGGGATTCAATAAAAACATGGTGTTAGAGAAAAAATACATACTTAAATGCTTACACGCAGATTGATATCTAACTAACTCATTTATAAATGGAAATGTGTCTGCGTGTGTGTATGTGTGTCCGTTACTTATAAACTCCGAAATGGCTGAACCGATTTTCTTCAAAATTTACAGTTGTACTTTAGCGTTTGCGAGTATTCTTAGCTAGGTTTTGTGTCGAGGTATCCCCGATAAATATCGAAAATCGATAAATTCGGGTTATAGAAGGAGTGGTCCGATTTTAATCAAATTTGATACACTCATAGAAAAGACATAAGAAACGATATTCAGAAATTTCAAGGTTGCAGTTCTTACAATAGTGCAGAAATTTGAAGGCAAGATGTTTGTGTGTGTGTCTGTTTATCTGCCTGTATGTCTCTATTTTTTCAGCCCTTTTATTTTAGTTTTTGCTTCGGGTTTGGCTCTAAGTAGGTATACTTGTATTCTTTAGTCTCAGCCATGATACCATTTACTCAGAGGACTTATTTAGTCTTAAAAATTCAGTTTACGACGAAAAAAGACTATTTAATATCGATACCAGAAAATCAAATTTTGACTTACATCCATTCATTTTTCTTTCAGTCTACGGTTTCGCTTTATCTCGAAACAACTATTGCTTTTTAGTCTTTCGTGCCAACGTCCAAAGAGTCTGAGCTCCAGGACCATAAATTAGTTTTAAATCTTTCATTACACCCGAGCAACGTCGGGCTATACTGCTAGTATAATCCTAAATAAATTATCCCCTTAAATTGCCCCCCTTTCTCCATTACTTCCTCATTCATTCTTTCTTTCTTTGGCAATATTACTTTTAAAAACTATAAACTAAAACCCCTTAATTGTTGCTCCCTGTCATGTTTAATTTTTAACTTTAATTCTTACTTTTACTTTGTTATTTTTATTTCATCTTATTTCTATTTAAAATATAAAAATGATAGTTTCTTATTTACAAGTAATATAAGAGTATTTGAATTTTTAGATTTTTACATTTTATGATTTACGCCTCTTTAATTTCTTTTCCCTGCCTTTTAATATTTTTCATTTTATATTTTAATTATCATTTAAATTTAACCCTGATAAAAAATTGGGAATCGTTGCAAAAGATACTATTCCAAGAACATCAAAAAGAACTAGATGACTAGTTGATTAGAATTGAGAAAAATTGCTGAAAACTATTTTGAAATATAAAGACGAAACCAAAATTCGTATGTCAGTTTAAAAACACTTATGACTATCAAGAGGTGACGGAAGCAACTTAACATGCAAATGTGATAAAACCAACAAACCGGCACGCATATAAACTTTCTTACATGCTTACCATTTATTCCTATATATATATATATAGACGATACTCAGGCCATTAGAAAAGCAAACGTATCTTGATATGTAAAGACACAGGTTTATTCACCTGAAGAGAGTCAACGTTAGACTCGAAACACGTATAGTGACAGAAATATAATTATGGACATTTAATATATCGTACAAACAGCCAATAATATTAATAATAGTAACAATATAATTACACTTTAAACAAAACTTTCACGGCTTCTCGCACTTTTTTCTCTCTTTCTCTCTATCTCTCTCTCTCTCTCTATCTATCTATCTATATATATACATATATATATATGTATATATATACACATATGTATGTTTATTTATATTTATACTTGTATTCAGCTTGCATCAAAATGTTTTACATATACTTGAGAGTAAACCCTTCACATATAAATGTCTATGAATCATACGTCAGTATGTTTTCTTTTTCATTTAATAATTTTTTAGCATAGCTTTCTGCAGATAGTGTTTTATTGTCATATTTCTCATTCGTGTGGGAAACTGAAAGTTGTAGTATGGTTAGCAAGCATATTTCTCTAAAACCATTACAACTGAGTAATGAGTTCGGTTCTTTCTTAGTGTCCAATACTTTAAGCTTTGTACTATATCTGAGCTGGGTTTAGAAAATCACCATATTTCTTATTCGTGTAGAGTCTTTCTTCAACATTTAACGTGTGTAATATCAACTTATCTCAGGAGCGTCCTCTTTAACAACGGGAGGATATTCCTGCTGCAAGCACGTATATATATTCTGTAAAGCCTTCTTAATGGTAATGGTTGTCAGGCTGCACAATATATTTCCAGACAGAAAATAACCGTGTCATTGTTGGTACAACTAATTATGTATCGATGGAGGTCGAGATCTACTCGTAGGCCTGAACATGAAATACACATTCAAAAGGCCGTCGGTGTCAATCCAGATATCAGCATATTTCGAGAGGATCTAGCATGTTGTAAATCTCTTAGTCATATATGAATCATGCTTCAAGTTCAGTTCCTTTCTATGTATTATTTGCAACCTCTGCACAGTCTTTCTTCTTCTGATAACTCACCAGTGGAGATCTTTTGCCGATGGTTTATTCACAACTTGACTATCTACTGTTTGCCCCTTCAGTCTTTTTTTCGGATGGAACAACAGTTCGAATGATCGAATAACAAACTAGGCAGTGACATTTGTGAGCAGTTTGAATTCCCCATGGTACAATGCAAGTTAGACACCAGCATCGTATTATAATCAATATTCACTTTTACCTTGTTTTGTTGTGTGGAACTGGAAAACGAAAATGAAGTCATCGAATAACGATATTGTTTTTAAAACAACAATCATGAACATCAAAGATGCATTTATATCACAAAAGGTTTAAATATATATAATGCCATTTTTGTCTTTCTAACAACTTAAAAAAATGCTTTCATATGTTTCAAAGCAGTCACCGATTTTAGTAATTATTTGTAAAGACAAAATATTTTAGCACTTCATTTCTTTCCAAAATATTTATATTTATCAACATATGGTTGAACTAATATATTCTGGCCTATAGTCTATCACACATTCTTCCCTTTGTCTGTTCTATAAATACTTCCATGGGTTATGTCCCAACGAGCTTGATTCACTACAGGTGAAGAGGCTCATCCCTTGTTTCCTGTTTAGGATGTGGTTTCCGGCTTTCTCTTTGCCAATCTTTTCACTCTTACGTAGCACCCTGCTCATCAGTGGCGTTATCGCCTTGCTCTGATATGATTAAAAAAAAACTTGTGCTTCCGCAACAGGTGTTTACTCGTGAAACTAGACTGGTAACTGGGTCTCACCCATTCACAGAACAACCAAATGCAGACGATAATTCCAGTCTTGCAGCTTCTTTTCCCGCACTTCCCGCCTGTGGAACTCGCTTCCTAATTCTTGCTTTCCTGACGGCTACAACCTCTAGGTATTTAAATGCAATGTCAATTCTCATCTCTTAACTACTGACCCTACTTCTTTCCACACTGTCCTGTAGATCCTTTCCTTTCTCTCATCTTCGCAACTTTCCTCACACCTGTATTCCAATCCTTCTCTTGCTCCTTTCTAACTAGTTCGTCATTCTCCTCATTCTCCTCTAATCCTTTTACTCTTATGTACCCCCCTACACATCAGTGGAGTTCACGCCTTGCTCGGGGTGATATGATTAAAAAAAAACTTCAAATTTCCTATCAGGCTGCAAGAATCGCACAGACATAAACACAAAGAAAAGCAATGGTTATTACCGTGATTATATATTTCCATATAAGCTGTAGAGATTTTACATGTTTTCATTCAGTATTAGATATTTTTCATAGTAATGCATTTTTGAATCAATTTCTCTTCAAGAATGTCAGAAAAAACAGTAATACACAAAGGGGTTACCAGGTGAGAAATAATTAAGTAGAGAAATAATATTAATTAGAAGGGAAGTTAAAAGAGTAATTGATCCAGTAGATCGTAAGTGACATTACATTTGAATTATTATACATTAATGTCAGCTGAAATACATTGAGCCGCAACAGAGTTCCACAAGTAAGAAGAGCGAGAAATAAATCAATAGCATAAAAATTACTGTTACAAATATCCAGTTCAACTATAAATTGAGAATACCTCGACGCCATTCTACGACTCCGCTAAAATTCCAGAAGTCTAATTACTAAAGTAAACTACTCATTCAAACAATTACCAAGAAATTAATTAGAGAAAAGTCACACGGCTGAAACCTTACAGCCATGGGAATGTGAATGAAGGAGAATTTATGGGCAGAGCATTCAGGTATATCAGTACCTCAAATTAATTAAAGGGAGAAGAAACCTTACATCTTTTTAATACGCTATTACAGATTTACCAATTACAACGTATGCCGAGTTGTTTGATGCAATGCCACAGCTCATCTCTCGGAAAACAATAGCTTAAATAGCATAGCTATTTAAAGATATTTGTAGAAGTCGTACATATTTTCATTAGCTCTATTTTACATATTTGTAGACATCTTAAAAACTTTTCGCTAATCAAGTTAATGAACGATGAAGAAAAACAAATGAATTTTCTAACTTGCATAATTCTATTTTTCTTAAATATTTTTTTATTTATTATTCTTTTCATTTTTAAACCATGTGGATATAATATGAAACTTAGTAAAGGAAACAGAATTTGAAATCTATAATAAGAGTCCACTTTATTTTATATACAATATGGTTTTATATAATTAGACATCTAGCCTATACACTGGTCAAAAGAGGAAAATGTTTATTGCTTATTTTTTTTTTGTTATCTGATGAAAAGATCTTCTCGCCTCAATTGCCTCAATAGATTTAGTGATCCTCCCAACCTTCTCTATCTTAAAGTCTTTGTTTCTCTCTCTCTTTCTGGTCAGTATATATATATATATATATATATATATATATATATATATATATATATATATATACAAGGATTTTAAGTTCCCTAATCATATAATTCCAGTATCATAACAGAGGAAAAAGAGGAATGTTTTTTCCCTTATTTTGTTTTAATTTTTTATTTAAAATTTTACTTTAAACAGATAAATAATCTTATTTAAAGCTTGATTCGACGTGTTAAGGGAAGCCCTCCCCCAACACTTTTAAAACTCTTGTGATTATAGTACTTCCATCTGCTTGAAAAATACACGGAGCGTTTAAAAAATATCAGAAACAATTTGGAAAATGTATATTAATTCGGGACGACATCAGCAAACGACATTGTCCCAAAGAAATATAGACATAGAAGAAAAAATAGTAGATCACAGATGAGATTCTCGACATGAAGCATAAGAAACAGAATCAATAACAAGACATGGAACGTAATACCAAGAACAACTCAAGGAAATAAAAAGAAAATGAAGACAGTTAAATGAGGAATAGCTCAACAACATATGTGCAGAAATAAAGAAATTGCACATGACTAATAAGGAAAAAACGCATAAACAAATAAGAAAAGTAACAGGACAAGAGATATGATTTAGAAAATAAAATTAAAGCATATAACACTCATGTTATAGTAAGAAAACATAATTAATTAATAAGAAGAATATACGAGAGTTCTCTTCCACGAAAGAAAAAGCGAATAACATTACACAGAAATATCGACGGACCGGAAATAATAAACTTTGAAAGAGAAGCTCTACTAATAAAAATGAATACAAACAAAGCAGCAGGACCAGATAGCATTGTAATAGTAATATTGGCAGCCTTATACGATTCGGCGACGATAAAATTACGTAAATGATAAATTAAATATGTAACAGTAGCTATATACCGGAAAACCTAAGCAGACCTATTTCCATAGCACTTCCTAGACAGACCGATGCAAAGGTATGTGAAATCCACCGAAAAACCAGCTTAATGAGTCATGAAATAAAACTCATCATCTGAATACTGATTAATAGACTGCGCAGTAAAATCATGCCAATGATAGGACATTAAAGGAGGAATTTCGTCATAGAGACTAGAACAAGGAACACAATATATTTGCTGAGAATGCTATCAGAAATAGAAATACACATACAGAAGCATGTGTACATTTGTTTCAAAGACTAGGCAAAGGGATTCGATGTAACACGTTAAAGATACAGATGCTCGACAACCTTGAGATATTCGGGAAAGACATTTGAAGAATCACAAATCTGTACTAGCAGTAAATTCCCTACATATAAACAGGAAACGAGTTCAGCAGGCATAGAGTAAAATGATAGATACGGCAAGTACATCTCTTCTCATTAGATCTATTCAACCTATACAGCGAGAAAATACTGAGAGTGCTACAAATCTTGCCAGGATGGACATTGGCGATCACAATCTGAAGAATATAAGATACGCAGTTGATACGGTTCAGATAGCAGAAACGACGCTACAATACCTCTTGCAGAATATAGCTAAAAAGCAGAAAGAAAGAACAGCATATAACTTATAAGAAAACTGAATGCCTGGTTATCAGGAAAATGTGGACGTTTAATTGCAAACTACAGCTTGGAGATACTAAAATCAAGCAGGCACAGAAGTTTAAGCACATAGAAAGTGTTCTAAGAGAAGACTGTAAGTGCGACATTAAGATCCGAAAGCGTATTTGCATAGCCAATGGTGCATTCGAGAAGCTGATTAGAGTATTGAGAGAAATATTTTTTTTATTTACCTGAAACTGAGAAGAGCGTACTGGATTACTGTGTGATGTCTGTCAATCAATATGGCTACGAACGATGAATAACCTCATGAATGATGAAGACATTACTTGAAGAAACTGAAATGTGGTTGTATAGAAGGATACTGAGTATAGTGTTGACCGAATATACAAGTAACAACAAGGCTTTGGACAAGAGCCAACAAAAAAAAGAACTGATACAGGAAAAACAGATGAGGTTTCTGGTAGAGGGTATCGGAAATGAGGGCTTAAGGAATCTGATAATCAGATAAATTGAAAAAGCGACAGAAGAAAACACCGTGTGATATATTTAAAAGGCTTTAGCAAATAGATGTTTAAGCAGGGTTTAGGAATGGTAACAAGACTAAGATTGTTAAGAGCTACAAGGGTTAGGCAGATGTAGAAGTCCGTGATCGGCTATGTCCTGGAAAGAAACGTCATATCGAAAAAAACAACAAATGGGCAAGTGTTTATAGTGGTTATTTTGGACTATATTGGCCATGCATTCAAGACAAAGTATGCATCAAATATTCAGAGGAAAAATGCAACAACTTCTCTTTTAGTTATGATTTAATTACTAGGATTTCTATCACGAAAACATTAATATTTGAAAATATTCTTAAAATTAAAAATATTATGGCTTGAAATAACCCGCAAAATCTTAGAAAAACGAATCAATCAATATTCTAATATAAACTCGCAGACATGAACATAGAGGTAAAAAAAGAAATGCAAATCACGCATAAGCATCTGAAATTTATATTGATATATATTTGACAAGTTTACTGCATATTTTTAATGTATGTGGAGACAGGTGAAATGTGCTACAAAAATTAATGTTAATTAGTCGAGTAAAACAAATAAAAAACACACATGAAACTATAAATTCATTTCATTGCATTCACGTAATGTGTTTTTATTAAATAAATCAGTAGGCCTTAAACTAATTTGTATATATATATATATATATATATATATATATATATAATGTATCTATGCTTACACCTTTTGAATGTGTATGTATATACATATATACCTGCACTTATATATGGACAGGACAATTGATCTTCTTTTTTTTTTCATGACAATTTTTACTCATTCACTTCTCGTCAATCAATCTCAGTTCAATGTTTAACTTGAATGACACCCGAAAGTTACACGTGCTCAAGATCGTGCGTATTGATCGCAGTTATCGATTACCCGATAATATATTGATTTCCCAAAGTTAAACTCTGAATGGATTGAATGCCTTGATCCAAGATTCTGAATATGCCGGCAACATGCCTACTGCATTGATTGAAATGCTTGTCGGTTGAAGTCGTGTCGAAATGTCTTCAAGTGATCACGATTGGGCAGGGTTGGTTAGTGAGAATGATTATTTACAACTAAAAACTTGATTATAGACTTGAAGAAACTTCTCTCATCATGTGCTTTTGCGTGTAGAAGTTTTCGATTCAACTGCTTTTATGTATTTTTCAAAAATCTATGTGTCAATAAAACTTGATACAAAATATTCAGTAAAATACTATTTAAATTGACCACAGGGACGTTTTAGTTGAATGTCACAGAGATTTTTCTTGTAAATATAAAGAAGTAATGAATTTTTCTCTTTAAAAGTTAAAGTTATTTTCTTTTAACATTCAAAAGAATCGCTTTCCTTTACATGAATGTCGTAAACATAAAGAAAAGGCAGTAAATTTACATTAAAGTTAACAATAAATTAAGAATATTTTTGTTGTGACGCCAGAGAATATTTCCAGAAATAAAACAATGTAACACGATTATTACCAAGAAACTTCAGTTTGAAAGAAACATAGTCTGGAAAAATTTTATTTTTATCGCTATATGTCGTCACGAATTTCATAAATAGAGAGTATTGTTCGGTATATCTGCTTATAAACACTGTACTTTCTAATCATGCAAATAGATTTTCCTTGCATTGAGGCTTATACGTTAACGATGTTGGCTGATGCATTACAGTCTCCGTCTTCTTGAGGATTGTGTTTAATATATGAAAGATTGTACAATGCTATTTGTGCATAAAGTTGTCCATATTGAGATTTGGTCTGGGAGATATAGAATCAACGCTTAGATAGCTGGGTGACAGACGCGTACACTGCCGGTCACAATTATTAGGCCACCCCAGATTTAAAACAAAATGATGTATTTCATACTATTTTTGTATTTATTGGCAAGCGGATAATTCTAAATGACAACAGAATGATTCTTTTGTTATTATTACATTGCAAACTTTAACAAGGCAGCCAGGAAGTTTTTTGATTTGGCCTGCCAATGAGAAGAGATTAGCATGGGGAAGAGATCACAAAAACTGGGCAACAGAATAGTTCATTTGATTCACATATTAATGTAGAGTATAAAAAAGAACCATTTTATTTTTCTTTGGAATTATCCACACGGCAATAAATACTAAAAATACTATGAAATATATAATTTCTTCTGAAAAAAACGTGGTTGCCTAATAATTATGACCGGTAGTGTACATCTCACTTCGGCAAACGTTTAAAAGGGATTAAAACCTTCATAAGAAAAGCAACTCGTAATAATATTAGTTTTGTACACTATCACAACGGACTGGTCATATTTGAAAAGTAAATACATGCCTACGTTTACCAAATGTATTTTTTTTAATCATTTCACCCCGAGCAAAGCAGAAATGCCACTGATGAATTGGGGGGGGGCTACATAACTGTAAAAAGATTAATTAGAAAAGAGTGAGGAGTACAAACTAGTTAGAAAGGAGCAATAGAAAGCTGAAAATGCAGGTGCTATTACAGATACATAGGTGGAGAGAAAGGAAAGGATATACGAGGGTGGGGAGAGAGCTAAAGTCCAGTGGTTAGTAGATGAGTATTGACTTTGCATTTGAATTTCTAGAGGTTGTAACAGTCAGGAAAGCAAGAATACGGAAGCGAGTTCCACAGGCGGGAAGTGCGAGAGAAGAAGCTGCAGGAGTAGAATTGTCGTCTGCATTTGGCTAACTCGATTTTGAATGGGTGGGACCCAGATGCCAATCTGGTTGCACGAGTAAACTCCTGTTGAGGAGGCATCAGTGACTTAAGTTCGTCTAAGCAGAAGCCATGAAAGTATTTATAGAGCAGACAAAGGGAGGCCACCTTTCGACGATGGGGAAGTGGCTGCAGTCGAGCCGCCAGATCAGTGCCTATCACATTACAGTCTCTCCTTTGGAGCGTGTCAAGAACACTGAGGAGAACGGCAGGGGCGCCTGACCATAAATGGCAGGCAGTACTCCATGCACGGACGGAGGGTTGACTTGTATATATGCAGGATGGATTCAGGCGGAAAAAAACATCGTGACCCAACCTTCTTAGCAGTAGATTTTGCTATGGATTCAATAGAGTGGTTCCATTTGAGGTCTGAGGACAGGGTAAGTCCGAGGAGGCGTAGTGTGTTGCTCTCCGGGAGAATCGCTTGGTCCATGCTTATGGGAGGCAGGAGAGGTTGCCTGTGATGATTGACAGACAACAGCTTTGTCTCAGACGAATTGAAGTTGACAAGCCACTTCTTGCCCCAGTTCACCACAGAGTGTAGATCCCGTTCAATGTCAGCAGCGAGATTATGTCTGTCCGCCACGACATTTTTCTTACTGGTGCGGGAGTATATTGTAGTATCATCTGCGTAGATGCCTACTTGGGTCTTGATCTCATCTGGGAGGTCGTTGGTGAAAATAAGGAAGAGTGTCGGGCCCAGGATAGAGCCCTGTGGGACACCAGGATTTGTGCTGTAGGATGAAGAGGCACGCCCATTCAAAACGACATTCATTTTGCGGTTATTTAAAAAAGATTGGATTAGGTCAATACCGTTACCCCGTAGCTTGCATAGGAGGCCAGAGTGCCAAACCCTGTCGAAAGCCTTGGAGATGTCCAGAGCAACCGCGTCAGACTCGTTACGGTTGTTAGCAAGTCGGCCCTGGACCTGGCAAAGCGAAAGCCATATTGCCTGTCAGAGAAGAGTTTGTAGGCAGTGAGATGATGAACTACTTCAGCATTGATTATGACCTCGAATACTTTCTCGAATATCGGTAGAAAACAGATAGGCCGATAGTAAGATGGGTCCGATTGTTCACCACAATTCTTAAATACAGGAACGACTGAAGAGAACTTCCATCATGCAGGAAAGCAGTAAACAGAAAGGCAGTAGTTAAACGGTTTAGAGAGGGCAGGAGAACACCCCTTAAGGACTAACACCGGGATTCCATCGTCTCCACTGGCCTTATGGGGTCGAGTTTTGAAATTACTCGGGATACTACTGTCGGGGTAATATATACGTCGTGCAATTTGTCCTCAGTTATAATAGGGAATTTGGGTGGGTTTACTCCGGATGAGTCAAATGTAGAGTTGGATGAGAATCTGCGGGCAAAGCTTTCAGCTTTGTCCGCAGCTGACGTGAGAACCTCAAATTCCTGGATTAAAGGAAGTGTTTAGGATTTGCTATTGTTCAGCAAACGTTTGCAAATCCTACAGTAGTCCTTGGAGCTGAACTATATAATCTATAATAGCATTGTCAAACCATTAATTATATTCGTTTTACAAAAAATAATGCTTGAAAAAGTCTAATAATTTTGCGTTCTTTATCAACAAAAGTTGGGAAATTTTTCCAATGAATATAGTTTAATACAATGGGTCCGTGTACAGCAAAATGTTTCAGGCTTGAATTTAATCTTTAGCTTTGTGTCTTATAATACGTCAAGATATACGGTCAAAATATCAAATTATCTCAGTTTCATAGTATATCAACTTCAGGTTTTACAGCTTCGTTCTTGTAGATACGAGTTGAAATTACGTATCATTTAAAGGTAATAGTCCGTGGCCGCTGACACACATCGAAACATAAAATCATGTATAACAAGATTCATACAATAAAATGAAATGCAAAAATTACACCGATATAGAATACTATTTGTTTTACTTTACACACGCTTTTGTGAATTGTATTATTTTGACATAATATATGTACTTTAGGTCTAATCCTGTTATATTCACAAAATAATATTTAATTAAAGTTATAAAGGAAGGCGCCGTATTTTTTGCTTTCTTTCTTTATATTTTCCAATTTTCTTTCAACAAGTAAGTCCTAAGATCAATTTCAAGGATTATAAATTTGACAGTTTTGAATGTTTGCTTGAGCGAAGAACGTGTTCTATTAATTTAGAAATTTAGGTTTTATCTACTATTGAAGGGTGAAAACTAACTTCATATTTGTAGACTTGCTTGAAAATATTATAATTCATATATTTTAAAACATTCTGTTTAAATAGTAATTTTCTAAAATTGCAATTTCTATAAAATACATAAATCTTATATCCCGCTCCGCGATATCATGTTCAAAATTCCCACTCCCATTTATCAATTAACCAAAATCATTCATCAACTTATTACACCATACGTACCTACTAAATATTAAATAAATCCAGGAAGTAATACAAGTCTTAAAACAAACAAAAAATAATAATGAAAACGTTTCCTTACTTTATGTTGAAAATTTATTTACAAATATCCAAGTCAGTTAAAGAAACGATTGATATAATTCTTCTTTTATGTGCCGTTTCCCTTCTGAACGTAGGTGATCATGGATGCTTACATCTACCAATCCATTGTAGCTCTTAGCATCTTCTTTCTTATTAAGCCTCCAAAAACTTACTCTTTCTTTCATTTGCTCAAGTCAGTCAAGGTTGTCATACGTTTCCTGTATCTTTCTCTTTCTATTTTTGAGCTACATTGAAGGACATGCATCACATAACAATCTAGTAGTGTCTTCTAAATTTCCTATAGAAATTTCCCTATCTCTATAGGATACAAATCCTATAACATCCATCAACAATCTAAAATACACCAAAGAAAAATAGCACACCCGCAAACTCGGATTAAAACAATTAACAGCATCTTGGAAAAGCCTACCTAAAACAGAAACTAAATTTGCACAGCCGCAAAAGTGGATTCAAACGAGTAAAAACATTTTGGAAAAACTCAGACCAAAGCAAAATTCACAAGTCAGTGTAAAAAAATAAAATTCTGGATCCTGATTGAATAGCAAATCGAAAATTTATGTATGACGTTTTTTTACACCTAGAAGTAAAAATAACTGCTGGACCTGGCAACATGAGAAGCTATATTATTTAAACCACATTAGTGACCGGTTAGAAAAAGTCCTGTTAGCTGACGGACCTCGTGGCAATGTAAGAAAAGAAATTTAAATTCGGTCAGAATGTGAGCGGTATCTATTAGTATCTCCCAATGTAAGGGAGAAACTTCAAGCTGACTCGGTCACGTTCGCCGACTTCTTCTTCTAATTTTCTTTTCTAATTTTTCACTCCACGCCGCCAAAGAGAGCAACAACAATATTATGGGTTCCTCATTTAATTGATTATTTTATATTTAGTTATCTTGTATTTTATGTTTCGTCGTTTCTTTTCGTTTTTCTTAAGCTATCTTTGGTAAGAGATCTTGAAATTTCCTATACATGTTTATTATTAGCACTGTATCATCATCATATCTTATATTGTCAGATTGTGGCCGCCAATGCTGAATCTTTGCTGTCCCACATTCCATAAAATATTAGATTTAAAATATTACTGAATATATTTTGTCATGTGCCATTGAGGTTGACTTCTGTGACCAATAAAATAACATCTATGATCGTGTTTCAAGGGATTAATTTCTGAAACCAATATCAACTAAATTCTACATGATTCACCTTGAAAATAAGATATTTAATATCACTAAGAATTCTTCCATTTACGTAACATATGTAGATAATATTCGCGTTTTAGTCAAAAACAACAAAAATGGAATACATGGACTACAAAAGAATTTCCAAATATATTAGTTCTTAATTTCACATAATAATAAAAAGTATTTTCTTCATATATTGATAAGTACCAACAATAATATATTTACTGCCTCCCTAAATAAAAAAAAAACTAGCAAGTATAAACATGCACTTTTTACAATAATATTAAAGGTTAGATTTATTACAAAATAGCTATTTTGCAAAAATAATAAACCGTGATGAGAGTAAATCTTTCACGAAATTTTCTACACTAAATTTAAAAAATGAACAATATCATTAATAAAGCCTTTCCTAATTACTTTGTTTAAGAACAAATTAGACGAACTATTAGAAATATTATCATAACCGAAACAGAATATAATTCTTTATGAAAGATTACTAAATATATCAACCTATTATAAATTAAGCAATATCCAAAGACGATGAAAAAAAATCCTAAAAGAAATTCTGAGTACTAATATATCATCCTCTGATCTCAAAAAAGAAAATAATAATAATAATAGTAATTTAACTAATTATATGCCATACAAAATTTAATTCAACCAACTTAATTATCCGCAATAACTCCTCTTCACTAACAAATGTTTTGCAAAAGAACATTGTATATTATTTTAAATGTCTATTTGCATATTTATCTTTGGAGAAGAATTAAATATATATGTTTGTAACATGACGGCAACACTTTCGAGGAAACTCACACTACATATGTCGAATTTAACTTTAACTCCCCAACATTTAAAGGAACATTAATGATATAAACATTATTAGTCGAGAATACATGTATACTCGACTACGAAAATTAAAATAACAAATCTAGGCATCCCTGAAGCGCTCTATATAGAAAAATTACAACTAATATTGAATGTAATTAATTATTAGTATAGCAAAAATATTTTACAATATCTAGTGCAACATTTTAAAATATCTAAAGAGTATTTATTCAACCACGAAAAGCTACGGCGCTATCTTAGTTCATTTTAATTACAACATGTAGAAAGTAATCGGTGCATATAAAATGATTTAATTAACAATAAATAAACATAATGCATAAATTATTAACCAAATTATATCTGTATATATTAATGCCTTAATACCTTTAGTAACCTAAACTTTTATTAACAAACTCTGATATCTTGTTGAAAATAAGTTTATTTTCTGGAAAAACAGTAATTCTACATTAAATTATACCAACGTCTTTTAAACTTTCTTCTTTTTCTGTGAGTAAATATTCTATCAATCATGACCATAGTGAAGTGTTGACAATACAAAGCAGTCTCGCTTCATTTACTTTTATTGCAAACAAAATCATTTTGATTAATACCATAATTAAATAGTAAAATAGGATTCATCTATTTATGTGTGACTTCAATTTTAGTGCACACATTTTCGGCCAAGTCACACTAATTTCTAGATGGATCTATGTTCTTGCTTGTTTGCGATGTCGTAAATATCTAAATTTGTTTATTTGATCTAAATATTAATGTGTATCGTCACACTTACAGTTAAAATTTATTGATCGATTAGGTCACCAGTCATGATAATGGAAAAAGATGAGTGATTAAACAGAGAAATTATAAACACTGAAATAAAATCAGGTGAAAATTAAAAAAAAATAGACAGCCAGAATCAGAGAAAAACGTATCACCCTCATGGCTAAATAATGAAATTTGGTTGGTACTTAGAAAAAATGATTGATGGAATTCTAATGCGAATAAGAAAATGAAACATATACTCCACTCAAAAGTAAAATACTGGTTGAAAGGAAATACATTATCTGTTTTTTTTTCTGTAGTTGAATTTACTATTCCTTGTTCGTTTTGACTCCTTATAATTTTCTCTTGTTTTTCTCTTAAATAAATTAGTATTTACGTTATTTACATTATCCAGACTATTGTCCTCATCCTTGTTACAATTTGTATGACATTTCGGCCGTTGTATGCTAGGAATTTCGAAATGAAACCTTAATTACATCATAATATAAAATATACATAATTATACGGAGGTATTTGATCTTTATCCCTTGCGTACAGACTCTTTTTGTAGTGGTGAGTTATCTCCCTCGAACCCCTAAAGTCATTGTTCACCACTGCTTTAGCCTGGTATTGAACTCACAACTCTTTGGGTCAAGTCAAAGAAACTGACCTACGTCTATATCCACTGTTTCATGTGCCCTTAAGAGCAAGTGATTTTTTTTAGGAAATATAAATATAATGTTCAGTAACCTTTTTTTTACCAGAGGTCATAATGTAAATTTGATGTTAATGGTTTTCTGTAGTAATTTACAATGTTAATGGCTTTCTCTAGTATTTTTTGCCAGAGCTCATATTACAATTTTGAAACTAACAATATTTTCTGACACTCTGTATTACTAGTTCCCTTATTGTATTCATCTTTCTGCTTGGTCAGCTTAGGAGATTTTTGTAGCCTAGCATATCTGCTGATTCCTTAAGTTTACATAGTCTTCAGTAGATATCAACGTTGGTTAGTTCCTGTCACATGACCCAAAGAGTTGTCAGTTCAATACCAGGCTACAGCAGTGGTGAACAAGTAACTTACAGGGTTCGAAGAAGATAACTCATGACTCCCAAAAGAGGTTCTACGCAAGGAATGAAAATCTTCTACACTAGCGATCGTAATAAAGGGTTCGGTTCGAAATTCCTATCACCTGAAGAAGACCGAAGCCTACAACGGCCGCAACAAGGATGAAGACAATTGTTTGAAAAATATAAATAGTGTTGTTTTTCTTTTTTTTATTGTGACACGTTTATTTTCTTCACAAACCTGATTCTGAACTTCCAATGATCCAAATCAGACTACATACATAAATGTTCTACCTAATATTTCTACGGATTCATCGCCTTTATCTAAAAGAAAAATTATTATATTAAGTTTAGCCTAAGCCACATGCGCTCAGAAAACAAAATCTTAATTTCGAGCCGAGAAAAATTCTTATATACAAAAATCCACACAAATTCTGCTCAGAACATTGTTTGCTGTAAACACTGACACGCTGAAATAGAAACTCAACACAGATCAGTGTTTGACGCTTACACTGATGTCCATTTCAATTCTCATTTTATCATTCTCTTTCACTTTTGCCTTAGAAACAGTAATAGATACACGTTACTAATCTTTGTATTTATGTAAATAACATATTAATTTAATTAACCCTGTCTTTGACTCTTTCCTTTGCTCTTGCTGAGATGGGAAAGGAATTAACTTCCACAATAGTACCAACATCAAATAGTTTCTTTCAGTCAGGTTTCCCATTCCACCTCTGCCACAGGGATTGCTCTGAAACTCCAGTAAACACACTAACACAATTAGTGACTCATTTTTGCATTCGCAACATTCTCGGCAATCGAATAGTTTGCAAACATTCAGAGTGGGTGCAATCCTGAGTGATAAAAGTTTTCCAAGCAACATACGAATACTGATTTGAATAAAAAAGAAAGGATTGTATTGATCTCTATGGGTTGCATTGTTTTAGTCAAAAGGTGTGACAGACCTATTAAAATCTAATGTCTTTGCTGGTCGAATAAAGATTGCGAGCACATTCCCTGGATTAGTTTGAAATTTTATTTTAATCTTCTTTTACAAAGAAATTTATTTTTAATAAAACTCGGAACACGAAGCCATTCAGGTTGATTTTTATCTTCGGTAATTTGCGCCGATTCGGACGCGATATAGTTTTAAAATACATCTCAAATTATTTGGCGTACAGAAGGTAAGAGAAATGAATAAAATCATGTCATTTATCGAAAATAAATTGTAATTTAAACCTTTTTAATTACGTACATACATACATATGTTGACAGGAAAGATATGAAAGAAACTGTATGAAGAGAAATCAAAAAGACGTATCAAAAAAATTAAAAAGAAATAATGATCGTCACCATATCTTTACGCTTTGAAATGTTTGAAAACTAACTTATATATGAAAGTTAATAAAATCAACACCCAAGAGTTATAAATGCTGTTAATCCAGAAAGTAAAACATAAAAATTGTAGAAATATAAAATCAAAGACGATAAAAACAAAATAATGTCATGAAAACAAATTAGGAAAAATGAAAAATAAAGAACAGATAATTACAGTTTAACAGCTTTTGCAATCAGGGAGCTAAGAATTGAAACAGATGATAAAGTCCGCATCCGTCAAATTTGCAGTAATAATATACACTATTTACTTGGAAAATATTGTCCCAATCATTCTAGTTATCAAAATATTTGTGCTATTGTACTCTCCAGCATTCAAAAGTATCTCGATCCAGCTTACAGAGAATTCTAAAATAAAAGTTTTATTTAATATACAGACGTAGACTAATATACTTGTACTGCTTATGGATAGAAATATCTCGTCTAGTTCTTATTTTAGTACTGTTGAACATCAATACGCAACAGTCATATAATTAATGACATATGTTACCATACAACAATGAGATAAATCATCTCTGTCCGCTACTGATTTATTGCTTCGACAGAGAATAATAATCAAGATTTTTTTTATATTATGATATGCACGGAGACTGAAAAGTACCTCACTTTCTATGTAGGAGTGGACAATATAGAGTTCTAAATCACTCTGTGATTTGTTCTCATTGGAGATGTTTAAAGCAGCAAGTCAACTATACAAAACCAAGATATAGAAGAACTGAAAGAACAAATACAAGAGATTACGTTTTCGACACTACAACAGTAGCAGGGTGGCTCGAGATGCTGGTAGGGAAATATGGAGCCCATATTTAATTAAGAAAATCATGCTTAACGTTTTCCTCTGATATAAACTCCTTGTAAAGATTATAGTAAATAAATAAATTATAAGTAATTTAAAATGGGGAATTTGTTTTAATCAAATGTTGTATTGGATAAACAAAATGCTTTTTATCACATAATTTAGAATTATTTTTTCTTTAATTAAAAATATTTTCCTAGTCATTACAAAAGAAGATATGATTATATATATATATATATATATATATATATATATATATATATATATATATAAACAAGAAAATATAAGATTCAGTGGAATAGGTTAAAACAAGCCGCCCTTGATTCGCATGACTAGACAGAAAATATAATTATTCATTAAATATGAAAATGTTTAATTTGCGCATATATACCAATAAAATATACAATATTTGGAATCGGTATGAGAACAAATCTAAAAAATGTATAATATTACAACTGATTATGCTTTGCAAAACAGGTTTTATATCGTGACATTTGTTTTTCGGGCAGACCACTTGATGAAACATTATTTTTGTATTTAATTTTCAGTTCTTTGCTGAAGAACTATTAACGACCATGAAATATTAAAAAAAAGATGTTTAACAATAAATCCAAGTTAGATTCAATACTCATCTTTATGATCTGTCACTGTGCTGTATCCACGAAAAATAAATACAAATTAATTATACCGTCAAAAGTGATTATAATAAGATAATTATAACAATTAAAATTATAATTATTTCACTCATTTAAGACAAGTGAAATTAGTTCAACCATTCAGCTTTACACACATCTTCGCGTGACATTCTAACTGACGAAAAAGCAGTTTACACCGACGCGCATCAACGAAAATTTAATCTCTTTCTATTTCAGGCAATAATAGCAACATTTATGTTTTACCATTCAACAAATATTTGAGGTATGAAAACCCGTGACAATTCTTTAAAATTTTACAACCAAATACCAAGACACTCATTATCCACATCTATAATGAAATAGAGAAAGGCTATACCTATTTCACTTATTTATTATATTAACATTCTATCGGATTAAGATCCATATTTTATCTACATTTGTGTTTAGACTCAGCATATTTTAGAACTTATTATTATACATAAGAAATTTATTTATAATATTTGCAATATTTATCATCTATTTATGGAATAAAGTGATAAGCATGATGTACTAGCCAAAGAATATATAATTGTTATTATGAATGACTTTTCATTCTAAACATTTTATTAGCATTTCAAACATTTTAATTATTGAAATTCTTACTCATGCCCTACAGTTCACATTGCTTATGACTCAGCATATTTTAGAACTTATTATTATACATATGAAATTTATTTATAATACTTGCAATATTTATCATCTATTTATGGAATAAAGTGATAAGCATGATGTACTAGCCAAAGAATATATAATTGTTATTATGAATGACTTTTCATTCTAAACATTTTATTAGCATTTCAAACATTTTAATTATTGAAATTCTTACTCATGCCCTACAGTTCACATTGCTTCTCAGCGAACATTATTCTATTGAATTTTACCTATAAATTCAGTTTTTTTTATGAAGGAATTGTTTCTTATTATTAGTTGGTTAGATTTGAAATTATGGCAAGATGGACTATTTTTCGATTTGTGTAATTAAAAAAGAATTTCCTTGCAAGTGAATCCTTTTTAAATAATAATGCCAGATGACATTGAATTTGAACTCTTAGAGATTCTATCTATCAGGGAAGCAAATATACGGAATGGTGCTCCACAGGCGGGAAGTGCAAAAACAGAAGATAATAGAATAGGAATGATGGCTGCCTTTGATTGTTTTCACTGTAAAAGTGTGATACCTTGTTGCCACTCTAGTAGCTGGATTACATTCTTGTAAAAAGGGAACAAGGAGATAATCTTGTCGGAGCATAAGTAACGAAAATATTTGAAGAGACAGACGAAAGCCACATCCCATCGATAAAAAAATAACTGTAGCCAAGCTGCAAAATCAGGATCGATTTCATTGCAGATACTCTTCTGAATCCTGTCGAAATCCCCGAAATGAAAAGCAGGGGATAAAATATAATGAATTGGAAGAAAAAATAAAAGAGGTGAAAAAAAGGAATCGTAAAATTTAAATATTCAAGTATTACATGTACATAAATATCTTTGGAAAAATTAAAATTTGAAAATTTGAAATACAAATAAGAAAATTAAAATGAAGCATAAATTTACAATTAAGGATTAAAAAGTAAAAAATTTAAAGTGCAAATTTAAAAGTCGTTTAATTCATAATTGTTAAAAGTAATATTCTGAGAGAAAGAAGGAAAGAGAAGAAAAAATTGGTCAACTTAAAGAGAAATTATGTATCAATCTGTGTCTAAGAATTTAAGTAGGCATTATTAGCCATGGCATCATGTGGTCATTAAATGAGTATTTTTATTAAGCAAATTTAGATTTTTGATATATTTTAAGATAAGTTTTTAATAAAATACATAGATAAAATTTATCTTCTTTTCTATTCTAATGTTTGGATTAAGCTACGATATTACAGGTAATAATTCAGTTCTTGCTGTTGTGTTTAGTTTCAAATAATTTATGGGTAAAGCAGTGCTTTTGCTGTATTTTATACGATACAAATCGTATATCATCCATCAACTAACTAGAACACACAAAGTAAAATTGCACATCTTCAAATTCAGATGTAAAAGACTAAAAACATTCTGGAAAACACACAAAATGTTACAGAATATTAGACGACATCATTATAAAAGGTAGCTATAGTAGGGCGAAAAAACTCTAAATCTCAAATCCTAATCAAGAACAAGGATCATTTCCTGGTTAAGTCATGCAGTTAGTTGTCGTAACGCTAAATCAAGTTTGTTTATGTTATGGTCTACCTAAAATTCACAAGGACATAATTCCGCACAGGCCGATTGTCGATCCAGAGACATGCGAACCGGAAATATTATAAGTAAAACACTACAACGTAAAATTTTTCCAGGTTACATGACAACTGCTACAACGAACGTGGACGGGAGAGTGCATGAAGATATCAACTTTCAGAAAAAAACTTTGGTCTGTCTACCCTATCGGAGAAAATACGAATGGTCTGTGGTCAATATAACATCAGGACGATCTTTGTAAGTAGTTCTACATTTCTTAGGTAACTTTCCAGAATAAGATGTCCAAGAGAGGAGATCAGGACTATGGAATTGCGTGTACATCAATCCATGTCAGTCAGTCAAGTGCCATACGTAATACACGCTTGGACGACTGACTGGGCAGAAAATTATCCCACAGTAGGTTGCCATTGCTTTCTGCGGTAGACTGGTTGCCAGTCAATGCTGGAGAACACAATTTATTTTTATATTTAACACATAATTGGATGGAAGAGATGAATAATACCTTTCCGAAGTGCATTTTTGCGTAAGTGAATATAAGAATATCAACTGGAATTCGAATTTGGCTCCCAGACTTTTAGTACCAAGCTGACATCCACTGCACCACAATGCGCATCTCCAATCCATGTAGTCCTGGAAAAACTGTGAAGGAGAAATGAGCCGCTCGCTTAAGGTCATGCAAAAAGAACATCGCATCACGAAGGGAGATAGAATATTCAGGTGCAGTTGAAAATATGTAGAGAGAAAAAGAGGATCACCGCCCGCTATGTGATGAAATTAAAATAATAGATACAGAACATCACTGGAAACTGGAAACTTTGCAAACTAAAGGAATCAGTGGATATGCTAGACTAAAATTCTACTAAGCGAATCAAACATAGCAATAAATACAATTTGGGAACCAGAAATACAGAATGCTAGAGAAAATCATTAGTCAAAAATTACAATATGAGCTTTGGTAAAAAAATTAACAAAATTATTAACCCCAAAATTGCAATGAGAAATACGTTAAAAATTGTTACTGAAATATTAGATTTATAAATCCCAAGATTTCACATGCTTGTGGACATATGGCCACGTTGGTTAGTACCAATGAGGAGACACAAACAGTCGTGAGTTCAAAATCAGGCTAAAGCAGTGGTGATTAAGTAACTTAGAATGTTAAGTGAAAGTAGATAACTAGAGGATTAAGATAACTTGTTGTGATACCGACTGAACAAAAGCGATTAACCGGATGTGTGCTCTCTCACAACTAAAAGTCAAATGAATAAAAATCGTCGTGCGCATCCGAGTTCGCGCAGATGTTCCGGTTGAAAAATTAAAATTAATCAAAGATCAAATGACCAATTTTATTTATCAGCCAATGAGAAGCCCGGATCCAAATACAAGTAAGAAATTCGAAACGAGCCAGTTGATCCAAAACTGCTGCTATAAAAAGCAGAGACTAAGCATAAAAAAACAGACAGGCACAGACAGAAGAGAAGATAGTAATTTGTTTCTTCCTTGACCTATGTCAAACTGCTACTATGCTCGCCTTCTTCTTCCTTCTTCTTCCGCACCTGTTCTCAAAGTATTAACTGACCCTTTCTAAGACATTCCACACAAACCAACTCACTGACTCATTGACCTTAGAAACGGCAACTCCTAAACGAACATTCAATCATATACCTCCGCTTCCACATTCTTAAGCCTATCATCTTCCTTTCAGCAGCCGTATTATTTTTCCATTAACAAAATTTAACCTGGCCGTTGTACCCACACAATCTAAGCACTTTTGTCTTTGCCATAAACAAATTTTAAAAGTCGTGTTCGGATCACGTCGGAAGAAAATATACTCGCTATAAAGTGGTGACAAACGACGTGAGACGAACACGCATAACGCAGCCTTCTCTCGGCCAACAAATAAAGGCACAAATAAATTGGTATTCCCCAACGTTACACCAAATAAACTGGCGAACCTGAAGTTCCCCAGATAAACTGGTAACCAACACGTGGATTTTCAACACATATATATATACACACAAAAACACTTTGGACTTTCAGCGAAATTTGAATATTTCTCTACAACAAATTCACCATGGCAACCGACGCTGAAGTGTCAATCCAACCAATTCAAGCTGTTTTAATAAAACCGTCGAACATTCTCGAATCGAATGTAACGGCTTGGTTTGCTATAATGGAGGCGCAATTTAATATTTCAAATATCAGACAGCCCCACCAAAAATTATTCAATATTCTGCCAGCACTCCCCGTGGATATAGTAGGAAAAATAAAACCTGCTATATTACAATCAAAAGACTACGACACACTGAAAGAATCATTGACGTGCGCATATGAAAAATCAAAACCGGACATGCTGGATAAACTAGTGTCACCAGCAAAAGTAACTGGCCGTGCATCTGTGTACTTGAATGAACTCGTGGCACTAGCAGCTCAAATTGGCGTAGGGGAAGATACCGTACGCCACAAATTCATACAAGCCCTACCCCACTCTTTGATAGAGTGATGTAGGGGTAGTATGAATTTGTAGTAGCAGCACAGGTTGACTTAGATACAAACCGACTTGGAAAAATGACGAACGACCTACTGCTATATTTTAATTCGCAATATTCCGCCTACATTCAACAGGTTACAGAGAAGAATAAAGACGAAACATAAAGGACACATGGCTGTTCCTATAATGAAAAAATATTCCCCGCCAGCGTTCGCCCTTTCAACAAGAACCTAAAACCCCAAATTTGGCGAGCGCATTTATATTTTGCGGAACGTGAAAAATTTTGAAAACAGTGGTGCAGGTGGCCTAACAAAAGTAATCTTCAAATGCAACCCAGCTCTCGTCCAACTTCACCATTTCCTCCTGGGAATTCGGAAAACTACCTAGGCGAGAGATGTTAGCTTCCATTTCCTCGCCGCTTCTTGTTGTAGCCGCACGGTTAGGAGCTGAGAGAATAAATTTTATTGTGGATACAGGAGCTGCTGTATCTATACTACCAAAAAGATACTTGAACGGAGCCGTCATCTACCCAATCAATATCTCCTTAGTATCAGCTAACGAAAACAAGACTGAATGCTCAGGACAAGTGGTACTAAATCTAACCCTACAAAACCTAAGACGGGAATTCACCTGGACATTTATAGTAGCCGAAACTGCTCAACCACTCCTAGGGTATGACTTCCTAAAAAATTTCGGATTAGTGGTGGATTGCTAAAATAACAAACTAGTCGATAAAATGACTAACAGACAATCGAAGACATTCCACACAAACCAACTCAATGACCCACTGACCTTAGAAACGGCAACTTGAAAATGAACCTTCTTTTCTTTCAGATCATCATACCTTCCATGAACTCTTTAACCTCCGTTGAACTTTTATTTCAAGCATTACTTATTTTGTAAAACATTGATTGAAATGTATATATGTATAAATATTATTTTACACTCAAAATTGCCTTTCTTGAATTTATAATCATTTATGAATTATAGTGGGCATTCTTACCACAAGGCCAAATTCCGTTAACCTACTACGGAATCCTATTACCCCTCACTACAAATGAAATAAGAGAAGAGATACCCGCTATAAACTGACATAACACGTAGAATGATAATGATATACCCCAGTGATCGTACTAAAGAATACCTAGCACGTGAAGAAGGTCATAGCGCACAACGATCAAAAAAGTCATAGACATGTCAGAAAGATGAGGAAATGTGTCTGAACATTATAAATAAGATATATATTTTCTCATAATATATATATAATAAGCGTACATTATATATAAATATACATATATTGGGTTATAAATAAATTAGAAAAGAATATAGTTATATTGAGAATTGTTCAGTACAAGAATATTGTAGACCATTTGGATATTTATCATTTGGAAATGAGCTTTTTCCGCGACTTAGGTTTCAAAGTTTCTTCAGAGAAATTACAATATCTAATTTTGCAGTTTTTCAAAAATTTACGATAACTATTATTGTAATATCTAAGAGAAATAGTCTGAAGATAACGGAGTGTTTAAAACTATGTCTCGAAATTAACTTATTTGCAAATAAATAAAATATCTCCACACACACACACACATATCTACACACACAGACACACACACACACACACACACACACACACATATATATATATATAGAAGCACAAACGTCTGTTTATATGCACAGGCTAACTCACAGAGACACACATACACACACATATATATATATATATACAAATATTCACACACACACAACTATACAAATATACGTTTATATATGAACCTATTCACAGGAACACAGTACTAAACTATAATAACCACTCCATATAAAACAAATTATATACAATCATATATATATATATATATATATATATATAAAAGACATATCTGTTACGCTGTATCACAGCTCATCAGTATTGTTAGACATCTGATTGCTTTTAACCCAGGATTGAATCCTGACACAATTGGCGTCTGTCAGCGATTCTACCTCAGAGTTATGGGCGCTCGGTAGAAGGTGGCAGACTTATAGCCTATGATGTATCAATAGCCAGAGTGCTCTAATTTTTTTTTTTAATCAGATAATGTAAAGACTGGAAAAGAGAAAAACCGGAAACCACAACCTAAACAGGAAACAATGGATGAGCCTCTTCACCTGTTCAATAGACGTGGGTGGAGTGTGAACCGAGTGATAGTTTAGTCTATCTACTCCAATTCATAACTGAATGAGCGATGCTTAGATGCTAGAGTAGCTACATTTTTTCAAAGTCTACCATTCTTCCAGATTGCTCAAGCAAGTTGTGAGAGCGTATATCTACTTATATATATATAAGATAGTATGGATGGAAAAAAATTAAGTATCCAAAGAATTATTATTCTTAAAATGTGCTAAATAAAATGTACAGCACTAATATTAATTTAGAATTGAGAGCTGACTCTGTAGTATTCAGCTAACTGCTGACTAATGTCAACTGCCTTTAGTCCAACTATTTGCAAACTGGAACTAATTAGTAGTTCTACTGAACTGAAACAGAACTCTACAGAACACTCTAGAACTTCTAAGAACTTCAAAAATCTTCAATATTTATTGTACATATATGTACAAAATCTGGAACAAGGCCTAACACGGAAATGGGGAAGGCTGGTCATCCTCTGTTCTAATTTAACTTAACAATTTACTTTCGTCTACCCTTACACACTTACCATAAACCTTACACTATAATACCACATTTTTACTTACCATTCTTACAACGTCGACCATAATACCTCAGATGCTCTATGTAATCCTACATAACTCCCATATGTAACATTTTCAGTGGAGGGCATGGGCAGAAAATAACAACAATGATTTTACACAATGAAATACAATATTTACAATAAATTAAATAAGATCCTATTGGTAATAAATCCCACACTACTCTAAAAATGTGACAGAAAATTCAGTTACTGGGACGAAAAATAATGCGCGGCTTTAAGAATATAATAATTACTACTTATCCAATTAGCAAACACTCACACATGTAAACACCATAACAAAAACGAAAAGAACACTTGAAAAAAACAACGAAAGACGCCACGCATCCACCGGATAACTGACGTAAAAGCGAAAAACTAAAAAATCAAATTCCTACTCTAACCTTACAAGGAAGGGCTGCAAATGTTCCTTCCAGCACATCCAAATTCTGATGCCTAACCAGCATCAAACAACCACTCAAGCTCAGCACCTTTTACTCGACAGAGAGGCGCAAGACTCACCTACCTTTTGCCAAAATCTGATGAAGTGAGTCGTTTCATTTCCGTCCTAATCTTGAGTTAAGCTGATGCTTAAAGAACAAGATCAGTTGGGAAGAGGTAAGCTTCCATTACCATAGAATTTCTTCTGTCGCCTCGTTCAAATCACGACTCGCATAATCCCAGTAAGCAAAAGAGCAAGTAGTGCCCAGCCTTAGATAATGGAGGTGCGACATTGCAACAAACAGAAGGAGTGATCGAGAGTCTCCACCGACAGCCCACAACGCACGCAAGTGGCAACAGATTTTAGGCCGCTGCATGAAGCTTCTTGCCTACCCAGAGTGCCTAACCGATCATCAGCCAGGTGAGTGATACCTCATCGCTAGAGAGACATTTAAAGCCGGGTGCCCAAGGCCATACGGAGCGATCCTCCTGCTTTGTCAGCCCTGTCTCGCTTATTAATTCATCATAAACGGCCCCCACCTAAGTAACACCGGATATTATGCCTTAGAAGACAACGCTAGGGCGTTGGAGAAGGCATCCGTTGCCCTCAAGAGAAACTGGAAAGCCAAACGGCATTCGCGATAGAAAGATCACTCGCCGCGAGTAGTACGGCCGGCCCCCTCCTCTGACAAGTGCACACTTCTCAGGGAAAATGTTTATAGACGTCCTCTTTAACGAGGGCACCGTTCTCATTCGCCTGCATACACATTTGATCCAGGAATCTAATGCGAGGCGTATGTTGACGAATCTCAAAGCTTGGCATTCCCAGACCGCCCTCAGAAGAATAGAGGCAACAGATCTTCCGACTCACATTGGGAGCCTTACCTTCTCCCCACAAGAAGAAAAAACAAGAGATGTATCAAACCCAACCGAATCGCACACGGGAGATGAAGTGCTGAGAATTGGTAAAGAAGAATCGGGTAGAATCGGCCTTCTTTCGAACTTCCGACCAATTCTTTTCCAAACGGAGATATGGGACCGAATCAGACACCGAGAATCTTGATCAGCCCATCCGTCTAGAGGAAATGTCCGGGAGGAGAAACTCCCTTCCATGCACCCAATCGCAAGCCCACAGACTTATTGTGATTGATCTTGTCCTCTGTCACCGTCTCATAGCATCTGATCTTGCTAACGTCGTCAATCTCGGGCTCTTTTTGAAAAAGAAAACCCGAAACGTCGTTCACATAGACGGAGTATCTGGCCGAGGTGGTAGTATCAGGTAGGGAAATTCCGTGTAGGACCGGATTCGCCTTTAACTTGCGAAGGAAGGGTTCCAACGCAAGAACGTAAAACGTAATAAAAATTTATCATAAATAATCAGGGCAGTAAATATAAATATATAATACAGTTCCATTAAAAACAAATATCTATTTAAATACGAGTATCAATAAAAAATAATGTACAAAAACATTTCATATATATATATATATATATATATATATATATTCAAACAATATATCTATACATATGTACATTCAAACAATTATATATATATATTCACATATAAATGTAAACATATATATTTACATTTATCATATATACACACAAATATTTACATTTTCAGACACAATTAAATTTATACGCATATACGCACAGACACAAACATATAGATATAGATCTACAGAAACATATGTACACACACCTATATATATGTCCACACAATTAAATATATATATATATATATATATATATATATATATATATATGTACACAAGTACATATAAATTAATATATATTTATACAAACATATTCACATATATAAATATATATATATATATATATATATATATATACCATTACATATTCATAGAAACTTATATATATATATCAATACTTATTCATAGTAACTTATATATATATCAATGCATATTCATAGTATATATATAATATCAATTCATATTCATAGTAACTTATATATATATCAATACATATTCATAGTAACTTATATATATATATATATTTATATCAATACATATTCATAGAAACGTATATATATATATATCTCAATACACATTAATAGAAACGTATATATATATATATATATATACAACAATATCACTCATTTCTCTGAAACATGCTGTGTGACGTATGTAGGTCACAAATATACTATATTTCTTTCCTGCATTTTACAAAAAATAAAACACGTGGACATAAATTTCTTGACAGTAGACAAAATGTTACAGGGTTACAGTATACATGGACGTGTATTAATTTTCTATATCTCGGGGCTCAAAATAATTGGAATTTATGGCATTAACTTCGCAAAGTCTATCTCCAATGTTTACCTTTTTCTATGTGCCAACCGGCGCGAACTTAGGACGAGATAGCAAGTCCGCAAAAGATTATTATACCCTGCTGATATTTTATTTCACAATTGTACGATGGTATACTTAAGGCCCACACCTGTATTTTTCTTATTTTGCATGGGTGTGTTTAGTAAGTATTGTAGTGGTTTATGGTCTGTGTATATACTAATCGTACTGCTATATAAATAGTGGTGAAAATGTTTGCAATGAAAAATGTTCGGCATGCGCTACTTTTTCTCTTCTTGACCACCTTTTGTGGGTATTACTTAATTTTTGTGTACGAATTTGATAGCCTTCTTAATTATCAATGTAACATAGATATGTTGCGCTACGCAAGCAACAATGGAAATATTAAACGCAGTATTGCATAATCTATACCTCTTATATGTGTCTGGTTATGCTAAAGTAACCATATTTGAAATGATCCGCTTTAGGTGATCAAACACTACAAGACATACATCGCCTCACAGGAACCAGGCAAGCGTCATATTTAAAATAATGGTTCAGCAATACTAGAAAACACCGAAGTGAACCTTCTATAAACGAACACATTCCTATCACCCATCATTTCCTTTACGATACAGAAGTTAGACACTACTTGCATTGCTTTAACTTTATCGTAATCTGACTGAATTCCGTTAGAACTAAACAGAATCCTTAGTATCGTGTATCGTCCTAAGAGAACTCATCTTTGCAGGCTTTATTTTTTCCTCGGGCTGCCTAAAAATTCTTATATGTGTTGCCGGTGATACTCAACCGTGTGTGAAAATACTGAATTTCCAACTAAATATGCTAACGTGTGCTCTTTTGTCCTTGTAAACTATACTTTACGTTCTGGAAAACTCCGGATGCATTAGTAAGCTTAAATTTCATAACGTTGATCTGAACGAGCCCCCGATTGCAAGTAAATGATGATTTTTCCTTATCCTCCTCGTGCATCTCTACAGTGCAGCATCCGGACTTTAAATCTAATTTCGGAAAGTATATTGCTGATCTCTAAACACGCTAAGATATCATTAATAACAGGGAGCGGATAGGCGTCATTTTTAGTAACCTTCTTCAAGGCTCTAAAATATATGCAGTAACTCTTGTTTCTCCACTAATATTATCAGAAACGTCCACGTTTTTCTAGACCCTGGTACAATCCAGGAGTTGACCATTTCATTAATAACTTTGTCTACTAACTTTCTTTGACAAAGTGGAATATGACATGGCTGTTTCTTAATGAGTTATGTTATACAGTATCAATATTTATTCTTACAGTGTCCGTCCTCCCCAAATCCTTAAGCCGTCTCGCAAATAAATCCATATTTTTCTTCAGTAATGCTATTAGTAACTCCTTAAATTTCCCTCAATTCCTCATCCGTAATTTGGTGTGTTGTGCTGACCAGTCCCGGAAATTTTGCTTATATCAGCAGTCCTATTAAACTTAGACACGGGCAGCATCATTTTAAATATATCGTCTTATCTCTAGTGTTCATAATTAATATCAGGGTTTTTCTTGATTTATCCAACGTGACAATTGGATTAGGTAGAGCTATGACATATCGTTTTCTTAATTGGCTTAAGTGTAGCTGTTCCGTTTGGTAGATGTCTACATTTTCCTTTCCTAATTTGTTTCTTCCATATACATGTGAGTATATGTTGCGTTTTCAGTAGTACTGGTCTGTCTAAACTAACTATCAATGGGACGTGCTTATATTTTTCTAGTGACAGGTTCTCATTATTAACTCTAACAGGTCCTAAAAGAAAGTAAATACGGAACTTATTCTGCTTTATCAAATTATGACCTAATATTTAAAATTTTACTACAAAAAAGATATGAAGTGAGGAGCTTACGTATTTTAACTTGACGATTAAAAGTCCTTTATTTTTAGATAAGAGACATTTACCGTTTGTTAGTTTTCATTTTTGGCCGTTAATTCGTGTCTCGTGTTAAGCGTTATGGAAGACAGATATTTCAGGATATATATATATATATACTTCAGAAAAACTAACGGGTTACGTACACTGTGGTCCGAACGAGAGAAAATACATGTTACCAAAGTATAGATTTGGTAATAATGGCTCACAGAATACATTGGTTTTAACAATTAAAAATAATAATGCCCAATGCACAGAAAAAAAAGAGAAATAGCAGTTACAATTTTCAGATATTATTATTTCATTTTGTTTATTTTTTTTTCAAATATATTTTTTTACAGCGTCTATGAATTGAATGTTGCTTTTATTTCCTTACTTGATAAACATGGATTTTGTTATTCGTTTTGGTTCATACTGAATTATTTTTGTCATTTTTCTTTTATTATTCTGTCTTTTTCTAAAGCTGTTAAATTAGACTATGTTTTTATTTCACGTCGAGATCTCTGTATTGTCTCTTTATATTTGTCAGGCCATGTTCGTATTGATAGTAATTTTTTTTTCAACTTTTGGTCTGTATCTGATCGGCAGCATGTATGAAAAATATATAATGTTTTGTCTGTCACAGGTGTGGCGTGGTGGGTGCAATTTGATTTTGGTGTTGGGGAGACAGAATATTGTGTCTTTTAAATGTTTACAAATTCAGCACCGAAGTTTCGGACATTTTACATTCCCTGATAGGGAAATTTGAAATTTACAAGTATTATTAAAGATAGGTTAACGTTTACAAATATTTGAAAAAAATCTGTCGCTTTCTGCGTCATGTGATGTAAACAATCTCTCTCCACGAACGCTCTCGCAAAATACGTTTCTAATTTAAATTTTAAAATCATTTGTTTCTGATGAAGGGCCGAGGCCGGTCTGTAATATCAATTATAATAATAGAAATAAACAAATATTGTCAATAAAATACATTTTTAAACTTACAACTTTTTAGTAGTTTTTCCTATACATATTAAGACAGTATACGTGGATCATCACTATGTTATACATATATATATATATATATATATATATATATATATATATATAGATAGATAGATAGATAGATAGATATACTAGTGCCTGTATTTGCCTGTGGAAGAATTCGTGCGGGCAACCCTCATTCTCGGTATCCTCACCCGCCTATCACCCACCCTCTGTTATGTCCTATATTTAACCAGCCTTTCTCCTCTCTACGTAGCCCCCTGCACAGTAGTGGCAGTGACATGCCTTGCTCGGGGTGAAACGCTTATAAAAAAAAAAAAAAAAAAAAAAAAAAAAAATATATATATATATATATATATATATATATATATATATATCTGTAAGTACATATAAACATGTGCAGGTCTTTGTATATATAAATGTGCGTATGGATATAGACATATATTTTCATATATATATGTGCATATATTTATGTCCGTATTTATTAAGTATGTGTTTATATGTATATAGCTATATGTATGTAGATATTTATATATATGTGGGTGTGTGAGTGTCACTCTGTATGTTTGTACGTATGTAAATTTTGTAGATGTAAGCGGATGTGTGCAGATATTTGTATATATATATATGCACATACATTTATATATTTGTGTATATATATACATGTATATGTATGTATGTAGGTATGTATGTATGTATTTATATATATATATATATATATATATATATATATATATAGATAGATAGATAGATAGATAGATAGATAGGAGCATATATCAATATATGGACGTATATATATATATGTGTGTGTGTGTACATATATATATATATATATATATAGAGAGAGAGAGAGAGAGAGTAAACTATATAGGGAGATAAGGAACAAATGCAAAAAGGCTAATGAGAAATAGCTCAACTACAAATGCGCAGAGATAGAGAGACTGAGCAGGATTAATAAGTTATACATGCGTAAAGACATAAGAGAACCAACAGGACAAAAAGCCAGCTCTTCAACAGGATGCATAAAACGAAGGATGGAACGATAATATTGGAGAAAGAGGAAATACTCCAGAGATGGGATGAAATTCATAAAAGACCTTTTCCACGACAGAAGAGAGCAACTGAGAATACTAAAGAAATAATAAGTATGAGGAGGGACCGGCAATATTAAAGTCCGAAGGGGAAGCTGCAATGGCCAAACATTGTAGTAGAGCTGCTGTTAGCTCTGGAAGAATTTGGCATAGAGAAAATTACAGAAATAATAAATGAACTTATTAGTAGAATATTACCAGACGACTTATGCAAATCAAATTTTATAGCACTGCCGAAGAAGCCATGTGAAAACGAGTGCAAACTACACCGAAGTATCAGCTTAATGAGTCATATTACAAAATTGTTTGTCCGAATCTTCATGAATAGAGTGAGAAGCAGAGTCAGGCCAGAGATAGGACAGGGACAGTGCGGGTTCGTCAAAGACACTGCAACAAGGAACGCCATATTAATGATTAAGATTCTCTCCGAAAGGGCAATACAAAAGAAGAAGAATATGTCCTTCTGTTTTAATTTATTATTCTAGAGCATTCGACAAAAAACGCCACAAAGAATTGTTAGAGATGCTCAGCATCTTCGACATTTTAGGAAAGATATCAGAATAATCAATAATCTCTACTGTCAGCAAACTGCCTGCATACGGACAAGTAACGATTTCAGCAGATTTACAGATATAGAAAAGAGCGTAAGTCCAGGATGTGTCTTTTCAACGGATCTGTTCAACTTGTACAATGTGAACTCTAGATGCTATGCCAAGATTTGTAATCGGAGGCCACATTTTGAACAATATAAGACACACAGATTATACAGTACTGATCGCGGACATGGAAAGGAAACTACAAGAATGTAGTTGAAGAGAGAGACAAAAATGGACTACAAATAAACTGCAAGAAAACTGAATGTATGGTCATCAGCAAAAGAAGCAGCACAAAATGCCAAATACAGGTGAGTGATACTAGAATCAAACAAGTACAAAAAATTAAATACTTCGGAAGTTTTCTAACAGGTGATGGAAAGTGCGACAAAGATATCCGAAGGCGAATTGGCATGGCAAATGACGCGTTCCAGAAGCTGAGGAAAGTACTAAGATAGATAAATTTCACTAGAAACAAAGAAGAGACGGAGAGATTGCTATGTGATATCAGTTTTTCAATACGGTAGTGAATGTTGGCCAGTATCATCAAAGATGAAGGAAAAACTTGAAGCAGAGGAAATGTGGTTCTAGAGAAGGGTGCCGCTGATATCATGGATTGATCATATGAGCAATGATGAGGTGTTAGAGTGAATGGCACCGAAAAATATTAATAGTGAGTATCAGGAAGAGACAGCCGAAGTTCCTGGGACATGCAATGGGGAAGAATGGCTTGGAAAACCTGATACTGACAAGCCAGATAGAGGGAACATGAGACAGAGGAAGGCAGCGATTAGCATATTTGAAGGGCCTGAGCAGGTAGATGACAGAACGAGGGGTGCGTGTTGTAACAGAAGAAAACGTACTAAAAGCCACCAGGGTTAGGGAGACGTGGAAAGCCATGATCGCCTACGTCCTGAAAGGACAAGGCACATAGTAGAAGATGGTTTTTCTTGCGCCATTAATGTTAGGTATGTGACATGTAAGGCGTCTACTCAGTAAAGTGTTAGTATCGCCCATATAGTTATTTGAATTTTGAAAAGAAACAATAATTTACTGAAATTCATCCACTGTATTAGTTATCGATAGTTTAGGTCTGATGGGGTTAATTTAATTAGAACAAACAAGTTTGGCAGTTTTCAGTGTTTTATAATATATACTGGTTGTCCATAAAGTCCATGTGCACTTTAAAAAGTTGATAACTTTATTTGTATTTCAGACAGAACTAATCTGTAAAGAATGTTATAAAGTATAATATTTCATTAAGAAAGTCCTTATTGTCATTATGCTCTTCGTGTTAGGAAATTTCCGATGTAGAAACTGTCTAAGAGATGGATCGGAAGGTTTGCATCATTTTATTGGTCTCCACGTTCGACAGATTTCATTCCATTAGATTTTTTGTGAGGGACATAAGAAAACAATTTTTGATGCCACCAAACCTATTTCATTAGAAGATTTGAAAGTTAAAATTACTAATGTGATTTCAGGTTTTATTGTAAATCAGTTGGTAATTTTTCCATGAACTACAAAATTGAATTACCCTTTTTATTGGTAATGATAGAGGACATATGTAAACTTATTTAATATTTCAATAAAACACTAAAAATATAAATTTACTCCTTTCTAATCATTTTTTACAAATTATTTCTATCGCAAATACAAATAAAGTTATACTTTTTTAAAATGCATACTAACTTTATGGACACCCTGTATATTGTTTGTAATATTTATGCATTAGTTTCATATTATCTCTAATGCCATTTCGTGTATTCGAAATTTAAATGAAACATTTCCAAAATTCTTACAGTTTAACTTGTTTCAGACTTTGTATAATTATATTAATATTTTTCAAATGAAATATTGCTTGCAACTTCGTTATCAATATTTCCTTCTCATTCTTGCACATGAAATTAAAATTGTGATTTGAAACCGAAATGTAATTATATGTTAATATGTTACACGCTGATGATTTAAAAATTATTATTTTGTGTGCAATTATATATATATATATATATATATATATATATATATTGCAGAGAATTATATATTTAGTTTTATTTTAAGTTTTTCTGCATATTAATCTTTGGGGAAGGATATTAATTTTGAGGTGGGAATTATTTCTAATATTATATGTTGATTGTATTAGAAATGAATAGATTAAATATTATATATATATATATATATATATATATATATATATATATATATATATATACAATATTTCATCTCTTCAGTTCTAATACAATCAACATATATATATATATCCAAGGTTGCCTAATATATTCAGTAAACTTTTACGAGATCATTTATTTTAAGAGTTTCAGATGTCGGTTTTGCTAATAATACCGCTGCGGGACACGTATTTTCTTAATGATATCTGACCCTTGATTCTAGCTAATTTGTTTGCGATGAATAACATCTTCAATCTGTTTAGGCTATATCTGGTCCTATTTCTTGTCAACTGTCTATGTGTCATTTTCCATTTTTTTTTTGTTTTTCAGTCATCTGTTATATGATTTTGGTGAGCAGTTCTAACTGTAGTCAAACTACATTATTACGATATATAATATATAAAATAAAAATTATGAATCTTTCAATGTGACGTACATGTTTTACGAGGTTTTCTATCATTTCCTTGTTGATTGCAGGTCTCTTTTAAAACCTCAGCATTACCTAGCCACCTTGTGGGAATCCTGGCGGTATTGGTACCGTTTCTTTATAATTCTGATAATGTGGAAGAATCGCTCCTTTTGTTCTTAAAGTACATAAGTTAATTACTTAGCAATTGATTCAGAAAACTATTTAAAAATGATTTTATGTTAATATTTCGGCCTAAATCTGTGTAGAAGCTTACACCGTTGTTACCGATTCATTCCTAGTTATCGGCTCTATAACTGCCTAAAAGGTTTTCTATCAAGTTTTATTCATAGCATGAGAAAAACTGCTGTTTTTAATTAATTTTTTTGTTTGGGGAACGTTTAAATTTACCCATTTGATGTTTTCATGACTGAAACTTGAAAGAAACGAAATCATGTATTAGAAACATTCACTGCTGACATTCAAAACTGTGTCATATATATATATATATATATATATATATATATATATTTATATATATAGGCCATATTCAAAGCAAGAAATAATAATTTTATCTCTGCTTGCAAAGGGTGAATTAAATCTATGCTCTGACAGTAAGTAATGGCATGTTCCAAATTTGTTCGAAATATTTTCCGTATTTTTTCTATCCTATAAAGAAGAAAGAATATTAATCCTATAAAGAATCAAATGCACCCGTTGTTGTCTAAGCAGAAAATTAACCATTTGAAGGCTACACATATGATTCACATGTGATACATATATTTGATAAGATTTAAGCTGTTTTCTATATGTTCATACATTTCTTTTAATTTTTGAGTGCTCTCACTCGGCATCAAACAGTATATTACGTAAACAACAAACACTTTTTGCTTATTTGCTGTCTACAAAGAAGCGACATTTATTTGTATCATAAGAATTAACTCACGTCTTCTTTAACCACTCAAGAATTTCACAGCTAACATCTAACTAACATCTAACATCTATTCTAAATATCGAAGATCTCTGTAAACTGAAATATATGTTTATGACGTAAATATGATTGTTTCTTTTTGAGTCTTGAAGCTACGATTTTCGCAATATTTTTAACAAGTTTAGATCCTTTACAATATCATTTACATCGGCGTAGTTAAGGTTTTGCAGATCGTTCTAATTTTTAAATATACTTGAAACAAAATTTATGTCTGACACCTCTGAGTGCATTACAATATTTTCAGGAACAACAACCAATCATTGAAATGGAGGGTCATTAAGTTTTGAAATACATTACTCATTTGAATGTCACACATGTATCGCGGTGTCAAAATGTAGGTACTTGTTAAAATGGCATTTTTAAAAAAAGTCTTTATCAAGCTTAGGCAGAATTTAGTTTCGTGGTTATCGAGCTATCTCCACATCTCATACAGAAAAATATAATTCGTGGACAAACGTGAAGAGGTACTTAATTTTATGAGTTTTATCAAAAGTTATCCACCAACTATTTAACGTTTCTGTCGTTCAATATATTGCAATTCTTGAAATTCTTATAAAAATTTTCTGTAATTTTTAGTTTTTTAATTAAACTTCAAATACAGTATAATAGTAATTGAAGTATGTCTATTCATGGAAATTCCAAAAGATATCTTTGAATCCAAACACTTCGTAAACACTTAGATGCATAATGTGTAAATGCAAAAAATACTGAGGAAAATTTGAAAAAAATGACAAATGTGGTAGAGTGTTGAGCAAAATAATGACATTATTTTGTAAAAGAGAGTAATCATTTATGCTTAGTGTACAAACATTACGCTGAGTTAACCGTCGACTTAAATTCACTAAACTAAACATTTGATTTTTTTCCACAGAATAATAATAACCGTCTAATTACTGTTTAAATTCATCCTCGAAAAAGTAAAAAATTACATGTAAACAATATGCGAAAAGATCTCAGTGGATATACGTTAGATTAGCCGAATCGAAAATTAAATTGAGTTAGTGAAATTAAGTATAAATATTCTTCATTTTAACCATTTTACATTTAAAGTTTATGTTAGATGACACAAAATAAGCCAGGATTGCAATATCGTAAATTACTGAATGTTACGTGTAATGCATGACTGATGAATTTCCTATTACTTAAATAAATATTACTACTCTCATATATGGCGTAAATATGTTGGTGTTTTTCTATAAGGAAATTATTTTACGAAAAATTATATGGGAAATTTAGAAATGTGTTCATGCGAAATAAAAATTATATTAAAAGCAAAATGTAAATAGAAGAATTTAATCTTGTAATCCACATCTTCTGACAGGTTTTAGAATCAGCTGCAGTTAGTTTTATGAACGGCTAGGAAGGCAGACTCTAAATCACTTTTTACAACAGCAGAATGTTTTGGTGATACGGATCTTATAATTTTTTAAATATATAGGTGCATATTTATCCACTCAGGATATGGTATTTATGATGTTTTAATTTTACTGCATGAAATATACAAACCTCTTGTTTGAAATCAGTAAAGATTTTCCAAGTAAAAGATTGTTATACGCTTGATATAGCACGGATATATATGGAATGATCTAGTAAGATAATTGTCAGTTCGTAAGTGTTCCAGAGTAAAGAAATTGATCTATATATTTTTCCTAAAATGAAGTAACGAATAAGAATCTATAATATCTTTACTTATATATATTTATTTAATTTACATGGCAAATCGTATCGCAGATATCTGTTCCCGTTAAAGATAATATAAAAACACTTAGTAAAAAACCTAAAAACAATATAAATTGCGAATACCATCTGAGAAAATTATTTTCTACACATATATTTGCTCTCTCTCACTCAGCTGGCGTATGTATTTTAAGATTACACACACACACACACACACATATATATATATATATATATATAGAGAGAGAGAGAGAGAGAGAGAGTGAGAGAGAGAGAGAAAGTATTTTTATTCGAAGAAAAATAGTTATTAAGAATTAACTTCTCTTAGGAGGAGTCTATATGACTATAGCCAAACTCACGTCAACCTACATTGCATTTCACATATTATTAATGTTTTCTATTTGGATCTCATGAATTCTTATCGCAAAAGTTTCAGCTTTAGAAAGTTTAAACGTCTGTCTCTAAATTACAGTTTCAGCAGTTTATTTTATCAAAACTGTCAAAACCACTTAATTATATGCACATATCTGCGTTTGTGTTTGCCCCTGCCAAGACGTCAATTTGTCCTAAAACTGGCTTTTTTATTTTCGATTAGTTCTATCTGACAACATAACCTTTTTCAATTTAAGTTCACCTACGATAATGTTTCATAATTAAAGCTCACTGGGTTAATAATATATTTTATACAGTGAAACATTATTCTCAAAATATAGCTAATATCTGTCAGGCGATCGATTTATTGATATTATCTCTTTTTCTTTCTTTTCTAATATTCAAAACAAAATTTAACATGCCTAATATTTACACAAATAAATAAAATTGTATCCACATTTTGTCTTTCAATAATCCCCTCTGCCATTTCTATCTTATATGTTTGTACACTTCTACGTCTGGTTCGCATTTACAAAACTGTGTTCAGTTATAAGTATATCGGGAACGTTTTCATATGAAGAGTCTTCATTTATTTTTATGCTTTCTCATTACGTGAACACATTGTCAATAACAAATGGTTAGGTATCTAGTGTGAGAGTAGATAAATCCCATTCTATTAACGCCATTTTCAATAACTGTGCCAAGCAATAATCATATCAAGTTCATGATAACCTGCAATGAATACACTGAAGCCTTTTATGGACCTTTCTGCTGATTAAAGTTTCCCTTTAAGCCAAAATGATAAGGTCGGTCTTTCTTCCTGGTATGCCTGTGTACAATAATCTAGGCTATTTTCTAGACAGAAGTGATGAAGGTGAATGTTTCATTTACAGTGTATATTAAAGTAATGTTAAGGTTCTTCGTGGTATAATGTAAATGAGTCAATGTCAGTGGTGGCCATTCTGACGGACAGTTTTATCAAAAAGGTAATCATTGTCAGACAACAATAACAAATATGTCAAAAGCTGAAGCTATGAAATGGTGAGACACTAATATGTCAAATCTGAGTTAGTTTCTTCTCGTTTAGCCCATTCTATAGTTTATGGTAATTCATGTGTGTTTCTGTATACAAGTTTTACTTGATTTTGTACTGAACAATTTATAAAGAAAGTGGCAGGGTTACGCAATGTCATGTAAAACATAATATTTCTTTTAGAATTGTTTATTTAATTACTTAATTTGAAAAAAAAAGTGTTTCGTTTTCAAGAGGGCATAATACTCAATAATATACTAAAAATATCTTCATTAAATTGGAGGTTTAAAAATTGTTATGTGCGACGAAAAATATATAACTGCTGAGGTTATAATTTACGAAATTATCATTTTTTGTTGATCTCACTAAATGTAACCCCAATAATTCTCTGCTGTTGCGTTTAATAATATATTTCTGTACGAAAATTAGAAACCTTTAATCTAAACGTAGTATATTTTTGTTGAAAAAATCTTATTGAAATATGCGGAAATATAATTACCTTTATTGCGATAACTAAACATATTAGAAACTTCGAATAATTAAAGTAATATTTACAAAACAGAAAGGAGCTATAAGCGATTCCTTTTGCAAAGAATATGATAAACCTTGAATAAATCTGACTAAATCATGCTTTACGTTGATCCAATCCAAGGCAATAATTCGTAGAATTACAAACAACATGAAAATGTGTTAAAAACTTTATTTTAATTTCGTAATAAAAGAAACGTCAAGGCTATAACAGCCATAGTGATCCATCACTTAATAATTTCTTTCAGGATTTTAGGGCAATTTAATTCAATCTTATTAGAGAAAGAGAGAGAAGAAAACGTGAGTTGAGTCACTTGGTAGACAGCCACTATAAATTTATATTTTCCTGTACTTTCCAACAATCAGCATTTTCCGTCTTAAGAGAGAACGAGGGTATTTGTTGAAGACAACTATTCTAAGGGGGAATATTACGACTTGATGCAATGTATGGCAAGCTTTTCTCGGTAGATCAATTAAGTTGGCTTACCGAGTGAGCTTACATTCATAATAAACAATTAAATATAGAATGAAAATCTAGGGGATAAAACAGAAAAAATAAAAAGAAGTACAAGTAAAGTGGACATTTTTAACGAATAATAAAAGTTAGACGAAAGTTGAATAACAAAAACAAAGAATTTCTTCAATGAGAAGATATATGTAATCATCAACACTCACATTTAATAAGAATATTTACTCATGGAAGAGACCAGAAAAAATCCCCTATTATAACTAAAAATATTACTTAGTAAATTTCACTCATTCCGTGGCTTCACAACAATTGCATCTGGTTTGTGGTAAAGAAGTTAAGGGTTAGATGGTTATAACAACTATGTCAAAAGTTGAAGCTATGAAATGGTGTGACACTGTTGACTGATGAGGTTAAATTTATAGCGTTAGTAGTTAATCTTCCATGAGTGAGGTTGTTCCACAAAATACAGGTTTTTGTAAAACCTGTTCGATTGAAACTTTCTCCTTTCAGCTGAATTACGAAAGGGAACTGGAGAAATACAAACTTGTAATCGAATCGTACCTGTAATACCTTTAAACATTTGAACTAGTAGAACTAAGAAACATGTACATGTGAATATAAGCGATATGCTTGCAACATAACATCTGTGGTTGTAGCGTTAAACAGGAAATGTTTATTGCAAAAGAGCGTATAACCTTCAAAGTGTTGCCTTCAAAGTGAGAATGCAGAAACTCCTCAAATATGGTTGCAATACTATTTTTGGCGTCATCTTGTAAATTATAGGAGTTACGTACATTCAACAGTGGAATAATATTTATCCTACATCTTTAGAAATATCTCGTATCTCTGAGTCCTGTTTTATGTCTGCAGTGAACCTGAGACCAAATACGCATTCAAAGTACGGCTCAGCTTCTGTTGTCCAACTTTAAGTTGTGGATTATACAAAATAATTTAGTGCGTTTTAGAGAATGAAACAATTATTCTTGATTGATATTTGAAGTATTGCAATTTTTAAATTAACTTTTATCAACATTCAACATATCTAAGACTTTACTTCATGAAAGCGCATTTTCCTGAAGTGGTCAGCTACTACTGGAACATGTAAACTCAAGACCATCGATACACTTCACAACGGAAAACGAAAAAAAAAAACAAGAAACTAGCATTCATGGATGTACTTATATATGTTGGTCGGGGGTGGCTAGAAAAAATTATTATTTTCAAGATTGCAATATGATCGCTGTCAAAAATGGTTTCTATGACATTATGTTTATATGATTTAAGAATTCACACACTGATGTCCACAAGAATGCATGTCCTATTGGATAAAAGCTTTGGTTAAATCTCGTGACTTGGTAAAAGTGTTGGTAAAAGGTTGCAGCATTGGTAAGCAAACCAGTTCGAGAGTTAAATTAAAGAACGATGACTACACGGCAACCGGAAGTGGGATCGAAATAGAACGAGAACAATATATTCCAGTTATTTGTTTCGAAATTCCAACCACCTACAGAAGAGCAGCGCTGAAAACTACTAAAATATTGTGAACATAGCAATAAAGATTAAGACAACGTTTAGAAGAATATCTCTCTTCAACTGAAGCTAATAACTATTGTAGACGCCTTCTCAGGCATATTTGTGTTTGTTCAATTTGTGGTTTTTACTGCATTTTTCCAGTTTGTAATTTGTTAGGTTTCTGGGAGAGACTGCGTTATCTCCTGTGAATAGCAGTCTGAACAAGACCAGGACGCTTAAACTCTCGCTCACGATGAGTTGTTATTCTGAGCTAACACAAACATCGATGGTTGCCCAACAGTGTTTTCTATCCAATTTTAATCAACCGGTCGTATGGTTTTCAGGCACTTTCTAAATGTGTCACACGCTAGGATCACCTCTTCCGGTCCGATCTGTCACCATCCAAACAAATCAACCATGGTGAAATCGCAACACTGGGCGATCTATCTATCTATGTTGGTGTGTGTAATATATATATATAGTGTTATATCTATATATAGAAATATATATATATAGTGTTATATCTATATATAGAAATATATATATATAGTGGTATGTCTATATAGAGGGTTCAATAGATGTTATCCTGGGCAATATCATATTTATAAAGGAAAACTCAACACGTCATTTAAATTGGTTATAAGCTATAATTCATTTCAATGAGTTTAATTAGCTCATTTCATAAGACAACACAATATTCTTTCCATTTGGTATAAAAAAATTTTTGCTGAAATAAGCATTTTCTTAAACTGAAGAGAAGGATAAAAAAATATAAAAATAAAAATAAGAAGGAAAAGAGAAAAAGTAAAAAGTAAAAGAGAGTCAGGACTTAGGCATTGGCGTCAGATCGGCAGCAAGCGTTTAAACCAGTAGTGAAGGGGTTGACCTCTGAAGAAACTTCTAATTCCATGGATACGTGCATTTGTGTGACGCCATATACTAACCCATCCATTTATATTAACCTATATCTATATATACATATGTGTACATTCCCACATATACTTACAAATGTGATTATGTTTATGTTTATACATACTTACCGACCTACACTTTTTCATGTCTACAGACGGATCCTTGCATTCGTACACTCACACATATACATTTCATAAAGACGGGATTTCTGCGCGTATAAAAAGTGTTATATATATATATATATATATATATATATATATATATATATAATTATGCTAGAAATTCTCACACATACTCCCAAATGACGCATATATTTTCATATTTTCATACATCCTCATATCCATACGTATATATGTTCATAGATGTGTCCTTCCTACCTAGATGTTCACTTGCAAATCTATGAGGAGCGGATTTACTCACACATGTATACACATCAGCCTATATATATATATATATATATATATATATGTATAATTATACGAGCAACCTTTTATATACCCCTATGCATAAAGCCAATGTACGTCTGTGTACACTTAACTCCCAAACCAGATGGTAGGTTCTTCTTTTCATACGCCTTAATAATCATTACACATATATATCAATATATACCGACATACTTCAATTGGATTGTTGATACTAACCTGTACATATATGGGAAGAATGATCAGTACATGAAGATATAATCAGTTCAAGAATATACAATTGAGTGCATCTAAAATTAACATAATCCATATATAATCAGGTGTTCTCATATGATGGAAAAACGTATACATGATTAGGTCAATTCTTGTATATGAAATACTCTTATACCTAGGCGCCCCCTTATGAACAAAATAATACATACAATAATATATATACACATGTACAAAATTCTATAGAAGCATGCACAAAATTAGTTGCACCGATATATCTGAGAAACATATCACACCTTATACTTAGATGTCCCATTATACACGTGAAATATTTATGTTGAAGTTATTATAGTGAACTCATTTCCAATAGCATAGTTCATGATAGGATATTTCTTTTAAAACTTCGTACCCCAACAACATAAATTCATTGTGTACTTAGATTGGCGTGTCAATCCATTGTACGGTAAGTCCTTATCTTCAATTCTTTGGTCTGTAAAATCCTCCAACGGATGATCCACACAAATGTGAGAGAGCTGGCAAGTGTGTTGGAACAGGGTGATTCTAAGATTTTATGTGCTAGACAGTTTAAATTAATTTTTCTGACGGCATTTGAAAATATTTTATTTCTCTGATTTAACAATTGGCTAGATTCTCTAATTTGTCTAATTCTAATCTTTTTGTCTAAGCATAAAATGCATCTGCTTCTAAAGCTATTATGGGTTTGAGATTTCTTTATAATCTTCCATTCCATCTTAGGAGCAAGATTTATGTCTTTCAATTCCCAGAAATATTTAGAGAGAGCGGTTTGATGTATTAGGTGTGGTTTAGAGAATGATTGAGTGTGATTATATAGGCGTTGTTTCCATGGTCCGTCGAAAATTCCTGTATATGTTTTTTCCTGCTATTTTCTACGCTAGGATAGATTGTTTCTTGGTATATTACTTCTTCGGACTTAGATATGCCTCCAATTGGGCATTTACCTTTTACTCTACAGTTACGGAGGGTTCTACTATCTGTTTATTGTTATAAAATTTCTTTAGTATATTATTATTATGGGAATTGATGATGTTATTATTATTGCTAGTGCAGGGATAGCTAATGTTTAATGTGTTTCTATTGTAGATTTTCCTTAGTGGGTTGTTCTGCTTAAAGTGCTTATCAACTAATTTCAGTAAGATTTGCCCGATATTAATATCAGATAGCTTACAGAAAAGGGGGTTAAACCATATCACTCTTCTTTTTCTATTTCTAGGTTCTTTAGTTCTGGTACATTTGTGGGGGTTCTAAGTAATGTAATTCCTGTTTGAAGCCAGGTTTTTAAACATTGATGTAATGTGTCTTATTTTCATTAAAGATTATGCTATTTGATGATAGTTTGTTGATTCTAGTGTTTACGGTTGTAGGGATTTGTTTAATTATTTGTTGGTGGTGGTTGGAATGTATATCTATGTAGGTTGGGGTTTTATTATCTTTTGGTATGGTTTAAATGTGTTGTTTACCGAATTTAAGGTAATATCTAGGAAGTTGATTATTTTTAAATTAGAAGAAATCTCTATTTTACATCCGATCAATTTAAAGGCCCTAAATACTTTATTTTCTACCCGATATGATAGTGTAGCATTACTGTTAGGGATAATGATGAATCCATCATCTCTGAATAGACCTATTTGTTTGAAGTTCACTAAACTACTAATGTTGCTTAGGATATAGGTTCCTATTAAATATGCGATTTGGGCAGAAGAAAAAGCACCCGTTTGGACATCAAAATTTATTTATTCACATGGGACAATTTTGTACTAAGCAATGTGCCTTAAAACGTAAGAATTCAGTTTTAAATGTATTAACAAAGTCCAACATAATTGACAGCATTTTCTAGCTGATGTAGGATTACTTTGACATTGAATCTAAAGTAATTGTCTATTTCATATGCATAATGAATTTCTATCAATAGGTTTACAGGATAACAACTTGATATTCTTGTGGATAAAATAAAAACAAAATGTTGATGTTTTTTGATAGAACTTCGAATGACCTTATCGAAGTTCATAGCAAAGAGAAAATGTATAATGGTATGTATCTGGAGGACTCTTTCTTTGAATTCGAATTGAATTCCGTTCGACAAATCCTGTCTCTACATCGTCGGGAAAAAAAAATTACAGATCACCTTACTTTTTGCAGACTTTTTCAAAGCATATTTTGCTGTACATAAGGGAACAAGGAAAAATGTTATTGGCAAATGTCATATCCCTGAGATAATAACTGGCATGATGCAAGACAAAATTATAAAATCTTTAGCCAGAATGCATAAGCCCAGCGCTAAAGCAAGATAATTGTACACACACACACACACACACACACACACACACACACACACAAAATTGGTGAATGCCATCAAAATTCTTGTCTTTCTTTCATCTTTTGTATTATAAAGAGCATTGTCTTTCACTCAACTGCGCGCCACATATAATAATCAAGGGGGCCTTTAGCTTTAGGTAGTCATATAAAAGGTGTTATGGGGTCGCAAAAGTTGTCAAACATTCATGACTTGGTTCTTCTTGTATGGAATAGTACCGAATCCTGTAGCCACACACAACGATTTCCCGCAATCACACTTGATATAGGGAAGCACTACCTCCTCAAGGTACTTGATATAAGCTTCCCTTTTGAGTGAGACCATTTATAAAGATGAATAGACGTATAATGTCACTAGTGGTCATTGCAAACCACATGATGTTGTCTTGATATATCATTCAACTCTTCTCGAAGTATCTGCATAGTCCTCATATTAATACATAAAGACTCAGAAATATTTGTATTGAAGTTTCAGGCCATTTCCAAATTTCTAGCAAAGTAAATTGAGTCATAGTGCAGTTTATTCAGAGATGGTGCCCAACCTACAGTACTATAATGTCAGCAGACAAATAAAAAAAAACTTTCGCGCATGCGCAAAAGCAATTTCAATATGGCGATAATGTAGTCATTGCACACTGTGTACGTATATGTGTGTATTAAGCTAAAACAGACACAGCGCATCACCGAGAACCCTATTGCCACGTGTTTTGATAAAATTCGTATGTGCTTCCCTCAAGTTGAATATATTGATTTTGTGTTGCACATAAACCTGCAGTAATCTTACTAAAAAACTTTCGTGGATTTTAATGGTGGTTGCATAAATATATGTCACGTGAGAGCGAGGGATGTTTTGATCAAACGCTCTGCTTAGACACACCATTAAACAATAAAAGACTGTTTGTCATTTTCTCTTTATTTCCTTTGAAAAATCATTTCCATCCAAGCAAGGCAGTGCTGCTGCGCATCGGGTTTACATGAGAAAAGTGCAAAAAGAAAGATGAACATGATACAGGAGATTTCGGAGAATGGATAGAGAAAAATGTAAATCAAGAATGTAAAAATGGGAAATGATGTTGAACTTATAATCTGTAGCTATGAGAGAAGTAAGCTTGCAGTAGTGAATTCCACAGGCAGGAAGCGCGTGACAAGAAACGGAGGAGTAAATATGACGGTTATATTTGACAGTTTCGAAAAAGTTAAATAGTGGAACCTAGTTGCCAACCTATTAGCTTCAATAAATGTCTGCCAAGGGGGCACAAAATAAATGAACTTAATTGTAGAAAAGACAGAGGAAAGTCATATACCCATTGATATGAATGTGACTAGATTTGAGCAAGCAAATCGGTAATATTTACATCGCAAATCAATGTTTGGATTTTGAAGAGATAAACAGCGATTAATAGTAGTAGCACCCGACCAGAAATGGCAAAAGTGCTCAATGCACTGATAAACCGTAATTTGTTTAAGTGAAAGATGAATTCTGACTGAAGAGTGGAGGTTCCTTTCATGAGCAGGAGCAGGATTTACTTGGTCAGCCATGAAAGAATTCTCATTGAATCGGGAGTAAATGGTGGTGTCGTCAGTGTAGATGCCTCTTTCTTAAGGAACTGATAATTCGGACATTTGATCAAAAACTGGTAAAAGTCTGATAAGGCGATAATTAGAAGGATTGGATTGTATTTTACAGATTTTACAAACATAAAATACAAAGGAAAACTCTCAACAAATCAGGAAAGGAAAAACAGCGATACAGTAGCTGTAAATTTGGAGAGACGAGTGGAGATTTCAGGACGGGGGCATATTTCTTTTGGCCGACCATAAAAATATGTCACTTCCACTTGCCTAAACGGGTCAGTCTTAGAAACTAGGTTAGAGACCAGATTGGGCGGGGTATGTAAACGTCCTTCAGTTCAGCCACAGTTCTAGGTGAGAAGTCGGATCTGAGTCAAATATAGATTTGGAGAAGAATTTGCCTGGAAACAGTCATTCTCGCCTGCTGTGGCTGTTAGGACAACAATTTATTGAATAAAAGAGAGGCCAACGGTTTCAGTTGTTTAACACTTTTTTTACAAAGACTCCAGTAGTTTATCACTTTATAAAACTCCAGTATTTAGATTTTATCTTGCGGTATGTTATAAACTGCTGCAATCTATCGTCTTAACATTATTTATGATCCGCTGGCATTCATTACTAGCAGAGACAAAAATAAAGGCGCTGATTATAGTCAAACATGTCATTCAGTTAAAAACAGAAGATTTGATTTCTGTGGGCATTGGCTGCCGAGCAAGTAGGAGATAAGCAAGTGCATGAATGAAAGCATCGATGCCAGCTTTCACCAAGAAACTCAGAAGAGCAGCCTATGATATGTCCTACATAAGATGGTTTATTCTAACAGTATAATGCACTGTATCATCAAAAATACATCGGATATAAAGGCGAACTTTGGATTTAAATAGCCCGTCAAGAGCACAATAAAAGTATCCATTGGAATTATTGAACTGACTTATTTATACATGAGATCCGATAGTTACAAGTATCAAGAAACAGCTATGGATAAACCATTGATAAATATCTCTATCCAAATATTTCCTGCTATGTTCTAAATTCTAGTTGTTACAAGTCGTTAATATCGTGTTGATTCTACATTATATCGTGGCTTACGGCCTATCACGTTGAATACACCGATTCTCACTCGATTACCGAAGTTAAGCAACGTTGAGCCTGGTCAGTACTTAGATGGGTGACCGCTTGGGAATACCAGGTGCTGTAAGCGAATAGTGACGGATGTGCGTTGTAGTGCAGTGGATATCGGCGCGGAAAGAGAAATGGGTGAGCCAAGTTTCATTCCAGTTGAATACCCTGCATTCACTTAAGCACTGATACCCTTGGGAAAGTAATTAATCCGTCTCTTCCTTCCAGTTATGGGGTAAATAACAAGGGTAGGATAAAAACAAATCCTAATGAATCTTGATATTCGAAAAGAAAAATGTATTCCTAGACACAAAATATATATTAAAAACAACAATAAATTCTTGAAAGAAAAAGGTATTATCAGGAATAAATAAAGTTTAGTTGGCAATAAATGACCCGCCGAGGTTGATTTGCCATAAAAACCAACATTGTATAGTTAAGTACACTCACACACGTGTGTGTGTGTGTATTGTTTACATGGTTTTGAAATTAAGGATAGAGAAGTGACGAGGTAGCAGATATGTGGTTTTACAGAAGGATGATGAGGGTTTCATGGATGGAGCATGTATGCATCGATGAGATTGAAAACGAGATGCAAACGAGAAAAAACTCATACTAAATATTAGGAAGAGACGAAGGAGGTTTATAGGAACAACTAATAAGGAAGGTGGGCCTAGAGAAAGGAAAGTCTGGGGGCAAATGGATGGCAGATTGGTGGGCTTAGAGATACCAAGAGAGAGAGAGAGAGAGCCAAGTAGAAGTCCATTATATGAAAAAGATGAAGAAGAAAAAAACTGTCGAAATTATATTTGAAAGTAGGAAATTACGTTATGGCCATTATCATGGACGTTATTCATTCTTAATATAAAGATGGTGATAATATGTTTTTATAAACAGATGTATTAGGTGTGTGTGTGTGTTTTTCTGCGTCTGTGTTATTGACAAAGCTTATTTAGAAACTTGATAGGGATTAATTATTCACCAATTTTAAAACACATATACAACCTTACTTGAATATTTTTTGAGAACCACTCCGTGTGTATCTCTATTCCCATGGAACAATTATAGACGATCCATCTTCATTAGTTCTACAGCATGACATTCACAGTTAAACACAGCCATACTATTTACACTGAAAATAATCTTTTTTTTTCATTCGAATTCCTATTTTATGAGAACAGAGTTTCATTTTGAAAGATTTTTCCAATAAACACTGCGTCGTTGAAAAAAAAACTCCCGAGGGAATGCTTCCCAAAATACTACAAAGTTAACATCTTTAAATAATGCCGAAACATTAACTTTCGTAAAATACTAGTAAGCTGCATTTCTTACGTTGCTACTCATACCTGAATCAACCTCACGCAGTATTTCACAACATTGAGTTGCTCATGCGCCATGATTTTGATAAACGACTATTTTATGAACATTCACTGTCTTCGGCACGACGTGGTGTCATTATTTCCATCTTTAACACAATCCTCAGATTAATATAAAAATTTGCAAACTACGTTCAAGCAGAAAACAGATTTTAACGCGAATTGTTAACGTCACTGTCCACTTTTATATTTACACAGCCTCGATCGCTGATATCGTGCGTTTTTACTCATATATTTATAGCATCCTTAAATAATGCTATAAAATTCTTTCGTCTTCAAGATTATTACATATGATTTAAGATTGTCTTTTTAATAAGTTTCACTTTTAATAATTCAGAATTCTTCAGCAACAAAATTGTAGAATGCATCCACCCTGTTGATATAGTACAAAAAATAGTTAAAAAAACCCACATTTTTGTTTATAGTAATTATTATTTCACAAACATTAAGTAATTAATGACATTTTAAACCCAACAAGTTGTACCATTAGACGATCGAAAAAAGACAAGGTGTCTCACGAATAATACTTACATTCCGCTTAGTGTAATCAATTGTATGGACGGCAACTGCTTCAGAATCTATAAATATTTTATCAGTATTTGAAAAGAGGAGACCAAATTTCTGATTCGAGAAATCAAATCTTCAGAATTATATATTTTTTTTCACTCATTTCACCTGAGCAAGGCGTAAACGCCACTGATGTGCAGGGGGCTACATAAATGTAAAAAGATTAATAAGAAAACAGTGAGGAGTACAAACTAGTTAGAAAGGAACAATAGAAAGCTGATAAAGCAGGTGCGATGACAGATACATAGGTGGAGAGAAGGGAAAGGTTATACGGGGGTGGGGAGAGAGCAGTCCAGTGGTTTGTAGATGAGTATTGACTTTGCATTTAAATTTCTGGAGGTTGTAGCTGTCAGGAACGCAAGAATACGGGAGCTAGTTCCATAAGCGGGAAGTGCGAGAGAAGAAGCTGCTGGAGTAGAATTGTCGTCTGCATTTGGCTAACCTGACTGTGAATGGGTGTTGCCAGTCTGGTTGCACGAGTAAACACCTGTTGAGGAGGCATCAGTGACTTAAGTTCGTCTAATCAGAAGCCATGAATGTATTTATAGAACAGACAAAGGGAAGCCACATTTCGACGATGGGGAAGCCGCCAGATCAGTACCTATCACGTTACAAACTCGTCAGTGGAGCCTGTCAAGAATACTGAGAAGAACGGCAGGGGCAGCTGACCATAAATGGCAGCAGTACTCCATGCACGGACGGATGGTTGACTTGTATATATGCAGGATGGATTCAGGTGGAAAAAACATCCTGGATCGACATAGTGACCCAACCTTCTTAGCAGTAGATTTTGCTATGGATTCAATATAGTGGTTCCATTTGAGGTCTGAGGACAGGGTAAGTCCGAGGAGGCGTAGTGTATTACTATCCGGGAGAATCGCTTGGTCCATGCTTATGGGAGGCAGGAGAGGTTGCCTGTAATGGTTGACAGACAACAGCTTGGTCTTAGAAGAATTGAAGTTGACAAGCCACTTCTTGCCCCAGTTCACCACAGAGTGTTGATCCCGTTCAATGTCAGCAGCGAGATTATGTCTGTCCGCCACGACATGTTTCTTACTGGTGCGGGAGTATATTTTAGTGTCATCTGCGTAGAATCGCTCCAAATATTTAAATCAAATCATTAATATTATAATTTAATTAGAACAGTATTCTAGTTTTAGAAGTTTAAAGCAGGTGTGTATGCCTGTCATAATTTCTGCTTTCGTTATCATTGTCATTCAATACTCAACTGTTTTATTTTCTGATAACATCATCATAGACAGACTCAAACTGAAAGCAATTTTTGTATAGAAAATATCATTATTTATTTTTAGCAAGACAATTTTTAAACGTAACATGAATAAAACATGAGAATTGTTGTATAGACATCTATTAGTTATTTGCTGAAAATGTTTCTTTAAAATTGAATCACATTTTAATCTTACAGACATTTAAAATGGTATCTAATTTGGTTTTTCATAAACGACTCTGAAATTTATTGTTCTGACGTTGAAAATTTAAATAAAGTAAAAAGGTAGAACATGTTATGTTTCATAAAATGTAAATATATATCGCCAATTACGTTAAACCTAAGGCAATGTCCCACTAAAATAAATTAACAAATATTATCAAATGATCAATAATTGAATTACCAAGAGCAATAGCTATACAAGGATGCACACAAAATTCTATCATTAAAATGTTCGCCATAATAAAAGAAATGCACGTCTTTCCTACAGCTAAATTTGACATGATATTGCGTGTAATGTTGGTGAATAAACTATATTGAAAGAAACTATTTATTTTAGTCGTTTCACACAATGAAACGCAGTACCACCACTGATGCGCAGGGGGCTACATCAAATTAAAAATTTAGACTAGAAGGGTGAAGAGAAAAACGGACATGTTACAGGGGTGTCAAAGAAAGGGCAAGAGAAGGATGGAAACAGAGGTGTTAAGACAGTTGCGAAGGTAGAGAAAAAGAAAAAAAAACAAGATATACTAGGTGATATAGAAAGAACTGGAGTCAAGTGGATAACAGATTGGTATTGACATTGTATTTTAATTCCTGGATGTAGTAACTGTCAGGAAAGCAAGTACGCGGAAGGGAGTTCCACCAGCGCAAAATGGTAGAAAATAAGCGGATGGAGTAGAATTGTCGGTTGCATTTGATGTATCTAACTTTAAATGGTTGAGACCTTTGTTGCTAGTCTGGTTGCACGAGTGAAATCTTGTGTGGGGGCACCAGTGAGTTAAATTCAGAAGCCATGTATTATATATTCGTAGAATAGACAGGTTGAAGCCTCGTACCGCCGCTGCGAAAGTGGCTGGAGTAGAGCTGCCAAGTCGAGATCTATCACATTACAGATTCTCCTTGGAGCCTTTCGAGAACACTGAGATGACAACAGAGGCGCCTGACTATATAGGACAGAAGTATTCTATGCACAGACGGTGGTTGATTTGCATATGTGCAAGATGGATTCAGGTATAAAAACTTACTGGCCCAACACAGTGACCCAACCTTCCTAGCAGTATATTTAGCTATTGACTCGCTGTAATTATTCCACGAGGTCGGAAGATAGGGTAAAGCTGAGGAGGCCCAGTAAAATGCTTTCATGGAGACTCGTCTAGTCCATACTTATGGGGATTAGAAGAGGTTGCATGTGATGGTTGACAGATAACATTTCGTTTTGAAAGCATTGAAATTAACAAGCCTTTTCTTACACCAGTACACCACTAAATCTAGATATTTCTCGATCAGCAGCAAAGTTTCCGGTTGTCCGCCTCGCCGGATTTCTTACTGATGCGGTAGAAGATTGTTGTATCATCTGTGTAGATGCCTACTTGGGACTTGATCACGTCTGGGAGATAATTTATGAAAATCAGAAAGAGTGTCGCGCTTATAATAGAGCTATGGCGGATTCAAGTGTTTCTGCAGTACGATGTGCAGCCATGCACATTCAAAACGACCGTCATTATGTGATTAGATAGAAAAGATTGAATCAGATCAAGCAAGCGTCCGGTGATACCATACCCTGTAGCTTGCATAGAAACCCAGAGTGCCAAATCCTATCAAAAGGCTTGCAGATGTCCAGGGCAGCAGCACGAGCCTCGCCGGAGTTATCAAGTGTCTTCTATATGTACTCCGTGATGGTCGTTAGCATATCGGCTATGGAACTGGCAAAGCGGAAACCGTACTGCCTGTCTGAGAATAGTTTATGGATAGAAAGATGTTGAACCATTTCAGCACTGATAACAGTCTCCAGTACTCTTCCGAAAATTGTTAGAATGCTGATAGGGCGATAGTTAGATGAATTCGAAGGTTCCCACGAGTTTTTAAATACAGGAAACAAAGAAGAGGACTTCCAGCATGTAGGAAAACAGGAAGCAGAAAGGTAGTAATTATAGAGCTTAGAGAGGACAGAGAAAAGTTTAGGGGCCCATTTACTTAACGACAATGACTGAGGTTCCACCACCTTTGCTCGCCTTATGAGGGTCAAGTTTTGATATTACCTTAGATACAAGAGACGGAGTGATGCATGCATCTTTTAGTTGAGTCTCATTTCTAAGAAGGACATAGGTCTCGGGTACTATAGACGAGTCAGATGTTGAACTGGATGAGAATCTGCAAGCAAGCACTCAGCCTTGTCCGCTGTTTCATTGATTAAGGGAGGTATCGATGATTTGCTGTTGTTCAGCACATGTTCGCACATCCTCCAATAGTCCTTCGAGACGAACTTGCGGTCAGCTATGCGCTGCCTTATTCTCGCAGCAAACAACCGCTTGGCGTCATTCAGGATCCTCTAGCATTCATTTCTAGAAGAGGCAAATAGGCGCCTATTGTGGTCAGAGGCATGTTTCAAAAATAGCCAGTAGTAGTGGTTCCCCTGAGTAATGGCGACCGAACTGGCAGGAGAGAACCAGGAGTAGGAACGAGAATTGAGACGGAAGTTTATGATCGGTATGTAGGCACCCATGCCAGCTTTCACCCAGGACGAAATCTCAGATTCATCACCTGGGAAACTGAACACTTATTTCCAAGGGACGTCACATAGAAAATCGCGAAACGAGTCCCAGTCAGCTCTTTGGTGGCAATAGGAGATCCTGTAGGTAGGAGCCTCCTTGGAGTAGATAGAATGGTTCGATATATTAAGAGAGACAACAAACAGCATGATCGGAGATGCCGAGAGGGCAAAGCTGCGAGACATGGCAGGAGTTACATACAGAAGTGATGCGTAGATCTACTGGAGAAGTGTGTTCTGAGGGGATGCTGAGAAAGTGTGTGGGGAAAGAGATCACATGAGTAATGATTGAGAAATAGCAAATTTCATAGTGTGAATGCCAGCTGAATCAGTAACAAAGTATTTTAGCCTCATGGCATGGGCGTTAAGATCTCCGAACACAAATATGTGAGCGAATGGGTAGGAGAAAGCAGCCTTATCTATATTGTCCTTGATGCTGTCTAGCAGGGAGCAGTTGGGGGAGGAGGGAGACACAAGACAGAAAGAAAAGACAGCTAACCGATCTGAGAAGTGACATACGAATATACATATATGGGTGGTCAGAGGATTCGAGAGATGTCACCCTAGCTGGAGGTAGGTGTTTACTAATGGTAACCTCCTGCCCATGCATATGGACAGTGGAATGTGTCCATAAGATGGAAAGATGGACAGGGATTGAGAAGTCAGAGGAGGGAATTGAGGTTTGAGATTAGTTTTGCTAGGATGCCAGTGGACTTTTCGTGGAGGAAAAAGTCAACACTACAGAAAGTAGTATGATTGTTAAATTATACTACTACTACTATACGGATGTTATTAAAAGAAATGTTAATTACAAGATGTTAATATACCATCATTAACATTAGTTCTGTTATCTAAATTCTTCCAGATATGACTATTGTAGAAATTACTGATATTATCCATATTAGATGGGCAAGAATAACTAATGTTGATTGGTTGTTTGGAGTTTTATGTCATATCAATCACTATCGGTCACTTAATGCCAAATCCAGCCTGCGCATATGTATTAAAAATATATACACTTTTTATACACAATTTAGGGATAATGTCCTTGAGTCACGGCGTCTTTATTCTTACTCCGGTAAATGATTTCAAATGTTTCTATCTAGCTTGCGTTAGTTATTTATATCAAGCAGTTTGCATATGCTGGATGATCCTGTTGACAATTTGGACATCTTTGTGGTTTCAAACATTTCTCCTCTTTATGGTTTGGTTCTTTCTCTCCACATTTGGCACATGTCTGTCGTCCTCTGCAAGCGTCCCTGTGGTGTACAAATTTCTGGCATTTGAAGCACCTCAGGGGAGCTGGAATATACTGATCCGCTTTCTCCAGATAGTATCATATTTTGACCGTTCTAGGGATTTGGGCCTGAATAAAAGTCAATATACAGGTATTTGTATCAATTTTTGTCACTCTTTCTTATGTTTATTCTTTTTATATCTAAAACTCCCTGTTTTCCCAGGGCCTGTCTTGTTTCTTCTTCTGAAGCTAAAGCCAACTCCCGGCTTCTGATTACACCTTTGGAAGTGATTAGATTCTCATGTGGATAGGCTTTGCATTTGGTATCATGAAATTTCTTTCATTTTTAGGAGATTTTCTGCTTGTTACCTGTTATCCACTTCGACCAGTAAATTTCCATTTCTGAATTTTTTCGGTTCGCTCGTATAGAGATAACTCTTTCGATCATGAATGGTGAGCATTTAGCGAGACCAACCTCTTCCAGGGATTCAATGATAATGAATCTGGGGAAGTCTGCTGTTTCACCTTCAGAGTCCGATTCCGATAAATTACTTTTAGATTTTTTATTTAAAGATGCCATGTTTTGATTTTTAGTTTCACTTGCCCTGTGTTCCACCACCCAACACGGAGTCCAACTTGAGAAGGGAATAAACCAAGAGGGAAACCCATTCACCTTGGCTGAGACTGGGATACACGACCATTATACTCATATTGAGAGCGAGTCTTGAACCTCTGCAAAATTTTGGTTATATAACTCTTTAATTTAGAAGTGATGAAAGAGTATTTTGCTCTCAACACAGTTGACCCTCAGCCCCCGCCTTCTAGCTCATATAAGACAAAGGGATGTGAGATGCTCCATTAATATATTTCAATAATACTTCTGAGAATGAAAGAGATATATGGGCATGTCGGGACCAGTCGATTGATCGGATCGGACCTCTCCGACCGCCCGTCTAGCCCAGGTATCGGCCAAAGTGGTGCGTTGAAGATACATGATCTCTTTGCACCCGGGTCGTTAACTTCTCAACCACCAGGATTCCGTCCCCAGCAGAGGTGCAGTGGATGTATTCTGAAGCCCCGCCGACAGGGCGAAAGAATAACTAATTTTAATTTTAATATTTCTTTTAAAGATTCTGCTTAGGTGTTATTTGTTCGAAACTGTTTAATTACGCGTTTCAGAAAATATTTCACAATATTAATGTTAGATTTTTTACAGAATTTGGGGGAGGGGTTAAACCATATACCTTTCATTTTTCTACATGTACGCTTTGTTATAGATTCCTCAGATTTTGCATATATTAATCTGTTTTTTGAAGCCTATTTCCTAGAGGAACCAATCGCAAAACACAAAGAAACACACCTTGTAAATTCCTGTATTCCTTCTAAAAAGACTTATTCGTCTTAATATCCAAATTAAAATTGCACAAATTAGATATTTCCAGAAATGTTTAAAAACACATTAACACCATAAAAAGTTGTAAAGATATTTGGTTTAAGTCTGACACATATAGAAACATACAAATGCACACACTACACTAAACTACCTAAAACAAAATTACCAGGAAATAAAATTAGACAGATTCAACAACATAATTTCCGAAATTGATTGGGATACAGCCATATTTGTTAGTGATCCATATATATTTGATAAGGTAGGACACATCTTTATTATTTAAGAACTACAAGACTAATTTTAATGAAAAAATTACAAACTAGGTTAAATAACCATACTAAAACTTATTTAGGATTAATCACTAGTTAAATTATCAAAAAAGGCACTACAGTTCATTCTCTACCGGAATCTCTTGAAATATTCTTCCTATACGATATTTCGATTTCCAATATCAAAAAAAAAATTAAAAAAACTTTTCTTAAATTTGACAGTGTAGATATAATTCTTCTCTTTCTAAAACCTCTAAGATTGCTGTATGAAATTCGCTAAACGCTTAGTAGAGATAATCGATGGGGAAATTAATATTATTCTAGCAGCTAGAAAATCGATTTTAATTTGACCATTCTACCTGGACCAAAGGTTCCAACGACAATTTCGATATCACTGTTGGTAAATATTATTCAGGCCAAATTGATAATCTGGTAGGTATTTATGTATTAAAGACTCAGAATTCAGACCCCTAAACATTTTTATTATTCTTTGATCAATATCATATGTTTATCTCTAATAGCAATAGGCACTTAACTAATAGCATCCATTGGAAAAATATTATTGTCTTTAAATTTCTAAGTTTTAAAATAGAAAAATCCGCTAGTCTAAAATTGGTAATTATTTGGATATCACCCTTAATCTTCCAAGCTGGCTCACAAAAAGATATATCAACAACTCTGTTAATGTTAATTCCAATCACCGTAATAAAATTATGAAACAAACCCCGATTATTTTAACACTAGAATTAACAAGTTTTCTTCAACCCTCAAGATACCCGATTAAAATACAAAGTTACATAATAAAGCCCTCTAAGAAAACGAATGTAAAAACACATTAGTACATGTGAAACCCGTTATTAAATCTGAGAAATCGTAAGACAGGTGTAGATGCTGAAAAAAGAAAGTTATATAGCTTAACACTCATATTCTATAGACTATCTAATATTAACATTATGAATTTTTTTCTGAAATTGATAAGTCAATATTTCCATACAAATAATCCCTATACAGAATATTTAATAGACATATAACACAGACCCTAGCTACGTCCAGTCAACATCTCTGATTTTTGGCTTATTATGCCCACGCTGTGTTGTTGATCTCGGATTAGCTGAACAGAACCGCTTATTTTCCACTGGACGAAGCTAGCCCAGACATGAAAGGGATTGGTATATGATGCAAACCAGTTTTAAGATATCAACGACACGGTGTAGATCTATACATATTTATATATATCGAATAATTTCAGAAATACAAGCAAGTCAAAATAAATGACGAAAAAGAAATATCATTTGGTTGGTATTTCGGTATCACGATAATAGCAACTAGATCCCACACTTTTACAGTGAAACCGATAAAATAGAACCGCAACTTCTACTCCAACAGTTTCTTTTCTCGTACTTCCCGACTGTGGAATTCTCTTCCACATGACTGCTTCTCCGACGGCTACAATCTCCAGGAGTATAAATGTAAGGGCAATAGACACGTCCTAACACACTAACTCGCTTCCATTCTTTCAAACACTCTTCCCATCCACCCAACCTTTAGCCTCCGTATCTATACCCATCTCTCACCTCCCTTTTGACATTCCCTATATCTAACCACTCTTTCTATTTACCTTCCCCTATGTAGCCCCAAGCTCAATAGTGGCAGTGGGATGCCTTGCTTGGGGTGAAATGATTAAAAAAAAAATTCGTGTTACTACACTTTCAGCTGGTTGAATTTGCAATATCTCTCTCTCCCTCTTCTTTTTATTTGTAGCAGCAAGCAAGTTTCAGGCCCAACACATTTTAAATCCCTTTTCAAAATACCCTCACACTACCCGGCAGCCGACTGACTAAACTCTAAGCATATTTGTGATTATATATATATTAGTCATTCAAATAAATGCCTGTTTCGGTGCATAACATCTCCTCAGTGTGGCTAGGCTTCCACTCGGTTTTAGCCTGGATCGAAACTTGACTGATTTGGTGTCAGTCAGAGTCCTTACTCCCTAAACATAGGTCCATGGAATGAGAGAGGTGAAAGCTCAGCCTGTTATATATATGTGGTGTATACATAGCCAGTCACCGGGAGAACTCACTCAAAACGTTATTTTCATAAAAGACCCGTTTATTTTAGACACTGCTAATTTAGTCTCGCTGCTTGCGCACTCTTGAAAACCTAATATAGAAAATGGATTTTTTCGAGTATTCTGGCAGGTAGACGAATTAATACATTTACACTAAACGTAGCCTCATTAAACAATCGTATCCACTATGTCTGTCTGTCTGCCTGTCTCACTCTCTCATATATATATATATATATATATATATATATGTGTGTGTGTGTGTGTGTGTGTGTGTCAGCTATGCCACAAGTTATACAATCTTAGCCGATTATGACTGACTATGCTAAAATTCTTCCATCAGGTTGGTATTCTTTTTAAGGTAGACTGGTTGTTAAGGATGTCCATATAACCCAATCTGTCTTGCTTATCAACCTATAACTGGAAGGTTAAATAATGCATTCACACCATTTACAATTGTGCGTAAATTAATGCAGCTGAAATTTGAACTAAGCTCAGCGAATTCTCAACCAATATGCATTGCCACACAACGCGCATCTTTTACACATCTTCAGACTTAAATAATAAAGCAATAAAAATATTACAAAGCCACGTTTGACAATGACGCTTAAGTTTTAGAGCCAATTTTTATTTTCAGCATCAAAAGAAACTTCTCAATTTCCTATGAAATATACGGAATTAAAAGTACACTTCCAAAAAATATATCGCGCAAAATTTGGAAAGAAAACGGTAGTCTTCATTATATGTGCGATTAATCTCAATTGAATTTAAACTATTCGTTTGATTCAAGACATCTTAAATTATCGATTTGAAACGTTGCTGAATTTAACTGATAATTTTAACATTTCTGAACGTGTGAATATCATAAAGAACATACATATGAGAAACTAAATCTGACAAAGTAAGTTTAGACGATGACTCCAATTTTTACACTAATATTTCAATTATGGACTAAATATGTCTTGGAAACAATATCTATTTCATCTGTTAAACTAATTTTTACATAGAATTCATACACTAAATGTTTTAATTATTTAGAATTTATGAATTCAATATCATGAACTGCCATAATTGCATTAACTGTATTCAAATTCAAATTTGCAGATGTTTATCCGGAAACACTTTTCTTGAAATATTGGGTTATTCTTGTAGAAATAACGAATGCCTGTGTTTAGAAAATCCGCGTGTATAAAAATGTAACTGGATAATTGAGGAGAAACTCTTTTAAGATGTAGTAAGAAACGTTTATATGATGCACCTCATTTATCACATTGAATTTCTGAAGGGTTTTAAAGAAGATACAAGCTGCGATGGAAAAATTGTACTCACTATTAGGCAAAAATAAAAACAGTTGTGAATTTCATTCTAAAAGATATAGTTACCGAAATTACAGAAAAAATATTTGACATAGAGCTGAATAAATTTATTCAATTAAATTTTTATTGATGTTGTCCACAGACACTAGATGACTTAGTAAAGTCCTGCAAATCTTTTAAACGATCTCTGTTTTACGTGTTGAATGCCGCCATAATCTTTACCATCAGTACATCATTGTTGTCAAAAGAAGTTCTGTCGTCTCTTGTTCAACTGCGCTCTATACCTAATAACCAATGGCTTGCAGTATGGAGTATTAGCTAGCTCGCTAGATGTAATGATGGAAATCTTCAACTGGCTCTTTCTGCGTGAGTGGCATGAAACCCCATCTGGAACCATCAAAGCGCCACCTCCTATAGGCACTTGATATAGGCGGTTGTGTTGAGTGTGAGACCCTGTAGGATGATGGAAGCATAACATTGCCATCACCAGTGATCATTCCAAGTACCATGTTACTGAACAGATATGTAGTTTTCATCACACTTAGAAATCGTTTGGGACACAACACTTCTACAGATTGATCCCAAAAATTTCTGAAAAGTTCGTACTGAAGCTTCCGGCGCTAATGCCAAGCAGTATAACATGCTGTTTCTAAAATTTTGTCAAAGTGATTTGTGTCATAATTATCTTTTTCTTAGAGACAGACCCCAACAAAACTTGCCATATTTTGCAGTATGTAAAATCAAAATCAATACAAACAACCTGAATGCGTGAAATCAACAATATAAAATGGTAATAAATTACTCACCGCACCTTTTACTTAAGCACAGACATGAACAGCTATTTTGGTAGATGAATTATCAGTTAAGTGTTATACGGTATACCCGCTTCGGCGATCCTGTCTCATCGATTTGGCCAAAGATTAAGATGGAGAAAAGGAAAAATGCGTATAACGTACATGGCGAGTAAATGGGTGACAGTACACGTTTTATGCAAGATAATAGAAAGACAATCGTTATTAAGGGTTACAAAGGATATGAAACTCTAGAGAACTATGATCGTCTTGAACGTACACTGCACACAGAAAAAGAGAAAGACAGAGAAACTATTAAATTTTTAAATATACTTTCTTGTCACTGTATATATGGATAAAAAATCGTGGATGGTTTTTATGTAGAATTCTGTATGTCTTACTTATATATTGTGTGTTATTGTCGAGGGTGTTCTATTGAGAAAGTATAGAAATGTATTACCGAAGGAAATGAGATAAAATGCGGATGAATTATTTAATTTTTTTGTTACATCAGCATTATATTTCAGAAATGCATGCGCTATCGTATTTCGCATTTTATTAGTACATGGTAAATTAACATTTATATAGCGTGTTCCATTAAGACCGATCGAAGTTAGCTGTAAATTAACAGTGTTATTGGTGAAATTTTATTGATTTCATTATTTGATCATGTTAATTGTTATGGCATTTATGTGTGAGAATGAATATTGCCTAAATGCCAGTCAAAGTTTTAGTGGCACACCTCCAACTGCTGGTCAAATTTCATGATGATACCTCTGCATAGTTGCTCCTTGACCTCACCTTCTTCTTCTATGTGCCCTGTTCCTTCAGGACGTAGGCGATCATGGTTCTCTACGTCTCCCTATCCCTTGAGGTTCTTAGAATGTTTGCTCCTGTTACATCTCGCAGCCCCCGTTCCGTCATCCACTTGATTAGGCCCTGCAGATGTTATCCGCCGTCTTCTTCTGTCTCTTTGTCCATCTAGCCTGTTAATATCAGATTCTAGTAGCTCTTCTTCCTTATTTCATGTCCCAAGAACTTAACTTGTCTCTTCCTAATGCTCAGCATTAATTTCCTTTTTGTTTCCATTCTTTCCAACACCTCATCGTGGCATGCATGCTCAGTCCCCGATATCCGCAGCATCCTTCTGTAGAAACCATTTCCGCTGCTTCAAGTTTTGTCCTCATTTTTGATGATATTATTCAGCATTCGTTGCCGTATTGAAGAACTGACATCACATCCAGCACCATTATCTTTGTTTCTAGTGAAATTTTCCTGTGTGTTAGTACTTTACTCAGCTTCTGGAACGCGTTCTTTGCCAGGCCAACTCGCCTTCAGATCTCTGGGTTGCACTTTCCATCTCCTGTTAGAAAACTTCATAAGTATTTAAAATTTGTACTTGCTTCATTCTGGTATCCCCCACCTGTATTTGGCATTTTGGGTTGCACCCTTTGCTGATGACCATGCATTCAGTTTTCTTAAATTTTATTTGTAATACTTTTTTGTTACACTCCACCGCTACCTTCTGTAGGAGTACTTGTAGTTTCCTTTCCATGTCTGCAGTCAGCACCATATCATCTGCATACCTTATGTTGTTCAAGTTGTGGCCTCCAATAACAAATACTGGCGTGTCATCTAGGGTCATCAAAATAATCTCGCTGTACAAATTGAACAGAACAGGTGAAAAGACACATCCTTGTCTTACGCCTCTTTCTATATTTGTAAATCTGCTGAAATCTTTACCTGTCCATATGCAGACATTTTGCTGCCAGTAGAGATTCTTGATTACTCTGATGTCTTTCCCAAAAATGTCGAGGCTGCTGAGCATCTCCATCAAATCTTTTTGTCATAGTTGTCGAATGCCTTCACATAATCAATAAATCATAGTTACAAGTCTTTCTTCTTTCGTATTGTCCTTTAGGAGAGCATCCTAATCATAGATATGGCGTTCCTTGTTTCACTGTCTTTGACGAACCCGCACTGTTCCTGTCCTATCTCTGGCCTGATTCTGCTTCTAGCTTTATTCATTAGTATTGTGACAATCAGTTTTGTAATGTAACTCATTTAGGTGATAGTACTGTGTAGTTCGCACTCGTTTGCACCTAGTTTCTTCGGAAGTGCTATAAATATCGACTTGCATAGATCGTCTAGTATTATTCAACTATTATAAATTTATTTTATTATGTCGGTAATTATTTCTATGCCATATACTTCCAGGGTTATCCGCAGCTCTATTACGAGGCTGTCAGGACCAGCTGCTTTGTTCCTGTTCAGTTTGGCCATTGCAGCTTCCACTTCGGATTTCAATATTTCCGCTCCATGTGTATTCTCGGTTGTTCTCTCTTGTCGCAAAAAAGATCCATTATATACTTTTCCCGTCATTGGAGTATTTCTTCTTTCTCCAAAATTTTTGTTGGCTTGTTGGCATAGACCTTACGTTTTAGATGACCCCGAAAGAAAGAAATCTAAGGACGTCAAGTCGTACGATAGTGGTGACCATTTGGCATCACTGTTTCGAGCGATGATGCGACCAGGGAATTTCTCATTCAATAAAGCCATTGGTGCCCTGGTTGTGTGGCATATAGTGCTAACATAGATCTGTCTTAATGGAACTGCCTTTATAATGATTTTCCGTCAGCTTTGAATTTCCCCTCTTTTGACTTTCCCACAAGTACTTTCACGGTAAATGCTTACGTGAGTACTTTGCTCTGTTACTTTGAATTCATGCTATATATATTTTTACCCAGCTTCAAACAGCAAAACAATAAAAATGTAATAGTAATGTCATTTTTGATCTTGTGTTTTCCTGATTACTATTTTTCTCGTTTTCATGTTTCTAATACTTTTACAGTCAGTATTCCCGTAAGTCTTAGGGATTTTACCGCCTTGATTGACGAAAATCTGATATTTTTCAAAACAGAAAAATTCTACTCTTAAAATCACTATGTCCAATTTCAGTCTTAAATAATCATAGCTGAAACCTTATAAATAAACATAAGAATAATGTCGATGACAAAATATATTTTTATGTTTTTGATTATTTGCACTTTTTCCGTTGAAAAAATTGCCATTATTTTTATAACGTTATTCCATCCACTGTTATATTAACGGAATATATCAGTTTTTTATTTATGATGTAATGGCTTTTAGACGTGTAAAAATTATTTAACTTTTTTTCACTCAAACCCATTAGACCTTTTTCAACAAACAAAATCATAGAACAGTCCTCTTCATCAAAATCATATTATGTTCCTGATAACGATGTACATAATGTATGCCTAAGAAAAAGAAACTGCGACATGACATCACATTGTCAATGCAAAATGTTTATCATGATTTTCAAATTTGTATCAATCAGCTACATACTTAAGGAATATTTCTGAAAGAGTCATGGATTATAAAAAAATATAAAATGAAAACTGCAGAAACAGAGATCTTGTTAGAATTATCTTTAGTAGTTACAATGTAGTTTTAATGAGAAACACTTTTATAAAAATATGGCGAATGCCTGAAACAAACCACGGCATTTAATGCAGTATAGTCGACAAAAAGACTTAATGATTCAAAATAAATCAAATACTATACAATTCTAATCAAACATTAGTATAATACTTGCAATATTTGGATAAAAATGTATTAGTTTTTGTTACAGAAAGGCTTGAAATTTATTTTCAGTTTAAGTTGTTTAATAGTTCTTGGTGCATGCGAATAAGTTAAAAGTTAGAAGAAAATACCATTGCAATAAAGGAAACATGTTTTGTGTTACCAGAGAAAATATCCCATGTAAACGCAGAACAACTGCTAATAATACAGATAAGAAAATATTTCATTGTAAAATCGATTAATATCAGTTGTTTATTATAATAGCATTATAATCAGAATACAATCTATTTCAATATTTAGTTACTTCAATGTATATACAAAGATCACATAATTTGTTTTCATTTATGACATTACTTTTATGATCTGAGAACAAAAAACATGTTAGCATAAAAAAGTCAACTAAAGTCGTACAGAAAACAGAATATTAGATTTTCAATACACTTCAGGTGTGCAGATTATTATCATTATATAAATATATGTATATATACGCACATATATACGTATATATACGTACATATATACGTATATATACCTATATACATCCAAACACACTCACATTATATATATATATATATATATATATATATATATATATATGATAGTATTATTATTAAAATAATAAGGACATGCTGCAACTCTATAGCTAAAAAATTTCAGTGTTAAAACATCCTTATTAAGCGGTAAAATGAATATTTTTTAATTTATTTTGTAATATATAGACGAGGAGATTTAAAAATAATCTTAAATATCATAAAAATATTAAGCATGATGCTAAGCATAACCGAAATAGGAATATAGTAAGATACACGCCAAAAGGTTTCTACAAAATTTGGCAATACATTTTCTAGTCTAGTTGAAAACACTTCACTAATAAAATATCTACACATCAAAATTTTTAATGATAATACACTGAAACTTAATTATAAATGTACCGATAATCTCGATATGATAAAATATAAAACAATAACAAAATTCTAAATCAAGATGATAATATGAACTATAACTAACATAGCATAGATAACAGGTTTTTGAAACTGGCATAATCTTAAATTATGTCCGATGTAATTTAAATCTTGCAGTTTCAAATGTATACTAAGCTACTGTCATTTCTAATGAAAATCTTAATGTTACCAAACATTATAACGAATGTACTAAACATAATTTAAAGTATAGATTTTACCAACATATTTTATCTTTCAATAATAGAGCATATATTCTACTTTCCCCTCTAAAGTGGCAGGTGAAAGATGCAAATAAAACTCTTATAGAAGATATTAACTAAAGCTAGAACTATATATGAAATATGTTTATTTTGCCTACAAAAAAGTAATAATATTCCCCAAAACTCACTTATAAAACCAACGTAATGAAATAACTAATTGCTATAATCATAAAATCTTTCATATCCTTAAAATGTCTAAAATTTATTTAATATTTTTATTTATTTTATTACTTTAATAATTTTATCATAATGAACTATTTTTTAATTACTATTATTTTTTATGTTTATTTGCATTTATGAAATCATCCATTCGTATATTTTATAATTATTATCTTACTGAATTTTAAACTTTGTAATTACCTATATTATTTTATATATACTTATGAACAAATCCCCATATAAGTTTTTAAAAAAATTAGCTCATTTACTAGTTATTTGTTTAAATTACTAATATTATTTCATTTGTACTTATGATATTCCCTGTAGAGATTTTTATAAAATAAACTTATTGGAATTTTAACTATTATTAACTATTTTTAATTTATTGCACTTATTTTTTAACTTATTAATCTTTCTTTGTACTGATGATAATTTCGAAATTATAGATTATGAAACTAGTAATATTTCTAAATATCTTTTTAATTTTAATTTTTTTAAATTGATATTACTATTTGATTCCCGTAGTACATATTTTAATATTTCAGTTCATTATTATAAACCTTCTGTTTGGTTTGATCTGTTCTTTTTCATTTATTTATGTTACTTTTTCAAACGTTTCTGTTCGCCTTCTGTCTTCTTTTTCTTTATTTCTTTTTCATTTAATGTATTTATTTTTTCTGGTTTAATTGTTATTTCTTCTCGATGAAAATTTGACATCTCTGGATTTCAAAAATAATTTACTACAGAACTGTCCAGCAAGCCAATGACACATACCTTTCTTTGAGATTTTATTACCTCCCACCCTATTTAATTCTTCTCATTGTTTGACGTTGTTTTCATTTCTTAATTCATATTTATTTTATTTTTTTAATTTTACATTTGCTTATCAATATATCACAAAATAAATTAAACATATTTTGCTGCCTGATGATGGTGTTTTAACCCCGAATCATTGTAATTATGAAGATACAGTATGTAATCATAATAATTATAATTACCATATATTTATGCTTTACTTTACTTTTGAACACTTTTTAAAGTAAACATTTAACTGTAGAATATACTTCCGTAAGTAACTATTATTTTTTTGTTTGAACATTATTTCTAATCAATACTCCTACTTAAGTAGTATTCTGTTTTCAATCAAATAAAATATATTTATATATTTATTTGTACCAGCTTGATTATTTGCGATAAATTCTGTTACAAATATGTATGTCACTCGACAGGATTTGTACATGCGGCCTTTATCAGGGGAACCTAGTAATTGATCTGGTTCTCCTCGGACCGCTCGACCACGATTGATTACAAAGTCCAATCGAGAGCACATCTAGCTATATAACACAATTTTCTTTTCCACGTAAATATCTATCTCTGCTCTTAAATATATCGTAGTGTCAACAAATGTAAACATACAATGTTATGGAATGTCCCGGAGATTAATGAAATGATGTTAAAAACCGAAATATTTAATTTATTTGTTTAAACAGTATTTTGAAGCAATACTCGTATTTGAGTAGTTATTCTATTTTTAAGTAAACTATATATATATATATATATATATATATATATATATATATATTTCTACTGACATTATTATTTATAAGAAATTTGTAAGGAAAATGTGTCATTCGTAAGATAACTTGAGAGACGAAACAACATAGAGAAAACCACTAATTCGATCGGTTGGAATAATACTGCTCGACTACGAAAGATTTCTCTGTCTAAACGAAATCAAATCTAGCCTTATATAGAAAATTTTCAATTTCCGTAAATAACCATCACTGCTGTGTAATATATCGTACAAATATAGACACAATATTCTAAAATGGAAATAATTATAAATAGATACAGGGGTCAAAAAACAAATTGCGAAAATATAAAAGCCCCTCTTTTACCAAATACCTGATCTGTTAAACTTGCATTATTGCCACTTAAAGGGAAAGCGTATTTCTACAAGTCCGAGTTATTTTATATTTCTACCACACACAAGTAAAATATGGTTCGATATCGAAATCCTAAAATGAATTAATTTCATTCAAAAATATGCAAATCTAATTCTTTGACAGATTAATTGTACAAAGCAGGAAAATTGTAAAAAGAATATAAAAAAATATGTATATTTTATTTTTTTTTTAAAATCCGCATTATAAAAACAAATGTCTGCGGTTTAGTCTTTCTCATTTATTTAAAATATACAGTTTTCTCTGGTTAAAATAACAAAAGTAGCTTAATTATAGATACATACATATAAAAATACCTAATTAAGAAAAACTTAATTATATATACATACACATAGAAAGATTTAAGTAAGAAAAACCTAACAAAAAACTACAGGAAAATTAACACGGAGCACCAAAACCATAGAAGTAGTATCAACTACTCAGACAAACAAATTACGGATAAACTGAAAATAAGCGATAGAGTCCCCAAAATTACACCAACGGGGGTATACATACTTTTAAAACCACAAGCCGGAATTCTACCGAAAATTACCCACTAGAATAATGAACTCAACAAAATCAGAAATCGGTAGTATTAGTAAGGTAATACTGGAAAGAGTTAACCAACAAATAAAGAAAAATCCAACTCATGCAATGGAGGGGTACAATGGATGTAATAAAATGTTTCGAGAACCTTGGCGAAAAAAATAATGCCACTTTCCTACAATTTGACATCTTGGATTTTTACCCATCCATATCTGGGTGCCTTTTCAATCTTGCCCAGGAATTCGCGGAATTCTATTCGGATATCTCAAATGATGAAGTCAAAATAATTTTGTACTGTAGAAAATTAGTTTTCATCCACAACGAACAGTGGACAAAGAATTCAACAGATAATTTTGATTTATCTATGGGAGCCCTGGATTCTGCAGGATCTAGTAGGACTTTTCCTCAGAACGTATAAAGAAATTCACAGCAACAATATAGGAATCTATAGAGATGATGGACTCATGATAATAATTAAATTTACTGGAGGTAAGGTTGATAAAACTAGAAAATTAACTCATAAAGTCTTTACATCTTTATTTCTTAACGTAGTAATTAACCCTAATATCAAGCAATTTCACTTCCTAGACATAACATTAGACTTAGTATCGAACACTTTCCAACCTTATATGAAAATTAATGCTAACCCAATCTATATAAACCTCAATTCTAATCACCTGCCATCTATTATCGAGCATATCCCATCATCATTCGAACGCCGCATTAACACAAACTTATCAAATAAAAAAAATATTTGATAAACACAAAGTAATTTACGATAAAATTCTCATATGGTATAAACGTCCTTTTAATCAGTTACTTAACTTTAAACTGGGACATAAATTTCTTAAAATAATAGAGAAGCATTTTCACAAAAATAACCCTATAAGCAAAATATTCAATAGAAATACAATAAAACTAAGCTATAGCTTCTCTAACAATCTAAAAAAAATAATTAAATTACATAACAGTAAAATATTAAAAGAACACAACAAAAATAACTTCATCACTAATACCAGTCTGCCACATAATAACAAACTTTGTAACTGTATAAACCGAAACCAATAACCCATTCCTAATAAATGTTTAACAAAATCCCTAATATATGTGTGTTCGATTTCATCCATGGAAAATCCAATAGATGAAAAATGTATATTGGAAACACCATGAGCATATTTAAAAGGCGCTTTTACAATCACTTCTCATCCTTCAATAACAAAGAAAAACAAAACATGGCGTCTCTTTCCAGACAGAACGAAAAAAGAAACATCAAAATTACATGGAAAATCCTCAAACATGCAATAACAGTTAAATCAATAAATGAACCACGTTTCATTTGTCTTCAAGAAGAAATTGAAATCATTAAATTCATAAATAGCTACAAACATTTAAACCAGAGGCATGAAACAACAGTAAACAGCAAACACATTAAAAAACTACCTTACAATCATGCTGAAAAATACTGTACAAGCCAAAATTAAGAGCCCTCCTAGGGATGATAAACCTTTATAGCACTAACAACCATCTCATATCAAATTTTTCCTATTATCACCACAAACCATAATCAAATCTAATTTAAAGTTTTATATAAAAAAGTAATTTCCTAAGTTCAAAATTAAGGTTAAATATACAAAATTAGATTAATTATAAAAACTGAGCTTAAATACAAAATTGTTCTATAGTTGTACAAATAAACATTAAAGATAGGTCCGATCATATCCCTTCCCAAACTTTACACCCCTTTATTCTACCCCTCTAATAAAACCAAAGAATAAAGCCTAGATAGGCGGTCATAAAACCTATATCACATTTTCTAAAAATTCCCGACACTTACATTAATCAATTATATCCCCTACCTACACCACTTTCCTTAAAATTCTAACGGACAATTTACACGACTTATTCCTTTGTCGCTAAACCCCGCCAACATCCCACAACTCGCCAATTATAAGAAAAGAGGTCTTACATTATTTTTCACACCACCTGATGAAACATTAGAAGTCCAATGTCGAAACAAAATGTCCAATTTATAGTAGATACATGTAAACAAAATTGTATATATTCTAAAATATAATTTATATATATGTGTGTGTGTATTAACATATAAATACATCATAGAGTTATACATATACACACATATATATACATACATAGAGTTATACATATACACATATATATATATATATACACCAACGTATTTAGATATAAATGTACACACACACACACACACACACACACACACACACACACACACACACATATATATATATATATATATATATATATATATATATATATTATATACAAATTACCATTACCACACCAAACAATACATTTCAAGAATAAATTTTACTAATAAAACGAGATACAGATGTATCAGCAATTAAAATATCTTACGTGCGTTTCGACGGACCATTCTTCAGAACAAACATCGTTGGTAGACATTATGAAATCCACCGAACAAACAGATTTATTGCCAATTGTGCGAGGTTTGGGGCGTTGTGCGCTCGGGCCTTTATCAGATACTAGTAATTTCGAACCGAACACTTTATTACCATAAATGTGTTATATGAACTCCATTACATGTGTAGTCGTGGCTCTTCTGGTAATCATGAGTTATCTCCCTATAACCCTGTAAATTACTATTTCACTACTGCTGTAGCCTGGTATTGAAGTCACAAGAATGAACTAACATCTATATCCCCTATTATATATAATTGACCCACTGATAGGAAAGTTAAATACATATGTCTGAAACTCCGCTCATATCGTGGGACTTATCAAAGATACTTCCATCCAATGCATCCAGACGATGAGCCTAGTTATGGGGAGTCTGTTCACCAAGGTACCGACATTGGAGGGATTATCAGTAGCCATGGACAGACTGGTCTCGGACTCATCCCAAGGTTAACGTACCAGTGTTTCACTAGATGACATGATTGAGATGCTGCATTTCTCCACACAAACAACACACTTCGGATTGGGATAAGAAAAATATCAGCAGAATAAAGTCTTAGCAGTAGACTCGCCATTAGCACCGTCATTAGCTAACATATACATGGAATACTTTGAAGTGATGGCATTAGAATCCACAGTTCTAAAGCAAACTGAGATACGTTGATGACACCAGACACGAGACGCTAGTGGACTTTGTGAACTCAGTAATACCATCCATACAATTCACTACGGAAATAGAGTGACAACAAACTGGCATTCCTGAATGTGCTAATAACTCGAACAAAGGTAGGTTTCAAGACATCCGTATACTGCAAGCCAACATTCACAGAACAATTCCTCAAATTCAACTTCCACCACCCACATCATCAAGAAAAAGTTATAAACGTTGACTCAGAATCATACGAACAAAAATGGTAAATATAAGCAGTATCCTACAACGAAAAAATTATCAAGGGTATATGAAAACAAATCCAACATAAATTGAAGGAAAGGTGCATGAGGATAATAACATTTAGGAAACAGCCTCACTCTGTTCACCTTATGGGAATGGGTTATCGGAGAAAATACAAAGGATCTCTGGCCCATCTAACATAAGGACGATCTTCAGAAGTGGTTCTAAACTTCGCAGGTACCTCTTCCGAATAAGGCCCCAAACAGAGGAGGACATGACTAAGGACTGTGTGAAAGTCATTCCAGGTATCTGTGGAAAAATATAAAGGAGAAACAGGCCGCTCCTTTAAGGTAAGGCTACAAGAACATCGCAACACGGAGGTGGAGATAGAAAAAGCAGACGTAGCTGACCACATATGGAGGGAGAAAGAGTAACATCACCGAAATAATATGAAATAATAGATATGTAAACTTAAGAAATCAGCACTTATGCTAGGCTACAAAAATCTTCTAACCCAACCAAACATGGAAATGAACGCAATATGGGAGTTCTAGTGTCATAATTGCAATATGAGCTCTGTTAAAAAGTACTAGAGAAAGCAATATGAATTCTATAAAAAAAAGTGAGATTACTGAATATTATAAGTCCCAAAAATTCAGTTATCCTTAAAGACACATGGCCCAGTGAATATAGACGTTTGTTTGTTTCTGTGACATGACCCAAAGAGTTCTAAGTTAAATACCAAGCTACAGCAGTGATGAACAAGTAACTTGCAGGGTTAGATAACTCATAATTACCAGAAGAGGCACTACTTGGCAAGGAATGGAGTTCATATGTTTCAGTGATTGTAATAAAGTGTTCGGTTCAATATGTTCTTAGCTCCTGACGAAGTCCGGACCGCACAACGGCCAAAATGTCGTATAAATAGCAATAAAGATGTTATTAATAATAGACATTTAAGGATATTTGTAGAGATGCCGTAGTTTATCTGGTTCAATTTAGGTTTCAACTGTTTTCTGTATAGAGTTTCGAGAAATTTTAATTTGTTTTCATCTTTAAGTATAGTTGATGTTTGCTAGTAGGGTTATGCGGAATCGTGTATGGGGCCAGACATGATGTTTTAAACGCCTAAAAAAGTTAGGATTATCGTTCAAGTGTAATGTCAAGCGTTGTGAAAAGGAGTTTGTAAAAGCATTAATGAAAAAATGCTGTCTAAATACACACACACACACTATATATATATATATATATATATATATATATATATATATAGCGACAGTCCTGCTTCGCTATATATAGCGAAGCAGGACTGCTTGCGGTTCTCTCTCTCTCTCTCTATATATATATATATATATATATGTATATTAATTGTGAATCTCATTCGTGTAAAATCTTTTGTACAATAAAGTCGGAAGCTGATGGTAGTTCGCCTGAAATAAGCCTATACTACTGATTTACCACGAAATAACGTGTCTATCTTAGTTTTTCTTATATATATATATATATATATATATATATATATATATATACAACACGCTAAATTACCCTTTTTTGTTTCCATATGATTATAACTTGCGGGTTAGCGACTCTGACTGACTCCAGATCTGTCCAGGTTCAATCATATATACACATATAAATGTATATTTATATATATGTGTATATATTTACAAGTATATGTTCATATATATATATATATATATATATATATATATATTGCACATAATTAAATCAGATTTGTACCTAGATGACATTAAAAATTGCACAATACATCTATGTTGTAAAGTTGCTCGATATTTTACATTTGGAAATGAGTTATTTTCCCAACCTAAATTTCAAACTTCAGGCTATTTATAATAACTGATTTCATACGTCCAACGGGGATTTTAAGATTGCGCGACTGGGACTTTTAAAACACCAAAGATTTTTAAAATTAATGCGGGTTTAGTACAGAAAATTAAAACACAATTTTAACTTTCCTAAGAAAATATTTATAGGTGTGATTACTTATGGATATTACTTCTGATTTTCCTCTAGTATTTTTTTTCTTGTTTCAAATCAATGTTGTTGATTTTTTTACCTCTTGTTATTATGTACAGATATCACCACGGTTGTAAGGTTCGACTTTTTTTTTAATATAGTCCGTATTATATTAGGGTATTCCTATTTTTTTCTTTTAATTTCCGCACGTGTCTATTCAGCTTGGTACAATTTGTCAGGTTTTATATTTGATAAACTTTGGTAAATCATTTATTAGGTGTCGCCTGAATTTTACGAAACTTATTATATATTTGTGTAGTATAATTAACTTCAAAGATTTTCTTATAAACAGCCAATTGTGAAGATTTTAATTTTTCTATTTAATTTTATTTGAAAGTATTCTTACTTGGTTTCTTTCTGTTGGTGATAAAAAATGTAAACATTTTCTATAATTACTAAGTTTGCTAGCTGTTTCAGACATTTGATTGGCCAAACTTAAGGAAGTTTTTTTCGTTGTTGTTAAATCATCGTATGCATAACATTGCAGAATAATTGACAAATACTGAAAGAGCGTATATTTGTTTAAAATGCTTTGTTTAGCATAATCGAAAAAGGTTCACTTTTAACCTTCCTTGTTTAGCATTTCTTATTTTGCATTTTATGTAATTCGAGCATAAACGGATAATTATTCGAGAAAATTTCAAATCGATTTTTGAGTTAAGCAGGAACTCGTGTAATTTTCGGTCGATTAAACTTAAAATCACTATATTTTTATGTGATCAGTAAATACTACTTGCAAATTGAAAATAAAGCATTTAGGAAATACATCTAAGAGCTAATCTTCATGATTATTTAAATCTGAAATTTTTCTGTTGCTTATTAGATTTTGTATTTCTCTATCTTCTGATTTGCTATGAACACCTTTCAAGTGAAAATATTTTCAAGAAAATTTGAGGTTAATAGCTTTTTTTATTCCTGCTGTATCGTTTTCTTTTTCTGTCTTTCCTAAATTCTATTGTTTATGGACTTACCTCTTTTCATAAATGGAATATGATAAGGACTGTAAGGTTATCGGTTTGACCCAAAAACTCAAAATCAAATTGTCATATATAAGATTATTCCTGGATTGGGGAAAATTTCTTGTTTGACCCGAATAATTTTAACATCTCTGCGAAGAAATCACCTCATCATTATAAAAATTCACTTCTATTTCTTTACTATTTGTCGGAGCGACAGGCTGAAATGTGATTTATATATATATATATATATATATATATATATATATATATATATATATCAGTGAAATTTTCGAAACGCCAAGTTGAAATTCCATATCAAATACACATATATTATGCATTGTTTTTGATACGATAAATATACTGAAAAGAATGTAAATATTGATGGCCGAATGTTAATGTTCAGATTATTAAAAGCAACAATAAAAGTGTATGGTTTATGTCAGTCATTTAACTGTCATATCTCGAAAGAAACATGACTGACTGTTCAGAAGATTATCTCGAGGTGGGTTGCCATTGATTTCTGCGGTAGACTGGTTGTCAGCAAAGGCTATAGAACACAATCTGCTCTATTATTTAGGGAGGAAAGAGACGGATTAATATCTCTCCCAAGCGTATTTGTGTGTACGTAAATGCAAGGAATTCAACTTGAACTCGAACTCGGTATCCAGATTTGTTGTTCCGGATCGATATCCACTGCACCACAACACACATAGGATCTGAACTGAATAAGAAGCCAATTACCAGCAGAACACGGAAGATATGCAGTGTTATATATGTCACTTATTAATATAATCAGCAAGACAACCTAGCTCGTAACACTACCCGATATATTATTTCAATTCATTACTCCATTTTGTGATATACTTTAAAAATGTTTCTACGTTATCATCTATTCTAAAATAATATAAAATATTAAAAAAATAACCTCCTGCAGTAGTCATGTTAGCATCATTTTATCCGCAGTTTTCCTGATTATTTGTTACATTTTGCTTCTTATTCTTAAAACTAACTAATATGATTCGCTCCGAAAGATACATTATTAATTTGGATTCCTTTAATAAAGACATCAATAGGCTGAAGTGAAAATTCTTACTAAAAAGTAGAAAGAAAATTGAACAAAAGATGAACGAATCCAAATATTGTCAAGGAAAAATGGGCGGCCGTGTTTGTAAATGATTAGATATAAAGATGATGAAGGTTTATCCTGTTTCAAGGAGTTGCTGACGAGAAAGACATATTTGCATAGATTTACTCTTGAGGTATTTATGCATTTGCATGAGGAGATTACAGTTTAAGTAATGTAGTACAACGTGAAAAAAATAATTAGCGTTTTGTGTCTACCTAAAAGTAGAATGACGACTCGGAGTCAACTTTAACAGTTGGAATAATAACAAAAAATATAAACTGTGTATAATAAAGAAGTTAATGAGAGAACTTACTAAAAAAGCAAATACTGCAGAAAAAAAACAGTTCCTTCGTCCAATCTTTATATTTGCCTATTAAGTGACTTATATCTATCCTGTCATGTTTTATTATAATTCGCTGAACTAAGCCAATTACAGTTAGGTGATACTAAAATTAAAAAAGTACAAAAGTAAAAGGTTCTGAATAGGGTGGAAAGTGCGACAATGAGTTCCGAAGGCTAACTGACATGGCCAAAAACGTATTCCAGATGCTAAGCACAATATTAAGAAACAGGAATATTTTGCTAAAAACAAAGTAGAGATTTCTGGATTGCTATGTGATGTTTGTTCTTCAATATGGCAGTGAAATCTGGAAAATATCATCAATAATTAAGGAAATAATTGAAGAGGCTGAAGAGTGGTTTTATAGAAGGATGCTGCGGATATCAGTATGTGTGCAATTATGAGGTTTTGGAAAGGATAGAAACGAAAAGGATACTGAGCATTAGGAAAAGAAAACTAACGATCTTGGACAATGTGATGAGGAAGGAAGTCTAGGATAATTTGATACTCACTGGTCAAACAGAAGGAAAAAGAAACTGGGAAAGCAACGGATAACATATTTAAATGGCCAGAGCAGGGGGATAGCAGAGCGGAATTTGAGTGGCGTAAGAGAAGAATGCGTACTAAGAGCTACCAGGGAAGTGGAAACGAGGAAGGTTATAATTTCTTATATCCTAAACGGACATAGCACAAAGTAGAAGAAGAATCTTAACCTGAAACACATAAATGACACTGAGTTTAATGAGAGACTGAGTACAAATCTTTGATATGTCAGTTAAAGGTAGAAGAATGAAATCTGAGTTTTGGTGGAAAAGGAGACAAAAAAAGTGAAGGCACATTAAAATAGCGAAGCATATCGCCCAAAAAGCAAAGTGTGAAAAGACACAAGGAAGATAATTAAAATCCAGTAAATACAGGACCATTTTCTTAATTTTTTTTAATAATTTCGCTCCAAGCAAGGCATTTCACTGCCACTATAGTGAAGGGGGTTACATAGGGGAACGTGCTGGAAGAGCGATTGGATATAGGAAAGGTCAGAAGGAGGGTGATAGACAAGTAATAGACAAGGTACATAGGAAGAGTGTTTGAGAGAATGGGTGCGAGTTAGTGTGTTAGGTGGTGTCTATTGACCTTACATTTAAACTTCTGGAGATTGTAGCTGTCGGGGAAGGAAGTATGCGGAAGGGAATTCTACAGGCGGGAAATGCGAGAAAAGAAGCTGTAAGAGTAGAAATTGCGGTTAAATTTTATCGGTTTCAGTGTAAAATGGTGGGACCTAGCTGCTAATCTAGTATCTCGTGCAAATTCGTACCTAGGGGGCACCAGTGATCTAAGTTCATCGGAGCAGAAACCGTGAAAGTATTTATAGAAGAAACACAGGGAAGCCACGTCACGCCGGTGAGAGAGTGACTGCAGGCGGTCAGCCAAGTCGGTATCGATCACATTACAGATTCTCCGGTGTATTTTATCAAGAACCCCGAGGAGAATAGCAGGGGCATCCAACCAGATGTGGCAGCAGGATTCAATACACGGGCGGATGGTAGATTTATATATGTGCAGGATAGATTCAAACGGGAAGAACTTCCAGGCCCTGCACAGAGAACCGACTTTCATAGCAGCAGATTTATCAATGGATTTGATGTAGTGATTCCATTTGAGGTCCGCTGAGAGTGTCAGGCCAAGCAGGCGTAGTGTTTACTCTCTTCGAGGCATGCTAATGGGAGGTAGGTGCGGTTATCTATGGTGATTATTTGATAGTAGCTTCGTTTTGGAAGAATTGAAAATTACAAGCCATTTCTTACCCCAATCCACCACGGATTGTAGGTCCTTTTCAAGCTCGGCTTCGAGGTTCGCCTTGTCGCCCACACCAGATTTTTGATCGAGGCGAGAGTAAACAGGTGTCATCGGCCTACATGCCTACTTGGTATCTTATGTCATCGGGGATATCATTGAAGCAGATCAGAAAGAGCGTAGGACCTAGGATAGGGCCTTGAGGGACACCCGCGTTTGTAGGTTAGTTTTGGGAGGCATGTCCGTTTAATACCAGCTTCAATGTGCGGTTAGAGAGGAATGACTGGATTAGGTCAAACAAGACTCCTGTTATACCATAGCTTCGCAATTTCCGTAGAAGGCCAGCATGCCAGACTCTGTCTAACGCTTTACAGATATCCAAGGCAACGGTTCGGGCTTCACCATTCTTTTCGAGAGCGTGGTATATATACTCGGTGATAGTCATTAGCATATCAGCACTAGACCTGGTTAAGCGGAAACCATATTGTTTGTTTGTGAGGAGCCTGTGGGCTGTGAGATGCGGAAAAACCTCGGCGTTGATAATGGCTTCGAACACTTTGCCGATGATCGGAAGAAGGCTGATAGGGCGGTAATTTGCGGGGTCCGAGGGTTCTCCATTATTCTTAAATATAGGAACTACAGAAGAATACTTACAACAGACAGGAAAGCAGGAAGAAGATAGGTACAAATTGAGCTTAGAAAGGACAAAGTAACGTAAAGGAAAGTTTAAGAAACTTCTATGTGTTTTTACAGAATTAACATGGAAATATTATTAGCGCTTCAAGGAATTCATTAAGATTTTTAAGAAAAATGGTAACATAATTGACATTTACGTTCCATATCGGTAAACTACAGTTGATATTTCCTGCATATGTAAACAGGAAAAAGTTTTTGGAGAGGAACAAATGATATATTGAAAGTAAAGGTCAATTAATAACCCTGAACAGCTTGTGCAAACAACTGTGACTGGGAGTATATTAAACGATAATTATTATTAGGAAATATAAACTGTACAAAATTATTGGAAATCTTGACTATGTACACCGTGAATGTCTCATCGCATCGCATAAGAGATGAAGGAAAATTATTTATAATTACCCTGCATATATGTCAGTGTCTATACTAAATTAAGCTTTCTTATTGGGGGACGTATAGATGGAGGTGCGTTGTGGATCATTGGATATCGGCTCGGAACGAGAAATCGGGGAGCCGAGTTCGAATTCCAGCCGAATTCATTGCATTCACTTACGTGCAAATACCCTTGGGAAAGGTATTAATCCGTCTATTCCTTCCAGTTATGGGTTAAATAACAGGACAGATTGGGTTCTATAGCCTTGGTCGGCAACCAGTCTACCGCAGAAAGCAATGGCAACCTACTGCGGGATAATCTTCTGCCCAGTCAGTCATGTCTTTGTCGAGACATGATCGCCCAAGCGTGTATCACGTATGGCACTCAAACTGACTGATAGATGGATGCAAATTCAGAGATAGACATCTGATATAGTGTATTATTAACATGTACAATTTTTTGTCTGTGTAAATGAACTTATGTATTCTTACATTTAGTAGATAGATTCACTTATTTGTTCATAATTAGCGTAGATCCGATCCGTGTTTTGGGTGTGATATTCAAACTATCCGGAAATCCCTTTCCTGAGTGCCTGGAATAACAGTGTCATCATTTTCCCCATTAGACTAAGAGAAACAAACTAAAAGATGAAAAAAGGAAATAAAAGAATGCTGAAACATTATGGAGAAAAACAGACATAATAGAATTACAATTATGAAAAAAACATAACTAATTTAAATCAGATAAAAGAGAAAACAGTTGTTATAAAATGAATGTCATTGAATGAAATGAGACACGAGAGATTGTGAGCCAAAAAAATGCAGTTTCTCAGAAAATGAAAAGTTGAATGGAATGATTATATTGAACGGAATATTATAACCAGATTAAATTTTTCGCATGACATACTTTTAAAACGAGTAAGGACGAATGTAAGACTGTATCTATAAGCAGAGGTAAACAGAAATTTTGTATAAACGTCTAGAAATCAACGTAAAAATAGTGAATCCGTTTGACATTCGCTTTAAAAAATGTTCACATACACGACTAATAGAATTAACAGACATTTTAGCCGTTATCAGCATGAGTTAAACAAGTAAATCACTCAACTATTATCACTTGATTTTCAATAGAATCCATATGCTCTAGGAACTACAAGAATAACGTTACAATAGAACCAAAAATGTTCAACACCAAAATAATAGACACCGCAATATGGTTGTAAGAGCTATAAAAATCAATGGTTACGTATACAGATTAGTCAAAGGGTAGAAATAGAATTCTGTTTTAAATGTTACCTACATTTGGAAGTAGAGTTTGAGAATTTCAACATTAAATTATTTGACCAAACCACATTATCGTAAGTTACTTCTGAAGAGGAAAAGAAGATGGTTGTTGAATAGATCACTATCACACAACTGTATTACAGCACATATTACAATATTCAAATATGTGGTACACATTAAAACAACACGAGCAGGCATTAGTCAAATCTTAAAATGTTATATAGGAATCAGTATAAAATATAACATTTTGCAGAAATATTATGAAAAGTTTAGTCGAACGAAGAACTTGCTAACACCTTTTAGTAAGTATATGAATCAATATGGTTTAGTCTGTGTTTATAATTATATTCTAAATCATGTTTAAAATACGAACAATTTTATTCTCCTTCCAATCCGCCAGCGCCCTAAGGAAACGTGTGAACATATTTTCCTCTCGCTGTTAGTTATCTAGGGAGAATGACAGGAATTTATCCCTTTGTGTCGCAGTCCAGAAAAGAACAATCTGAATTGACTCTTGATAAAGTATGTTTGGAGATTTCATATCATTCTGTGCAATATTTCCCGGTCAGCTTTTCCCAAATATCAGAGCAGCTGGTTCTAATCATTTTGTTCAGCGGTTTACATCTAAACAACATTATTTTTCCGAATAATGGAAAATCTAATCAATATTAGACAAAAAAATGGATAGCTTTATTTTAACTATAGGAACATGCTTTATAAACATTAAATTATGGGGCTGTGAAAAATGGAATGGAATAATAAATATATGATATATTTAGAAATATGAGGGAAGAAAACAAAAGAAAAAATAAACAAATAGAAGAAAAAAGGTAATTTCACATAATATACCAATGGTTTGCCAGGAATTGCAATATAGTTCCTCAAAACTGTATAATACTCAAATGTATAGTGAATAATTATTTAGAGATTAAACATTTAAAATGTTGATATCAGTCAAAATTTTAATCTGAGTCAAAACACTGAGAAGTGGGGAATACATTCGATAATTTGATTTAAATGGTGAATATCGACAAATTAAAATACAGGAAACAATCTTAAAGTTGTTCTTCATCAATTAAGGATTTTGTTTTACGGGAATTCCATTTAAACTTAATCAGTTCTAGCATGCTGCAGGCACTCCATATTATTCTTTTACGGGCTCTGTACCGTCAGTAATTTAACAATTAAGCATTTCCACAATTTCTTCTCATTTTTAGTTTTTACTATATTTTGTAATTTTGTGGAACCCTGTTCTGCAATCCATTCACACAAGCTGGCTAAGTAGCTTCTGTGCAGATTTTCGCCTGTCCGTCTTAGCATGACATGATCCAAGGCGTCTTTCTTATGTTTTTCTTGAAATGTCAGCTCTATTTGGTTTTAAATTTAAGTGCGTTTTTCCATTTTCTCTAACACTTGCTCACTGTTCACATGTTCAGTCCATGCTATTCTCATCGTCGTTCCCAAATTATTTATCTTTTCAAATTTTTTCTTCGTCTTTGATGAGATGATCTAGCATTCACTGGCATATATAAGAATTGATATTACATAGAAATTCAGAAAAATGTTCTTTTTTACAACGATATTTTCTTCTTTTTTAAATAGATATCATGACTTTTGGAAGTCAAAAACATCCCTGTCTCAATACAACTTGGGATTTTAATATCGGTTTTTCTTGCTTCTATTAAACAATTTTCATAGATACTTTATTTATGACACTTGTTGCTTTTAAGGTTTCCAGTTCGTAACTTATGTTCAGTCAGTCAGTCAGTTAGGTACCATACGTTATACACGCTTTGAATGATCAGAATATCATCCTATAGTAGGTTGCCATTGCTTTCTGCGGTAGACTCGTTTACCAGCCAATCGTACAGAATTCGAAGCTGTCCTATTAATCAACCTATAACTAGAAGGAAGAGACGGATTAATACCTATTGTCTGTTTTCCATTTTCTTTCGGTACCTTCTAAAATTCTTGTAAATTCCATTTTATGTCAGTTAAAATGTGTATATGTTATGTTAGAAATGTTGTATTCAATATTTAAATTTGGATGAACTTCATATTCTTTCAGAATCGCTGGTCGTGTAACTGACGTGGGTCTTTTTTAAATATGCAGTCCAGCCATAGGCACAAGTTGTGTTTAAGATATTTCCTTCTCTTGAACTAGAGACCATCTCAATGAAATAAACACTGTCAACTTTGATATTTAAACCATAGCTGTCTTGGTAGAGATTTCTTCACAAATTAGAAAAGTGAATGTAAAGAGCTTACTCGAATTTTGAAGTTCCGAGTCGTTAACTGCAACGAAAATACCATCATTGTAAAATACCATCATTGAAAAGAAGCTTTTGGATTTCTTTTGATTCTTCATAATCAAAAGAAATCCAAAAGCTTCTTTTCAATGATGGTATTTTATGTTGATCTCAGCCTTTTTGCATAAAATCAAGATGACTTTTTAGTCTTCAATATTTACCGTTTATGTCCAAAATTATTACATTAAATTAATTTACTGTTGAATTTATGTATCGATTTTCGCCTCAAGACTTAATTACAGTCAAACACTTAACGATCATTGCCTGCCGCACTAATTCAAAATTGAAGCTTCATCAATGAAAGCGGTAAAAAATATATTTCAATCTATCATTTAGGAATCCTGAAATACCAACAACGTTGTAGCCAGTTTCGACTGTGAAATTTGAAAATTGCTGTCAGTATAGAATTTGTAAAATACGTGGTTGAGAGAAGTCCTAGAAATTGCAGTACAGTTAAATACAACTCATATTTGGATCATAAATTCCTGTTTGAACTTGGGCACTGATTAAAAATTATCTCTTGTGATACTCATCTTCAAACAGTTTCTCAGCTTAAATACACAAACACACACACACACCCATATATATATATATATATATATATATATATATATATATATATATATATAAGTAGAGGACAGGTAGGCAAAATGTCTACAGTGTAACATGCTTCACTTTAACAAGCTTCCTCAAAGATTTTTTTAATGAAGACTTATAAAAGAAAATTAATTGTTAAAATCCGCAGAGACAATATGTTATTTAAGGTTTGAGATTATTGTTCATATACGTCTCACATGTAATAAAGCAGTGAATGGATATTCTAAATAAAAGTGTATGTATGGAAAGTATTACATGTAGCAAGCATATTTTAACTATAGACGAATAAAATGTGTTTATATATCAGTAAAGTTAGTGCGTATGAATGAGAAATAATGTATACAAGCATCAGACCGTTTCCTGTTTTAAAATAAATCTTCAATAAGGTATCGGTCTGTGACTTCTCCTCCCCCTCCCACGCTATAGGTCAATAAATATAGCTTGTTTGACTAAAACTTTAATATCACTCGCCAAAAACTATTACAATCTAAATACATATTTTTTTTAATCGTATCACCACGAGCAAGGCGGTAATGCCACTGATGTGCAGGGGGCTACATAAGTGTTAAAAGATTAATTAGAAGAGAGTGAAGATGAAGACGAACCAGTTAGAAAGAAGCAATAAAAGGATGTGAATACAGGTGTGATGACAGTTTCAGAGGTGGAGAGAAAGGAAAGGATATACGGGGTGGGTAAAGAACTAGAGTCAAGTTGTTAATAGATGATTATTGACATTGCATTTAAATTCCTGGAGATTATAGCCGTCAGGAAAGCAAGAATATGGGAGCGAGTTCAACAGGCGGGAAGTGCGAGAGAAAAGATGCAGGAGTAGAACTCTCGTCTGCATTTGGTTAATCTAACTATGAATAAGTCGCCAATCTGGTTGCACGAGTAAACACCTGTTGTGGAGGCACCAGTGACTTAAGTTCGTTCGAGCAGAAGCCATAAAAGTATTTATAGAACAGACAAATGGAGGCCACATTTCGTCGGTGGGGAAGTGGCTGTAGTCGAGCCGCCAAGTCTGTACCTATCACATTACTAATTCCCCTTTGGAGCTTGTCGAGAACACTGAGATGAACAGCAGGGGCGCCTGACCATATATGCCAGCAGTATTCCATGCACGGAGGAATGGTTGATTTGTATATATGCAGGATGGATTCACCCGGGAAAAACAACCTGGCCCGACACAGTGACCCAACTTTCTTAGCAGTGGATTTAGCTATGGACTCAATGTACTGGTTCCATATGAAATCAGAAGAGCGGGTAAGGCCGAGGAGGCGCAGTGTATTGCTCTCAGGGATACTTGCTTGTTCCATGCTTATGAGAGGCAGGAGAGGTTGCCTGTGATGATTGACAGACAACAGCTTGGTCTTAGACGCATTGAAATTGACAAGCCATTTCTTGCCCCAATTCACCACAGAGCGTAGATCCCGTTCAAGGTCAGCAGCGAGATTATGTTTGTCCGCTACGTTGGGTTTATGCGTAAATAAAGAAATTGTCCATATTAGATATCTCACAGATCGCAGATATACTAATGTCTGAGACTGAAAAAAGTGACTGGTTTTCTGGTGTCAGAAAGCAAATGTATTTCAGAATAAAAAACGGAAAAAGTGTGGAGTTGATAACCCGAGAGGTACAACAAGGGCCCCAGAGACAATGTATCTCAAGGACCTAATTTGCGTTAGAGTTGTCCATGTTCACGAAGTCATGCAATTCGCATCAATTCTAGCGGCTGGCCGTGCTCTTTATCGACGGACTAGCCGAGTCTTTCCTTGTCCAAGGTTTTTAGAGTCTTTATGATTTTCTGGTGCAGTTTGGGTGGGAGGAAAATTTATGCGGTGGTGTTTGAGATAGGCGAGAACCATCGTCCCTCTGGGACGGCGACGAAAATGTCGAACAGGGAATACAACAAGATCATAAACTATTTAGTAAAATTAACATTTTCTTCATCCTTCATCAAGGTAAATAATAATATTAAAAATGAAAGAGTAATTCAGAATTGAGCGTATCTCTCTTAAAATCCAAAAACGAAGATAGACCAACCTTGCGGAGTGGTTATGTATACAGAAGCTATTAGCAATTCTGGAGTAGCTCAAAATCTCACAACCCACTAATCATTCTCTGTCAAGCAGTAGGGATTCAGATACGCCAATTTTACTACTGATATCCTAACGACCATCAACGAATACATGTACTATGCTCTTGATAAGAAAGACTAAGCTAGATCTGTTAGCATGGTTATCTTCAAAGCATTTGACAGAATCTGGCATGCTGACGTTCTGTTGAAGCTACTGGAGTATAACTGGGCTTTTTTTTCTATTTCATCCAGTTGTTCCTATCAAATCGCGTATTGAAGTTCGTATTGAACGTGTATGTTTCTAGATTCTATCACACGAACGTGGGTGTAGCTCGAGTTTCTATCCTAAGATCTCCAATATTTTGACCTTTATAAACGATATCTCTGATGTAATCATATTCCATGGATGCATTTACACTAACGAAACCACCATTTACTCCCGCCTAAGTAAGAAATGTCCGAAAGCTGACAAAACAAACATGCTGCTGATGTTGAAAATAATCTTCAATATTTGTTAGACTGGTGTAAATGTGGCTCGTAAATTTTAATGCTTCAAAAAAGAATCTTCTATCCATTAACCATTATAGAAAACCTCTCCTAATCCTCTGCAGCATAGATCACGCTAGTTTGCCTGGAAGCAATATTTTGCGCTTCCTCGGCCTCATTCTCTCAGCATAATTAAAGTGAAATGACTACATTGAATCAGAAGCTAAATCTCCTGCCACAAGGTTTGGTCACTATGTCGGAATAGAAATATTCTCGTCTGAATTCATCTTGTACTTATACCAGCCTAACATCCAATCGTGCGTTGAATACGGTTGTCATATCTGGTCGTGCGGCCCTGCTATTTATCTCAGGGTTCTTGAGAAAATTCAAAGGGTAATCTGCAATGAAATCTTCACCTGGCAGCTTGACTCCTGTTATTTTCTCGCCGACATATTTTGGCTTCCCTCTGTCTCTTCTACAAATATTTTCACGGTATCTGCTCTGATGAGCTTATCTATTCGAGCTCCTAGATTGGCCACTATGTCTCACCATTTTATCGTCAAAACAATCAAATTTAGCCGGCACTTATACACGATTATCTTCTTTTATCGCAGTTCTAATTTGTGGAAGTCTCTTCTGTATCATCGCTTTCCTGATAGCTACAATCTGCGCAGGTGGTTACGTAAGACGAGCGTGAAGAGAAATAGGAAAAGTGTGTATGAAAACTGTAAGAGAAAGATGAGAACACTGCTGAGAAGAGGACTGTCTGAGAGTAGACGGGGAGAAAGAACATGATACAAGGGTTGTCCCGGAAAGGTTGCGAGTAACGGAGATAATAAATAACAATTAACCTTACATTTAAACTTTTCGAAAATGTAGCTGTCATGAAGCAATTATACAGAAGAAAATTCTACAGTCGGGAAGAAAAGAAGCTGATAGAGCAGAAGTTGAGGTTACATTTTATTGGTTTCAATCTAAAATGTATGACTTAGTTGCTAGTCTAGTAGCTCGAGTAAATTCACGCAGAGGGCGCTACATGGAGCTAGAAACAGTGAAATATTTCTAGAAGAGACACAGAAAAGCCACGTTGCGTCAGTGAGAAAGTAACTAGAACTGAGCTACCAGGTCGAGATCGATCACATTGAAGACAGCAGAATTCAATGCACCGGTGGATGGTAGATTTACTTATGTGCAGGATGGATTCATTTCAGGCCGGTTGGACACATAATACCAAGGAGGTGCAGTATTTTGATCTCCAAGAGACTAGGGTCATCCATTCTGATGGCTGGTTAAAAATCTATTTTTTGTGGTTAAAAAAGAACATTTTCATTTCAAAAGCGTTTGAATTTATGATCTATTTCATACGCTAGTCTGTTGACGGTCTTTTGCAAGAGCAGCAGCCAAGTTTACTTTGTCGGCCTTGGTAGATTTCTTACTAATACTAGAATAAATGGTGGTGTCGTCTGCACAGATGCCTAATTAGGAACTGATTACATTACTATTCATTGAAAAAGATCAGGAACAGAGTAAGATCTAGGATAAAGCTTTGAGAGATGTGTGCCTTTGTAGGAAATTATCTGTAATACAACAGTGCGAGTTTCACTATTCTTATCAAAAGCCTGGTATAAATATTCAGTGATAGTTGTTAGCACATCAATGGTAGATGTGGCGAAGTGGAATCCATGTTTTTCCGGGAGTAGGTCAGGTGAGATGAGATGCTTAACTACCTCAGCATTGATAATACACTTGAACACTTTGCCAGAATACGGTATGGGGATACTAGGGAGATATTTAAAGAGTTCAGAGTGTTCACCAGAATTCATGAATAAAATGAACTAGAGATAAGAACTTCCAAAAAGCAGGAAGCAGTGAGGCAAAATATATAGTTTGAAAAGGACATGAAAGATCTCAGGAGCACATTCTATCCTCTGCACTTGATTCATGGGAGTCTAGTTTAGAAATGAGGGCCGAGATCAGCTTTATTAATGATAAAGACTTACATAAAATATTTATTAAAAATTGGTTTCTAATGATAACCACGGGCTTATAAAAAAATTCGGTGTTATCTATAGATTAACTAACATACGCTATTTCTCATTGTTTTCTAACTGTAACTCTTTAATATGCCGGATTCATTTTTACAGAGTGGGTTTTAATGGGTTAAATTGCATGAAACTATTCAGACGTTTTTTTTAGAATAATAAAATATACACAGTAAAGATCAATTGTTATTATGATCGTTCAATTAACATTTATTGTATTATCCAAAAATGCACGCCCAATTTGGCGAGAAACTTAAATGGAATAGCAAATGCAACAAGTAATTATTAAGATAAAACATATATATCACTTTGTTTCAACAATGAAATCAGTATATATTTGGTAAATCAGCCAGATATCAACATCTTAAAAATGAGAATAGACTACCTTTCAGGCAACAGACACTAATAATATTATAGGTAATGAATAGTATGTGAATCTATGAATTAAACCTAACCGCCAAAGAAAAGTATTTAGCCGATTAAAAAAAAAAGGAGATTTACGAGGAAACACTCATTTTGTTACTATGTACATAGGAATGATACCACTAGACCTAATATTAATTGACATTAAGTTATATATTTATGCCAATATTATTACAGAAAGATTGCCAGTTCATCTAAGACATAGGATATAACTGGAAACATTATTCATTAAAACTGAAAGATTTAATGACGGCAGATCAATGAAAAATAAGGGCGGGTAATACATGGATTAAAGTAATTGCCATCAAAATGGAGTTTAAAACGGCTAGTAGAAATACAGTTCGTGAATATAACTCAAACAAGAAAAACCTAGTAGAAATAAGAATTCTATTTTCTCTGGATTAAATAGAATAGTAGAAACTTGATAAAAAAGCACATTTGAACAGTAGCAATGAGATATACAAATTGTTGAAGCGCAATGATCGTCTCTAAATTCTTGTGGCCTGTTGTGAGCCTGGAGGAAAGAAACGAAAACAAGAAGGTAAGTTCAAAGAGAGTAACAGAATAGAGTTCGTCCCAAATTATTATCGAGATAACTTTTTCTAATATTTCGAAAACTGTCCAATCAATTCATACAAAATTTTGCGCAATCACTGAAATTTTCGTACTGATCTGCTCATTGTAAATAAAATTGTGCCACGCACGGTGATTTGAGCGTGCCAAATTATTAGAAAAGTGTATGAATTTCGTGAAAAGATGGGCCGTAAAAGCAGTTTAAGTGATACTGAAAAGAAAACTATCACCTCAGAAAACTCAAAAGGTAAATCTACCTTAGAAACTTCTAAAATGATAGGAAGTGTCATCAAATAATGAAAAAGTTTCCCGCCTACCCTACACAAGTATGCAAAAAAGCAGATAAAGGCAAACCGATGTTTATTTTACATTATCTCTCGTCACGAATTAAGTTTTGTTTACAGACAAAACTCGAGCATCATTTGATAGGCCAGATAGAAGGTGCAACGGCCGGCGAATGAATGAACAGAATCGCCATCAGCGTTTGAGACGCCAACAAGGCGGTGGCGGCATAATGATCTGATGTGGTATTAATGGAAAAAGAGTTGGCGTCAAAATGACTGCTGATGCATACATAGCGTTTATGAAAGAGCATCTTCAACCGTGGATGAAAAAGCAAAGAGTTTCCTTCAGAAGGGCCATTGTTTTTTATGCAAGATAATGCTAGGAGGCAATTCTTGACATATCTCCTAACATTACAGCAGATGACATCATACAATTAACAAATTCTATGGTCGTGAACTTCTTCAAGTAATTTCGAAACAAGGAAAGCACATTCCTTATTAATTTGTTGAAGATTGTGCCTTTGTTTGTATCTGTTAGTATTTGTTTGATTATCTTATTTATTAGCGACTTTTGATCATAGAAATTTATGTGCCGTATTAATAACTATTTTGCTAAACTTTTCTAATAATTTGGCATGACCAAATCACCGTACTGATAACAAATATGGCGCCAATTTGTTTACATTGCGCAGATCAGTACGAACATTTCAGTGATTGCGTAGATCAGTGCTGCAAACATTGTTAAAATTTTGTGTGAATTGAAATATTAGAAAAAAGTTATCTCGATAATAATTTAGCACACAGTGTATATATAGAAGACGAGTGTTAGTAATCAGCAAAATAGCAAATGTAGGACCAAATGGTATAATTACGTTGCGTGTTGACTGCGTCCAAGCTGCGTCTCCCAAATCATGCAGTTTATTATTTATTAACGGCTGACAAGTCCATTCTTATAGATAGGACACCGTAACACAAACGTTTCCACAGATATATTAATAAAAGCTTAATTAATCGAAGGACTAGGATCTTCAAAACAAAGCAAATGGCTTTACGCTTCAGATACAACAAAAGAAAAATTATATTTATAAGGAATGAAAGCTGAAGAAATATATATATATATATATATATATATATATAAATTAGAGAAACTTTTCAAAATTCAAAGGTGTCGGATGTACATTTCTACATCATGTCAGCGACATTGTTTTTCAAAATGGCGAAGCCCCTGAGTTAGAGTGTAGAGGGGTTTTTGGTTAACAACGGTCACAAAGTGGAAAAGGACAGAGCTGGTAGTCGCGGGGTTACAGCGTGTTGAAATGGTATATTTAGGAAGGGGAGGAATAGGAGTTCAATTTCTATAACGATAGACAACTAAATGAGTTAAATTACTTTTTAAAGTTAAGATTTTGGGCGTTTTAAAGAGGTGTATTTGGGCGAGAATGAATGGTTTTCAATATAATATTTTAACATTTTTTTAAGTTTATTTGATTAAACCTTTTAGGTAGAAGCGAGTTAAATGGCAATTACAGGAAGTTATCAGTTTAAAAATTATTAGAGAAAAAATAATAGAGAAAAAATATATATTTTTTCTCTAATATTTTTTTAAAACCCCTCTACACTCTAACTCAGGGCCTTCGCTATTTTGAAAAACAATGTCGCTGACGTGATGTAGAGTCTCTATTAGAGATCCTATGTCGAAATGTACATCCGACACCTTTGAATTTTGAAAAGTTTCTCTAATTTATAATGGCTCTGTATTCTTAATACATTGAGCTCTCTGCTTGCATCACTTTTTAATGTTAAAAATTTTTAATATTGATTAGGATCAGGTTCTTGGAATTTACCTTCCTACTCTTCCAACAATATATATATATATATATATATATATAGCCATATGTGTGTATGTGTTTTAGAGAAACAGCATATATAAAAGTGAAAGTAGATGTAGAATCATTGGAATAACGCCTCAAATAATGCGTTAAACATGGTTGGTTGCTGAAGCGTAGAAAAGAAAGAAGGAAAGAGAAATCGAATGACAATAAGACATCTAGATAATGTGACAATTGAAGATGTTTCGAGGATGAGAAATCATGGAGCTGTCCATGTAGAGAAATCATTAAAAGCGAATTCCTCATCATCGCAAACTTGAAGAATTACATGAGGTCAGTCGATGAAAAGATGAATATATTACAAAAAAGAAAAAAAAACTATATGTTCAGCTTCTGTTTTGAAATATTTTAGGTGGAAAGACATGTCATCATCAAATATGACAAATTAGAATACGCTAAAAATTAAAGGAACATATCAGCTTCATATTTTACAGAATTTTTGAAAAGTCTGAAGTAAGACTACATATTAAAGATAGGATCAGCTCACCCCAGAGATTATATTCAGCCAGTTTAAAAGTATCTTAGATATTATGCAACAGTTATAGATGCAATATTATTATTGATGAAAATATTTATGTGGGCTATTTTTTTGGATTTACCGAAATTAACTGTGACCTTAATTTGATATCATTAACCTAAATACAATACAGCAGTGCCACTTACGCCAAGGAATTTTGCTACTTTATATCATGATTCTTAATCATTTCTGAAGAATTTTCCTTTTTTTTTCATTTCAATTTTTAATTTATGTTTAATTTCGGATTACTAAACAAACAGGAATAAATGAAAATGTTTAAAAAGAAATATTATTCTTTTTACACTTTGATTGAAATTACTCTCTTAATCATGACTGGCATGAGCAATTATGTTTTATTATTACTTCAGGCAATTCACTAGTTATTTTTAAAAATGAACAAAGAACACGAACGAATTTACCACTTGAGGAGAGGTCAAAAATTCAGTTCATAACCGATTTCACTAGACATACTAAAAAACACAAGTAAAACCTTTTATTCCCCTGAGTATAATAATAGAAAAGGAAAGAAATCAATGAATATTCTTGATATATTTTGTTATATTGAAGAAAAAAATACTAATTTCGTAGAAACAATCTAAATGATTGTAATCTAAGCCAAAATTATGTTTCAGAAAAGGCATTTACAAGATCAGAGCGGAAGATAGAGGTTATATTTAAAATGCACGGGGAATCGGGAAATGTAATATTAAGTACTAAATAATCAAGTATGCAAACAACCGAACACAGATATACACAGAGTAAGCGTCACTACGAAAATAAGACGTAAACAAAAGAAACACAATACAATTCATTAAAAGCTACCAAAATAGGATCCGTTGATTGGCTGACGCCTTGATTGACGTTTCAATTAGATCGCTCATTATTGCACTCGAGCCTCATTATTTGCTTTGATTGATTTATGTAATTGAATGAATTTGTTTGATTAATTCAGCAATTATTCTCATCGATTTGATTTCCATGCTCTGCAATGTTTTGCAGCCAACCGCTCGGTTATTCATTTGAAGCACTCAAAATAACATTTCGACATTAGTGATGTCGATAATAAATCCGATTTTAGGAACTAGTCAGAAATTAAATTTATTCTAAAATGCTTGTCATTTATAAGTGAAAGCCTACACTTCTATTTTAGCACTGACATCAAGACAAATTTGAAAACAATGTTAAAACGCTTTCTTTTATAGTATACCAAAGCACGGATGAAATATCTTAATATGATAGAGCATGAACACTATTAAAGATTGAAAAACATGTTTGTTCAATATGCATTTAAAAAGATTCATGCACCACTAAAATTGTAGATGGTGGTCTTAAGGCGCCTTTTCTTTACGTCGGGATATTTATGTACATTCCCAAAATAGATTCCGATTTTTATTTAATTTACTATGTATCCATTTACATTGTTTTTCCGTATTATTTTTCATCATTAATTTAATGGCCTTTTATTTTAATAATATAGCTGCGTAGTTAAATATCTACGTATTCCCTGTCAAATGTATTGGTTACGGGCAATTGTGTACGTTTCTGTAGACCATTTTCCTTCCCTCTGACTGATTTGAAGCAATTTTCCCTCGTCTGGTTCTTTTTCCTAAAGTAGTGTCTTTTAGGTTGACAGCGGAACGTTTGTTGGATCCAGTGACGTATCCGTCCTATATCAACTTTCTCTTTCAGATGTAGGCTATCACCGAGGCGGGGAGGGAAGAATGTTTGTATAGCATCTCATTTATAATATATATGGATTATTTGTGAAAATATTCTTATGCAAGTCTTCCAGATGTTTTTTTTTTTATCTTTATACCTTAAGCAAGGCGGTATTCCAACTGGGAGCTACATAAGAGAATAGTGAAAGTTTAAGCAGGAGGAAAGCTAAGAGAAAGATAAACAAGTTACAAGGGGTGTCGGAGAAAGGGCAAGTGAAGAATGGGAAGACCAGTGTGAAGACAGTTTCGAGGGGAGTATGAGAAAGAAAAATAATAAAATACACGAGGTGAATGATGGGAAGAGCAGTGTCAACATAGTTTTGAGAGTAGAATGAGAAAAGAAAAGAACAAGATAGACGAGGTGATGGGAAAAGACGAGAGAAGGACGAGAGTCAATTACGCAGGAGATGGGAATTGACGTTGCATTTAAATTTTTCAGATTGTAGCTGTTAGGGAAGCAAGTAAATTTTTGTGGAAAGGGAATCAATTCGCGAAGATTGTTAAAGCCAAAACCATGGAAATATTTGTAGAATAGACGTGAGGCCGGTGAGAAAGTGGCTCGAGTCGAACTGCAAGGTCAGGACCGATCACTTTATAGATCTTTGTATTGGAGCCTGTTAAGATCCATGTGATGAATTGCAGGGGCGCCTGACACGCTATGACAGCAGTATTCAATGCACTGTCGGCACATGCCTGTAAAGATGTCATACTCGGTTTCAGGCATGAGATAAATTTTTTCAAATATGTTATGTTTTTTTTATTTTTGTGTCATTTGCAAATGTTTTTCCTATTGTTAATTTTTTTCTATTCTAGGGCTTTTTTCAGTTATAACTGATGCAAGATATTTGAATGATATCCCTATTTTAGATATCTGAACACTAGGGACCTCTAATCCGTAGTGGCCTGGGGTAGGAAATGGTTGGTAAATTTCAATGCCTCTAAAACAAAGCTGTTATTAACTAATCACCATAGACAATCGCATCTACCTCCCATTAGCATGGGACAGGCTAGCCTCCCAGAGAGTAAAATACTACGCCTCCTTGGCCTTACACTCTCGGCGGACCTCAAATGGAATGACTATATTGAATCCATTGCCAAATCTGCTGCTATGAAAGTGGGCTCCCTGTGCAGGGCCCGGAAATTTTTCCCACCTGAATCTATTCTGCACATATACAAATCTACCATCCGCCCGTGTATTGAATATTGCTGCCATATCTGGTCGGGTGCCCCTGCTGCTCTCCTTGGGCTTCTTGACAAAATACAAAGGAGGATCTGTAACGTGGTTGACCGGCTGCAGCCGCTCTCTCACCGGCGTGATGTGGCTTCCCTGTGTCTCTTCTACAAGTACTTTCATGGCTTCGCTGTGCCTCTTCTACAAGTACTTCCATGGCTTCTGCTCCGATGAGCTTAGATCACTGGTGCCGCCTAAGCACGAATTTACACGAGATACTAGATTAGCAACTAGGTTGCTAATCTAGTAGTTACTAGTAGTTGCTAATCTTTTACAGTTAAACAAATAAGATATAACCGTAATTTCTACTCCAACAGCTTCTTTTCTCGCGCTTCCCGCCTGTGGAACTCCCTTCCACAACTCTGCTTTCCCGACAGTTACAATCTCCAGGTGTTTAAATGCAGGGCCAATAGACACCTCCTATCACACTAACTCCCAACTATTCTCACAACACTCTCATCTACCCAACCCTCATTCTCGGTATCCTTACCCGCCTATCACCCACCCTCTGTCATTTCCTATATTTAATCAGCCTTTCTCCACTCTACGTAGCCCCCTGCACAGTAGTGGCAGTAACATGCCTTGCTCGGGGTGAAACGCTTATAAAAAAAAATATCATTCTTGCCCGCTTTTTCATTTATTCGTGATGAGATCGATGTTTGATATTAATCCCCATTACTTAGTTGGAAGATATATAATCTATTTTCATTGTAGACAAATTAGCAATTAATCCTTAGATAAGTTCTATTATTTTTTAAAAAGAGTAATTTTTACTTCTGCGTTTTTTCATTTAGTAGTTCTTGATTTTTTTCACTATGATCGTTTTTGTTGTCATTCCTGAAGCAGAAATTATAAAAACGTCGTTATATATTTCGCCCTATTTTTTCATTCTTTTTTAAAAATCCACTGCCGTTCTAATGAATTTTTATCGAAATGGAAAGTTGTTTAATATAATAATGTGAGGTAATGAAAACCGAAATGACAGTTGAAACAGTTATTTAATGTTATATAACAAATGAAGAAACTTTTCGTGTGCCTGTACAAATCTAATGGTGCGATCAGGTTCACACTGGAACTGCAGCAAGAGAACTGGAGTGAACAAGCTAAAACTTTGATCACGTAAACGCCGTAATGAGAAAGAAGTTAATGTATTAAATTTTGAAATATATTATGACGAAAGTGCAGTAACGTACATAAGCAATAATATAAAAGAGCTAAATCTATTAGTTATCATTACCTTCTAACAAACAAGATCAATGATCTAGTAAGCTTCATCTTTATACTCTCAGTGTTTACATGTTTTAAATATACTGTGACATTATTTGTATTATCCGTACATAAAACGGTTTAGAGTTGCATTAAATGAAAGTATAATGTCATTATACTGGCATGCACATTGCATTTCCTTTATCACTATCTTGCTGTAAATGGTAGCGAAGCTGGAGAAAGTATATTTTAAATCTAAGTATGCAGTCAATGATTTCATTTTTATTGCATTTTCTGTCTTCCAATTTTTTTATTTTTTATTTTTCAGTTCCCTTCGATACTAATTTGAAGTCACAGTACAAGTAAATGGTAATATATATATACGCATCGCTTGGGCTTCTTTGTGATTTAGAATGAATAAAAGTATAACTGAATATATTTTACTGCAGGTTTTTATGAAGTAAATAAATCATTTTTGCTTACACGTTCGGTAAATCATTGCAAATTATATACTAGCAGACTATAAAGTAGTCATGATTCGTTCTTAGTGTTCATAGTTTATTCATATCTCCTTGTCTAAAATATTTTCTTTATTTCCGAAAATCTATCACCGTGCGCAAGATACATAATAAAAAGCTTCAGGACGGATTCACACCTACTTTGTCTCATCAAAAAGCCTATAAACCTATTTGTTGGCTTTGACGTCACTACTTGTCAATTAGCAGGTGTTTGTATTATAAGCATTCAGTTTGACTGAGCAAGCTAAAAAAGAAACTAATACAAATGCAGATGAATAGAAGTGGACATAGAGAATGAAAGCGATTTCAAGATGGCGAATGATATATAGTTAAAATGGGAAAAGGTAATGTATATATAGTGTTTGTTCAGTGGCGCACGAAATCAGGCGAGAGACGCCATGCGAAAGATTCCACTCCTAGAAAAATGAAACTGAAGGGGATGCGCTTCACAGAACGAAAATAGCTATTATTTCTACATATGTTTACAAGAAGGAATTTCGACAACCGAAATACCAGCGTAATCCTCCCGTTATTACGGGTTTATAAATTATTGGATGCTCCATACTCCATTTTGTTGCTCCATAAAAGTTGACAATGAATAGAAATATTTTATGAATTGAGAACAAGGATGATAGAGACTGATCAAAATATTTTTGAATGAAAGTAACATTTCTTTTAGGTGTATTTTGAGTCTACATCTGCAAGGATTTTTTTCAAACAAGAAAAACCGTTGACGTGTATCTGTAATTAATTGACTCAGACTTCTTTTCGAGTGACACATTTTTATCAAAGTTAAAATACTAAACAACGTTAGTATATTCATTTTAATTAGTTGAATGTCATGTAAGAATATAAGCTTAATTTTGAATTTTTAAGCTGCCGTTCATTTTACTCTATTGTTTAACCATATGTATGAAAACAATGAAGAAAAGACAATAATCTTTATTCTCTGGAAGAATTTACTTCACTTTGGCTACACGCCTTTTGCTATCCCTTTCCTCCTCCATGAACCTTTAGAGCTAGTTGTATTTACTCTTAGAATATCAGAGCCGAAGGTTGTTAAATTTTAACGAATCTAACACCACATTCGCCGAACGTAAAAAAAAGATTCTTTTATACGATTTCAAAAATAAAAAAAAAACTTTCAATTACATTGAAGAGGTTGTGTTCTGAACTGTTTGCTAATATTTTGTATAGCATAGCATTTATTACTCTTCTATTATTACAGATTTAATTATGTACTATACCAGTAGGGAACTTCCTGAATTTTCTAAGATAAACATAGTAAATTTCTTTTTACCTATACATAGCTAAGTTTTTTTTTTATAAATAATATATTTTAATTGGATTAGATAGACTCTAATATACTCCAGTTTGCACTCTTCTCAATTTTTTCGAACTGGTATAGAGGCTCGTCTTTTGTTTCCTGTTTAGGAAGGGTTTTCAGTTTCTTTTTACTCTTCTCGCCTCAATATTGGCAGTTCCGAACCCTTTTCGATTATGTCTGGTGTTGCTGGCAATATACAGCAAAGTAGATGATAAACGTAGCGGATTCTAGAATATAACTTAATTTTCAACCATTATCCATTGGAAAAGGCACTGACAAATAAATAGTATAGTTACTATCCCTTCATATTGCTGTGCATATCACGGTATATATTCGCAAACCCTAGTTGACATACTAATATGTCTGAAGTGATCTACAGGGAATCTCTGTTATCCACATCAACGGATTTAGTTAATCAACAAACACTTTATACAGAGGAACACGATGATCTGTGCACTTTTCTTGCAAGTGATGAGCTGAAAATATATCCTTAGTATGCGTTCCAGAAAGAACAGAACCATTTCATCATAATTATTTATTTAGTTCCAGTTTCTGCTTTTATCTGTTTATGTAAAAAAAAAACAGGCATTCACCTTCCTGCTTTGACCACTGAAATAAACTGAATTTGAAATGAAATGAATACTTGGTTAATTCAGTAGAAAACTACAAGATTGCGGCGGTCTCCCTGAGTAGACATGCTTAGACAAACTTATTTTAAATTGCAACTCACTAATACGCGTTGTCTCCCCCACACACTCCCTACTAGCACGTAATCGTAAATCCAATCATTACAACTAGTGAAGTAGAAACTTAGTATTTGACAGAGGTGTGTACAATATAAAAATTATTTCCTTTTTCTCCACTTTTGTCGGAACGCCGGTAACTAAAGCTGCTAACCCCTGCATGGGTTTGTTAGTGAAGCAGGATATTATCAACCCGGTGGGGAAAAAAGCAAGACTACATAAAGGGCAGATTAACTGTGAAGGAATCAAAGACCAGATAAAATGTGGGTCTTGATGAATCACTGTGAAGAACGCAACGGAATACCACTCCACTATCATTCTCGAGTATAATCATGGCCTTACAAAATATACATATAAAACCCAACGGCGTGAAAGGGGTTATTTTTATGTAAGTTATTCCTCGCTCGGTAAGGATCGACGTGGTCAACAGTTTTAACATGATTGTCACAAAAGCGACTGCGTAAAGGGGAAAAACTTTTCCGAAATATGTCCCTACCCCAGAAAGAAACGGCATGAGCAACATGTGTCTCTGAACCGAACATAAAACGTCAGGACTCTGAACAACTTAACTTGAGAGTGTCAAGCAGAAAATGAGCAGATAGAACGTCAAAATTCAGGGAATATTCGAAACTAGATTGCAAACAAATGGAGACTTCAGTAGTGTCAACTACAGTATCATAAATGCAGGAGGGAAAAATAACGCTAAATTGTGTCGGTTTTATACTGGAAAAAGAAGTGAAGAAATGCGTTTTTGGATCCTGCAAGTTAACCGAAATATTCTACTTGTCAAACTGAAAAGAGGACATAGCAATTGTAGTATTATATGCACCAAAAAGCAAGCAATGATGAACAAATAGAATCTTTCTACTCCATTTTTGACAATGCCAAAGCTCAGTGTAAAATCCAAAAAATTAGAAACATTATACGAGACATTAATACCAAAGTAAGCAAGTAGAGGGAAGGAGATACAACTGGAAACTTTCGATTAGGAAATTGCAACGACGAAGTTAAAAGATGAATCCGGGTGAATGACCAGATGCCAACCAACCCCTGGTTTCAAGAACACGCAAGACGCTTATGGACACAGAGAAGCCCAGGTGGCGACACGAAAAACCAAATCTATTATATAACCGTAAACATAAGATTCAGAATCGCAGTGGTTCAATGCAAAACCTATCAATGTGTCAACTGTGGAAGAGCCCACCTTCCAGTAATCTGCAAAATAAGGGTGAATCTTCGGAGATTAGAGAAGCCTAGGGCAGCACCCAGACTACAATACAACATATCCCTGAATGACTTCAACCTGCAGAAAAATACATTGACAGTGGGAGAAACAAATACGAAAAACAAATTGGAAATGGAAGGTTCAAAATAAAATGCACTTAAAGAAGCGCTACTGACATCAAACAACATTGTCCCAGAGAAAATCAAAGGTAGAAGAAAAAAAAACATAATATGATGCAAAGAGACAAAAAACTATGTCAAGACATGGAAACTACAAAATGAAAAAAGGACTAAGTGAAGACAGACTACAGAGGTATGGTTCAACAACAAATGTGCCAAAGTAGAGGATGATTAAGACGGATGAAGGAGAAATTCATAAAAGATATAGGGTAACTGACAGAAGAAAGAACATGCTCCTCAACAAGTTGCATAAAACCGAAGGATGGAACGATCGTATAAGAAGATGAGGAAATACACCAGCGATGAGAAGAATATTTAAAAAATCTATATCTCGACAAGGGAGATCAACCGATAGTAAACAAAAATGCTGACGAACCGGAAATAATAAAATCCGAAGTGAAATCTGCAATGGCCAAACTGAACAGGAAAAATGCAGATGAAACAGCCGATATTGTAGTTGATATGCTGGCAGCCTTACAAGATTTCGGTAAAAAAAATAAATGAAATCTACAGCATTGATGTAATACCAGATAACCTAAGCAAATAGATTTTCAGAGCTCTGCTTCAGAAGCCAGGCACAAATGAATGCGAACTCCACAGAATTACAAGCTTGATGAGCCACATGACGCAACTCATTATCCGAACGCTGAGGAATAGAGAGCAAAAACAGTAACAGGTCAGATATAGGACAAGAACAGTGCAGTCTTGTGAAAGACACTTGAACAAAAATTGCGATATTTATACTTAAGATGCTAACAGAAAGGGCGATACAAATGAAAAAAGTACGTTTAATTATTTAATTATTAGACTATGCAAAGGAATTTGACAAAGGACTTAACAACGTCGACATATTTGGAAAGACATTAGAGAAATTAAGAACTTACGGACAGGAACTGAATTCAGCAGATATACAAAGACAGAAAGGGGTGGAAGACAAGGAAGTGTTTTTCACAGGATCTATTCAACTTGTACAGCGATACAATAGTGAGGACCCTAGAATATATGCCAGGATTCCTCATTGGCGGTCACAATCTGGACAACATAAGACACGTTGATGCTAAAGTGCTGATAGCCGACACAGAAAGAATTCGACAAGATCTCCTAAAATGTAGATGAAGAAATTCAAAAGAAAGGACTGCAAGTAAACTACAAGAAAACCAAATGTATGGTTATCACTAATCAGAGAAGCCCAAAATGTCAATTACTAGTTGAGGATACTAAAATTAAGCAGATACAAAAAATTAATTACTTGGGATGTGTTCTAACATGATGAAAACTGCGATACTGAGATTAGAAGGAGAATTTGCATGGGTATGGACACATTCCAGAAGCTGAGCAAGGTATTAAAAGATAGAAACATTTTGTGAGAAACAAAGAAAAGAGCACTGGATTGCTATGTGATATCTGTTCTTCAATAAATGCGGTACAATAACATCAAGGATGAAAGAAAAACTTGAAGCAACTGAAATGTGGTTCTATAGAAGGATGCTGCGAAAATCATGTGAGCAATGTTGGGGTTTGGGAAAGAGATGAAACGAAAAGGAAATTAGTACTGAGCAACAGGAAAAGACAGCTAAAGTATCTGAGACGTGATTAGGGAGGAAGGCATGGAGAATCTGATACTCACAGGTCAAATTTGGAAACGAGAGACAGAGAAAATCAGCGGATAACATATTTGATTAGGTGGACAACAGTGTTTAGGTAGAGTAACAGAAAAATCGTGCAAAGAGAGACCTGGAATATTGAGAATTGGAAGGCCATGATTACCTACGTCCTGGATGGAAATAGCAAATAAATACTATGATGTATCTTAATTCATCCGGTAATAACTAAATATGCTCATAATGTGTTCTACAACAATAAAATACCAGTTGAAAGCACACTATCACTTTGTTAAATATTTGAGCATGACATCTTTAACAAGATATTGCAATAACAATCATGAATATAAAAGATGGGCGTTATTTAAGAAGTATGGAAGTACAAATGAAAAGATTTGAAATTGAAAACTTGTTCTATATTTACAAAACGAAGTTTAAGCAATTCTATCTTACCTGTTGTGATGTTTTTAACTTCCCACGCGCGCAAAAAAAAAGAAAAATCGTAAGGGTCGAATATTATAGCCAGTAAATTTACATTAGCTTTATTAATTTTCTTTTCAGTGAACTTAAATAGCTTTTCTGGTATATCTTTTGTCTTTCCACGGGATCAAAGCAAAAGAGTCAATTATATATGAGGTACTAATAAGGCGTAACTGTCGGACAAATTAATGAAAGACGGGACAAAATAATCACAACATAATTTTTCAGTGACAGGATATGCAAATTATTGCTTTCCGAGTTCTTGGAGTTTAAGTGTTCTTGGAGTTTAAGAGTTATAGAATATTTTAATGGATAAAATATTTCTATTATATGCTGTGGATCCCTGGAATGGAGCCCGCACAAATAAATGAACAACGAAGAGTAATTGAAATAGAAAATAAGTGTATTAACGTAAGGATACATACTTGAATGAAGATTAGTAGTCCAGGAATGCGGGTTAGTAAAAAGTATATGTACAAGTCTCTGGATATAAAGCGGTAGTATGTCCGCGTAGGAAGCGGACGGGTACTGCGTAATACTCTTCTCGATGAGTGGAGCACAGAGTTACTATGAACTATTGTGTACGGACTGTTATCTCTACCTGGACTTTCGTATTCTTCGGTTAAATCTCGGTATCCTCCAGTCTCGATTCTATAGCAATAGTATAAATATAATCTGGACGAGTCCATCTTTATGAAATAGGAGAACACTACAACATTATCTATCATGGAATTGAAAGTTATATAATATTTTACTATATATGTTACAGATTTGTTTTTAATTTGTTAATAATTTCTATCAGCCAAACAAATTATCTCAGTAAACTAAATCTAATAACTCACTCTTTGTTAGCTTATTTAAGACACCTTTATAGTTACTTCTTGCATATTAGGTTGACGTTAAATTTCAGATAAAAACTAGGATTTCATATACTGATTCTAAACGCAAAAATTATAACAGCTGATTAGAGTAAGGCACTAGTAAGCAGACTTATACCTTCTGGCTTCCTTTTAGAAATTATGAAAATCATCACCAAAGGCATATTCTCATAAGTGAATCAAAGCTAGTCTGAGTGAAACTGAAATTCGGATAACCGATTTCTAATTGCGAACCGTTATATACTATACCTCGCCCGCATACAAGTTTACTGCACCTGTGGTTACCCACTTGAGTACTGACAAACGATACGTTGCTTAATTTTCGTAATATTGTGAGAAGATATGTTACAATGTGATATCACGACAATGCTAATTGTAGCAGGATATAATGCAGGAACATTACAGATTAACACAAATAATATAGAACCTGTTTTTCATATTTGTTTCAGTTGAGTATATTCTGTATATAGTGAAACTAATTCATTTCACGTAACTTTTTTTAATCATATTACGTCGAGTAAGGCGATAATGTCACTGATGTGCAGGGGGCTACGTAAAATGAAAAGATTTGAAAAGAGAAAGCCGGAAACAACATCCTAAACAGGAAACAAGGGATGAGCCTCTTCACCCGTTCAATAGACGTGGGTGGAGTGTAAACCGGGCGATATGAATAACACCATGTAAATATATACTGTCCATAGATTTCAAAACCGAAAACCTTTCTGCTCAGTATGTATTTCAAATTATCATTAAGAATCGATTATCCCCCACAAAACCATTGATGTAATTAAGTAAGTAAAAAAGGCTTCGCGAGTAAGCAACGATGAACTTACCTCAAATCGACGTAGATTTATATTTACAGTAAATTTATACGTCATCGATTTGTTCTTTCTCATTTTTTATCACAAACATGTCAAAAAATCAGATATTTACGACAAGATATATTTCAATTCATTGTTAAGTCGTCTGTTTCCTTAATAAACCTCTACGTATCATTATTAGGGTGATTTTTTTACGTTCTTATCTTAATAGAATTATGTTCTACATGGCTGACTATATCAAATGTGTAGAAAGTACTCATATGCAATTGAACACTCATTTTCAATATGAAAATCTATATGTGTGTGCGTGTCAGTGTACGATCAAATTCAAACAAATTAAACATTTGTATCATTACAAAATTTACGAATTTCATTCCGTTTAGAATTTTATCATTTACTATAAAATGCTATTAAAACGACACATTTCAATTCATTTATGAGTAGTAAGACGTTTATAAACGCTGTAAGTGATAGTGTTCAAACTACATACTTATATTTTGCGTTTACTTTCGCTCTAATATCGATATGAGTGTAAATAATGAGATAGACAAAAGACACTCAGCTTCAGTGATAGCCAGCTTAATCAAATGCTTAATCTGATTTTACTAACGCAACAGGAAAGAACGCTATTATCTTTCACAAAATTGACATAGCAATCCTTAGATCATAAAGAGAAAAGATGGAAAACGACAATCACCATTGCTTTGTAAAGATCTCAAATGGAAGACTAACCATAGCATCCGTGGTAACAGTTGTTCGTCCATAGCTATCTGAATGTTTTATTTTATCTTATTGAGTAATAATTAATAAAACTTACGAGGTAATAGAAGAAGGATGACTTAGGTTAATTGTATCAGTGGTGAGAGCCTTTCCAATTGTCATAATGTTAATATTTGAAGTCCGATAACAGGGACAACTGTTAAATACATATCTAACACAGTTACAAGTATTTGCATTCTAGTTTACTGAAGGACAAAATCCCATACTCCATTAAACTTCAGAATGTGAGAACACATATGTAATTAATGAAAGGATCTACTCTGCTAAAATGCTTTCAATCCAATTCACATCAATAACAAATTACTGAGCAAATAAACAACCGATTTCATTTGTTTTTGTTTTGTTTTTTTTGGTAAATGTTTCTTGCTCAACAAAAATGTTAGTGAATTTCATAATTTCGTTTCGACATGAATGAAAAATAATAATATAAACGGCAGTAAAATATATCTATAATTTTGTTATTAATGCCGTTAACATTTTTAATTATTGAAATCTATGGCGATGTCTCGTATTATCATTCAGTCTCAATATATTCGTAATACTATTTTGAACAAAATCATTAGAGTAACAAAGCCTCACAAGCTTGAAAGAAAGCATAAGAACAAAATAAAACGGTTTCCCCTTTTGTTACTACGTATCAAATAACCGTTTTCTTTACTAGACTGAGAAATTTGGCGAAACGTTTATAAATTTATCTCCGATTTTCAAAAACTGGAAAAAGTCACGTAAGAAAGTTGATGAGTATCTTTTCATTTTAAGTCCAGTAACTCTTGATAGAATCATCATTTCTACTGGTCACGTAATTTGTACACTCTTGAATGTATCTCTGACAAAGTTACAGACAAGTAGATGAAAGTACACGTTCATTTAAAACGATTCCCACTACTCCATAAGTAGAGACCACGCAGGAATTGAGATCACCAGTATAGCAAAACGTGCACAACTGAAATAATTTATAATAATTGTGTCGATAGAAAAGATAAAAAAGAAAAGAAGTCAAAACCGAATTGAAATGAATTTCGGATTACGTGAGGGAAATTTTTGTAGATATATGAAGGTTGTTGAAATCTATGGATATTAGATGTTAACATTTATAGATACGTTTGATGTACGTGTATATATATATATATATATATATATATATATATATATATATATATATATATATATATATATATATATATATATACATGAATATACTTAAAAATCTATGCAAACAACTACACACACACATATATATAATTACATATGGATTGATTTCTGTATATATGTATATATACATGAAGGATAGAGATGTCCCTAGAATAGCCGACTGACGCCAATTCCGTCTGGATTCAATCCTGGATTAAAAAAAGCAAAAAAAGTCTATCCATACTGACGAGCTGTGATACAGCAAAACAGATCTGTCTGTGGATGACTATATATATATATATATATATATATATATATATATATATATATATATATATATGGGTGTGTGTGAATGATTTATATATATATATAAGCAGATGATGTTATATATATGTATATATATGCTGATGATGTTTTATATATATTTATATATATATATATATATATTATATATGCAGATTATGTCTTATATATATATGCAGATGATGTTATATATATGCAGATGATGTTTTATATATATATTTATATATATGCAGATTATTATTATATATATATATATGCAGATGATGTTTTTATATATATATATACGCAGATGCAGATGATGTTTTATATATACATGCAGATAATGTTTTATATATATATGCAGATAATGTTTTATATATATATATTCAGATGATGTTTTACATATATATATATATTCAGATGATGTTTATATATATATATATATTCAGATGATGTTTTACATATATATATATATATTCAGATGATGTTTATATATATATATATATATATATATATATATATAACACTGTGTGTTTGCGTGTGAAAGACTATCAATGAATTAAATATATATATATATATATATATATATATATATATATATATTTATATATATACAGATAGAGGAAATATATATATATATATATGTATTTATATACATTTTTCTAATAGTTGTTACAATAGTTTATAAATTCATAGTTTAACTACACAAACATTTTCGCGTTTCAAAGCTACCTATCAATGTATCGAGCACTCTTTATAAATGTAAATGCATAAACAACCTACGAGTTCCACAAATTTGTTTATATATATATATATATATATATATATAAAACACTGTGTGTGCTTGTGTGCGAAAGATTATCCATGAAATATATATATATATATATATATATATATATATATATATATATATATAAATGTTATATAATACCGTGAAATCTGGAGAGATTGCAATCGTTTTCTTGCAGTTTTTTTTTTTGTCACTCATCAGCTACCTTCAATAGGAGGTCTTGTAGTTTCCTTTCCGTGTCTGCACTCAGTATTGTATTGTCTGGGTATCTTATGTTGTACATATTGGTGGGCTCCGATGAAAAATCCTGGCATAACATCTCAGGTCCTGAAATCAATTTCTCTGTATAACTTAAATACATCCGATGAATAGACACATCCTTGGCTTACGCCTCTTTCTATCTTTGTGTATCTGCTGAATTGGTTACCTGTCCATGCACAGGCAGTGTGCTACTAGTAGAGATTCTTAATTAGCCTAATGTCTTTCAGAAATATGCCGAGGCTGCTGAATATCTCCATGCATTTTTTGTGGGGTATTTTGTCGAACGCCTTTTCATAATCGATAAAATACAGGTACAAGTGCTTCTTCATTTTCAGTGCCCTTTCAGAGAGCATCCTAATCATAAATTTGGCGTTCTTTGTTCCAGTGTATTTGACGAATCCACTTTGTTCTTGTCTTATCTCTGGCCTAATTCTGCTTCTTGCTTTATTCATCATAATTCGGGCGATCAGTTTTGTAATATGACACATTAATCTGATAGTTCGGTGTACTTCGCATTCGTTTGACCCTGGCTTCTTCGGCAGTACTATGAAAATAGCTTTGCATAGGTTGTCTGGTCTTATACCGGTATTATAAATATCATTTAATATTTCTGTAATTTTCTCTACGCCGAATACTTCCAAGGTTACCTGCAGCTCTATTACAATTTGTTTGTATCAGCTGCTTTGTTTATATTTTTTTGTTATTTTTACTCAAATTTCCAGAGATTATCTGCGAGGTAAGTGCATGAGAAACCATGTTTTTTTTGTTTGTTTTTTCTCCCCTCTTTCTTCTTCCTCCGTTCTATCTGTAATAATTTTCTTGGCTTGTTTTTTTTTCTTTTAGTTTTCTTTTTTCTTACTAATATTTTCGACTTTATGCTCCACTTGGTTAAAAACTTGTTCCATTGTCTTGAGGTTCTTCTACTTATTTTCCTAGCGATGCCAAAGTTAAGGGCAGCTAACCCCACCCAAACCAGTGAAATCTTTAATTTTGGTACAGGCCAGACCTTGTATTCAAACTCTGACCATAAATCTCTGCACAAATCGCAGTTATATAAAACTTTATTTTTGGGAAAAAAGACAGTGAAAATATTGTCGCTTTTATTTTTTTTCTTTCTTTTTTTTTTTTTGTTATTTTTACTCAAATCTCCAGAGATTATCAGCGAGGTAAGTGCATGAGAAAATAAGTGCATGTTTCTTTTGTTTGTTTGTTTTTTTTTCCCTCTCTCTTCTTCCTCCGTTCTGTCTGAAATAATTTTCTTGGCTTGTTTTTTTTAGTTTTTTTTTCTTACAAACATTTTCGACCTTAACTAGTTAAAACTTAGTCAATTCATCACCCTAACATTTTTTTCTTTTTTTTTAAATTAGAGTAGATAGCCCAAACTATTCTCCGGTTCACACTCCTCCCACGTCTAATGAACAGGAGTAGAGGCTTGCCCCTTGTTCCCTGTTTAGGATGCGATCTCCGGCTTCCTCTTCTTTCACTTCTGACCTTAGTATTGGTGCTTCCGTGATTTTCCCGTGATCTGTCTGGTTGAAGGCAACGGCTCATCATTGTGAGGGTACCGGGTTGGCAGTTTCCTGGTTGCTGCTTCCGACTGGTAGTTAGGAGCCCTAGGGTGACTTCACTTGAATCTGCTACCCACCAGTATGTATGTCTCCGTCTGTCTCTCCGCAGTTCGGTTAGTTACTTATTCTTTCTGTACCGTTCTCCCTCCTCTCTTGACTGCTCCCTTCTAGATAGCATTTCTGACAACATTGATAAGACTATTTGCTGCCACCCATTCGCTCACATATTTGTATTAGGAGATCTCAACGTCCATCACTCTGAGTGGCTTAAAGACTCTGTTACTGATCTAGTTGGTGTCCACGCCATGAACTTCGCTATTTCCCAATCGCTTATGCAAGTGGTGGAATTCTCCACTCGCTTCCCAAGCACTCCCTCCGGACACTCCTCACTACTAGATATATGTTTTACCTCTGCCCCTAACGCCTGTCAAATCTCGCAGCTTTGTCCGCTCGGCAACTCTGAACATGCTGTTGTCTCTCTCAGTATCGCTTTTTACTCTCACTCTCCTCAGGAGCCTCCTACCTATAGGACCTCCAACCGCTACCAAAAAACTGACTGGAATGCATTTCGCGATTTCCTCTGCGACGTCCCTTGGGGAAAAGTGTTCAATCTTCCAGTTGATGAGTGTGCATCTGAGGTCTCGTCATGAATGAAAGCTGGCATTGCCTAAAACCTCCTTTCTCTCCGTGGTTCTCTCCTGCCTGTTTGGCCGCCATTGCCCACAGGGACCATTACTTCCGACTATTCAGGAGCCAGTCATCTGATCACAATAGGCACCTATTCACGTCTGCTCGCAATAAGTGCAAGAGAATCCTGAATGACGCCAAACAGTTGTTCGCTTAGAGAATGCGACAGCGCAAAGCTGACCGCAAGTTCGGCTCCAAGAAATACTGGCGGATATGCAAATGGATGCTTAACAACTGCAAATCCTCTATACCTCCTTTAATCCATGAATTTGAGGTTCTCACATCATCTGCGGACAAAGCTAAATGCTTTGCCCGCAGATTCTCATCCAACTCCACGTTTGACTCATCTGGAATAAGCTCACCCAACTTCCCCGTTAGAACTGAGGCCAAACTGCACGACGTACATATCAACCCGAAGATAATATCCCGAGTTAATTCAAAACTTGACCCCCTTAAGGCGAGCCTCGACCACGGAATCCCGGTGAGAGTCCTTAAGAGGTGTGCCCTTGAACTCTCCCCTGTCCTCTCTAAAATGTTTAACTACTGCCTTTCTGCTTCCTGTTTTCCTGCATTCCGGAAGTTCTCTTCGGTCGTTCCTGTTTTTAAGAATTGTGGTGAACCCTCGGACCCATCCAACTATCGCCCTATAAGTCTTCTACCGATATTCTGGAAAGTATTCGAGACCATAATCAATGCTGAAATAGTTCAACATCTTACTGCCCACAAACTCTTCTCTGAAAAGCAATATGGCTTCCGTTTTGCCAGGTCCACTGCCGATATCCTAACAACCTTTACGGAACACATTCTCCAGACCCTCGATGAGTCAGGCGAGGCTCGTGCAGTTGCTCTGGACATCTCCAAGGCTCTTGTCTGGGTTTTGCACTCTGGCCTCTTTTGAATCTAGGGGTTTACGGCATTACCGGACGCCTGCTTGACCTAACCCAATCTTTTTTAAACAACCGCAAAATGAAGGTCGTTTTGAATGGGCATGCATCTTCAGCCTACAGCACGAATGCCGGTGTCCCCCAGGGATCTATCTTGGGCCCGACGCTCTTCCTTAATTTCATCAACGACCTCCCAGATGAGATCAAGTCCCAAGTATGCATCTACGCAGATGACACGACAATATACTCCCGCTCCAGTAAGAAACCTGGCATGGCGGACGACACAATCTCGTTGCTGACCTTGAACGGGATCTACACTCTGTGGTGAATTGGGGCAAGAAGTGGCTTGTCAACTTCAGTGCGTCCAAGACCAAGCTGTTGTCTGTCAACCATCACAGACTACCTCTCCTGCCTCCCATAAGCATGGACCAAGCGATTCTCCTTGAGTGCAATACACTGCGCCTCCTCGGCCTTCTGATCTCAAATGGAACCGCTACATCGAATCCATAGCTAAATCCACTGCTAAGAAGGTTGGGTTACTGTGTCGCTCCAGGACGTTCTTTCCGCCTGAATCCATCCTGCATATATACAAGTCTACCATTCGACCCTGCATGGAGTACTGCTGCCATTTATAGTCAGGCGCCCCTGCCGCTCACCCCAGTGTTCTCGACAGGCTCCAAAGGAGAGTTAGTAACGTGATAGGTGCTGACTTGGCAGCTCGACTGCAGCCACTTCCCCACCGACGAGGTGTGGCCTCCCTTTTTCTCTTCTATAAGTAGTTTCATGGCTTATGATCAGATGAACTTAATTCACTGGTGCCTCCTCAACAGGTGTTTACTCGTTCAACCAGAATGGCAACTGGGTCCCACCCATTCACAGTTAGGTTAGCCAAATGCAGGCGACAATTCTACTCCCGCAGCTTCTGCTCTCGCACTTGTGTAACTCGCTTCCATATTCTTGCTTTCCTAACGGCTAAAACCTCCAGAAATTTAAATGCAATGTCAATACTCATCTACTAACCACTTGACTCTAGCCCTTCCCCCACACCGTATTACTTCCCTTTCTCTCCCCCCTTGCAACTGTCATCACACCTGCATTTTCATCTTTCTATTGCTTCTTCCTCACTGGTTAGTAATCCTCTTCTCCCTCCTCTAATTAATTTACTTTCAGTTATGTAGCCCCTCGCACATACGCCTTGCCTGGGATGAAATGATTAAAAAAAAATTCAGTTTGTCTATTGCAGCTTCCAATTCGAGCTTTAATAATTTCAGTTCGTCCTCATCTTTGTGCATTATCGGTTGCCCTCTCTTGTCGTGAACAAGATAGTTTATATATTCTTCCCATCGCTGGAATATTTCCTCTTCCTCCTGTATTATCTTCCCATCATTGGATTTTATACATCTCGTTGGGGAGCAGGTTTTTTGTCCTGTCAGCTTTCTTATCTCTTTATTTATGTCTGCTTTATTAGTCCTGCTCAGTCTCTCTACCTCGGCGCATTTGTCGTTGAGCCATTCGTTATTTGCGTTTCCCGCATTTGTCCTTATTTTCTTGTGCAGTTTCCTGTATTCTCTTCCATATCTTGGTCTAACTTTCCGTATCCATTGCATCATGTCAAAAATATTCAGTCATCCACTCGTTTTTTTCTTCTGCGTCATATTTTCTTTGAAGCTACGTTGTTTGCTGACGTCGCTATAGCTTCTTTTAATGTGTCCCATTCTGAATGACCTTGTCCAATTTGTTCTTTGTATTTATTTCTCACTCTGTTAGTGTACTCTTTCTGCAAGTTGAAGTCATTCACGAAAATATTGTATATCAGTCTTTGTGCTGTATCAGTCTTCTATATTCTCCGATGTTTTATCCTTAGTTTGCAGATGACTGGGACGTAGTCGATACCACAGTCGGTGCCTTGATAATTTTTGCATTACACCACTGCGTTTCTGAATCTCCTGTTCATGGGTATGTTGTCTATTTGGGTTTGCGTGTTGCCTTATGCGTTTCTCCATGTTCTTAGGTGCCGTGGGTGGTCTTGAAAGCAGGTGTTACTTATTACATGGTCATTTGCTGTGCACTATTTTACACATCTTTCTCCTCGTTCGTTGCGGACTCTTAATCAAAAGTTGCCGGTCGTTTCTCCTAACCTCTCTTTACCTACTTTAGCATTCAAGTTGCTCATTATTATTCTGGTTTCTTCGCTTTTTCACTGAGCATTGGCATTGTTCAGTATGAAGTAGAATGATTCTATAGGCTTAAAATATAGTTAGCCATCGACTCTAAGAATTATGCACAATGAAGCAAATCACGTCTTATGGAATTCGGGAAAGGAGATGTTGCACTATTAGCATTCTTAAACGAATGTTCAGTAATAATATTTTGGAAAGATTTGGTGCCAAACTGAGACAAAGGCAGATGGTCTCGAAAGATTTAGATGAAATCATTGGTGATTACGACGGTGTTTTGAATGATCAATACTGATAGTGAAATGGTTCAGATATACACCTTATCATAGAAGCATAGACACAACACGGACACCTACATCAATTGATTTGAGAAGAAGGAAGTAGCCTAGTTCAGGAGGGTAGATGTTGAAAAAAAATACAAAAGGCAACGGGATTCTGCATTGTGCCAGTAAAGCAGAAAAAAATATAGTCATCGATATTACAAGTGCCAGCAACCTCATAATACATTAAAATTGTTCAGTCAACTCGCCACATGAAAACATCTTGATTTCTGTAAGTAGTACGCAGGTGTGCGAGATAAAACTCTTTGCAAACCAACGGTTTTTAGAAGTGTTATAGATTAATTCACCAACTCGTCCAGAAAAATGGAAATGGGAATTAATCTGGAAGTCAAAGTTAAAGTCAATGGAAACTTCGTTTAAAAAAATTATTCTATAAATTTCAATAACTTTTTGGACAGATTTAGTAAATACATTTGTTAAAATTAGAAGGTATAATTTTTCTGAAAATAATATATATATATATATATATATATATATATATATATATATATATATATATAAACAACGTTCAAAACATTAATTTAAAACAGTGCACAAAATAGAAACTTACTTATTATTATTAATTTCTTTATAATATTTAAGTATTAGATTTTACATTTTTCATCGTGTTTGCAGTTATTATGCATTTTATTTCAATAATTTATTTAAATGAATATTGTTAAGTTTATATTGACGAATATCATTAATTTAAAAATCATCAATATTTTTAAATGTATTACAAATATAAATATGTATATACACACACATATATATACAAATATATATATACTTGCATATATATATATATATATATATATATATATATTCACAAAAATATAGGAAAAATATATAAAATGTATATACAAACATATATGCGCATAAATATACTATTTTATATAAATAAATATATATACATGTAGACATAATATATGCATGCACAAATATATTTATATATATTTACATATATATATATATATATATATGTGTGTGTGTGTGTGTGTGTGTAGTTATATACTAATATGCATACACAGAGTTATATATATATATATATATATATATATATATATATATATATCAGCATGCAGTGTGGGTTTAGAAGACTCCAAAGGAGTATCCTGTACATACAGTGGTAGGATAACTCTCTAAGAGACCTCCAAACATATGTGCATATAAAAAAAAATAAAGAGCAAATATAAGAAAAATTATGACAGACACGTTATTTCATGGTGAATTGGAAGTGTGGTCCTATTTCAGGCGAACCATCGTCAGCTACCGTCTTTATTTAGCAAAGAATTTTACACGAATGAGATTCACAAAAACCTAAAGAAGCAAATAAAAATAAGATGGCTCCCTTAAAAGAGAAAATTTAAGAAAAATACATCACTTAATTTAAATAGCATCGTACAAAACAAAACCACTGTCAAAGAAACTTAAATAGAATCGCACAAAATAAAACCACTAACAAAGAATGCAACTGCAGGGACAAAAATAAATGTCCAGTACACGGTCTCTGCAACACTGAAAAAATAATTTATAAGGCAGTGGTACATGACTCAGATGGCAAAAACAAAATATATTTCGTCTCAACCAAAGAATCCTTTAAGACAAGGTGGTTTAATCACAGATCTACATTTCAAATTGGAAAATTAAAAAACAATAAAAAATTGGCTAGCCACGTCTGAAAATTAAAATCAAAATATGGAAAAGACCCAGACATAACGTGGAGCATTGTAAAAACTGATTAGGCTTACAAAGGTAGACAAATATGTAAACTATGCCAAGAAGAAAATTTAGAAATTATGATATTCCCAAATAAGCACAAACTGTTAAGTGAAAAAAGGACATTATGACTAAAAGCAGACACACTAAGAAATACGTCATAGGTTCATACGACCATGGATGAAAACGCCATAATCCGATTTAATTTAAAAATTGCACGTTCAGACATGACCTAACACGTGAATATTAAAAAAAACGTTACAACAGTGTTCTTAAAAAACGGTAAACGTTAAAATCAGTTATTAAAAATCGCCTGCAGAAACCACTCATGGTAGATACATGGATAGCTAAATAACTCCCTTATAAATGGAAAATATTTACAAATATATATATATATATATATATATATATATATATATATATATATATATAACTAATAAAGGAATATGGTTGTTCCAACGAGAGTAAGTCGTATAAAATAAAAGGTGTGAGAAGCCGTGAACCTTTTCTTTAAAATATATATTTATTGTTTGGTATTCATACAAGTTATGGAGTATTAACTTGTCATGATTTGCGCTACACGTGTTTCGAGTCTAAAATTGACTCTCTTCAGGCGATTCAGAGAGTCAATTTTAGACTCGAAACACGTGTAGCGCAAATCATGACAAATTAATACTCCATAACTTGTATGAATACCAAACAATAAATATATATTTTAAAGAAAACGTTCACGGCTTCTCACACCTTATATATATATATATATATATATATATACATAACTATTAGATACATGTTATTTTCTGTTATAACTAGTTTATGTTTGCCATTTTGCCTGATATTTGGTAAGTAATATCTCGTAAAGTTGTTTTAATTGTATGTGGAAGGAAAATTAAAAACTCATGGTTGAATCCATTTTTTTTATCAACGTTCAAAATTACCCTATGCAAAAAGTATTGGATACCTGACAGTTTTCTCAAATTTCCAATCAAAATTTTGAATTTTAAAATATTTTCAATATTCAATTTTTCGATAGTATTGGTATGATATATCTGATTAATTAGAGAAGCACCCAATTGCTTACAAGATAGTTCTACAAAACATCTGACACTTTGATGTGCATTTTGAAATTCAAGTATTAAATATGGCAAAAACTAAAGAATTATTCAGTGATAGAATCATTGAACATCACAAGAATAAGGTTACCAAAATATAAGCAAAGAAATGAATCTAGCACTATGTACAGTAGGAATTTTCATCAAAAAGTAGAAGACGTACGGCGAAGGTGCATCAAACCTTCCAAAAAATGAAAGAACGAGAAAAATAAATGAGAGGATTTGAAGGTGGATCAGCAGAAATGTGCGAAAAATAACCCTTTATTATTCGTTCTGAAATTAAAACTGATCATGAGGGTGCTAGAATTAATGTAAGTAAGGATACAATTAGCAGAGCTCAATATCGTACAGGCTTTCATTCAAGATCACCAAGAAAACTGCCTTTACTGAACAAGGGCGACAAGTGTTTGGCGAAAAAAATGGCACTACCTTCAACAAGCACAAGACAATCCCTACGGTTAAATTTTTGAGTTTTCCGATTATGATATGTCGATGCTTTTTATCCAAGGGCACTGGTGAGTTACAAGTTATCCAATGTAGAATGAATGGTAGCATGTACAGGGAGATTCTAGAGAAGAACCTTCAGCAATCTGCAACTTCTTTAGGACATGGTCGGAATTTCCTGTTTCAACACGACAATGATCCCAAACATACCGCAAAACTTACAAAGGAATGGTTTGAAAATAATGGTATTAGTACTCTCAATTGGCCAAGTCAGTCTCTTGACTTGAATCCAATTGAGGATTTGTAGAATACTTTGAAGGTTAAAGGACATAAGCGGAATCCACAAAATATCAAGCAATTAGAGGAATTATGCAAGGAAGAATGCGGTAAATTAACGGTGGATCATTGTGGGAAACTTGTGGCCAAATATAGAAAGCGACTGAAAGCAGTGAAACAAAATATTAAATTGAGGTATCCAATAATTCTGCATAGGGTAATTTTGAACTTTGATAAAAAAAATGGATTCAACCATGAGTATTTCATTTACCTTCCACACACAACTAAAATATATTTACGAGATATTACTTACGAAATATGAAGCAAAATGGCGAACATAAACTAGTGTTATAACAGAAAATAACATGTGTCACTATATATATATATATATATATATATATATATATGTATATATATAACTCCAATATAATATATACAATAATATATTTATATAAATATAAATAATTATCCATATGCACGAAGAAAAAATATATATGCATATATATAAACAAATATGAATATATATAAATATATATGCAAAAATGTATATATGCAATTTCTTATATATATATATATATATATATATATATATACGAATATATTCATATGAAAAAAGAAATATATATATATATATACACACAAACATATATATTTACACACACCAATACACAGACACATATATATATACACACACAAATACACAAATATATATATATATACACACACCAATACACACACACATATATATATATACACACAACAATATAGACACATATATATATATATACACACACACCAATACATATATATATATATATATATGTATATGTATATATATATATATATATATATATATATATATATATATATATATGCACACAACGGATAGAACAAAGTAAGAGAAAACTTTTTTTTTGCGTTGCTTACATCTCATAAATACATTACACACTATGAAATCGGCTTATATAGATGCATTGGAAAGCTGTGATACACCAAAAGAGGCGTGGCTTTGGATTCTTTATATATATATATATATATATATATATATATAGTGGATTATCCGTTATAGTGATGTTTATGAGTGTGTGTCGAAAAAGATTAATTTGATTTGGTCTTGTTAGTATTTTGCCCATTATAAGAGTGGTACAAATCAAGAAAATCAAATTGTATATCGAACAACATATATATATATATATATATATATATATATATATATATATATATATATCTCAATTGAGTTTTTTACAAATACAAGTAATGTAGTTTGGTTGTTACAAGGTCTTTAAAACTTATTAGTAATAATTCTTGAAAGACTATATGTCTATGTATGCGTGAGCGTTTGTTTTTAAGGAATCCATTTGAAGTTTCCGCTCAATCATTCGGGCACCAGTCACTGATTAAATTGTTTGGTGAACACTGAAGAAGAAAAAGAGAGAAAGAAAGGCCATAATAATAATATCGCTTGACGTGTCTCATCATTTTATTTCGTATTCTGAGTCTTCAAACAGGTCATTTGAGAATTCACACCCAGATATAATTATGGGATTCACATTAGACGATAAACAAACTTCGCATCGGCTCGCGAAAAGAGGCCGAAAAAGAAAAATTATATTTATTTTTTATATAATTGAAGATAATTTGAATTTTTGCTTTCCTTTTTTTAGATCTTTCTTAATTTGCTATTTGCCGAAAAACATTTCGCATCGAGATGTGAAGTTTCGGTAGTTTTGAAGACAAAGTTTGTACATTCCATAAAATTCTTTTTTTTTTCTAACAAAAAAAAATCAATGAGTCAGATTTGAATTTTAAATTTTGAATTTGTTTTGTTAACTACATATATATATATATATATATATATATATATATATATATATATATATATTGTTGGAAGTACGAAATTATAAAATAGCACGATAACAAGGTAATTTTCATACTCACAGATATTTTAAAGATTGAAGAATAAAACAAGAACCACAAAAACGACCGACCTGTTTCGATCCCTTTCTTATTGGGATCAACAGAGATTTTTAATTCATCAATATTTTAAAATATGTAAACTGAAGACAAACATGGATAGGAAAAAGGGGATATAGTTATGAAAGGGTAGAACCTTGTTCATAGGCTTGTTGCTCGAGTAAATTTTTGTGGAGTGGGCAACAGTTAGTTAAGGTCGTCGAAGCCAAAACTATGAAAATGTATGTAGACGAGACACAGAAAAGCTTCATCCCGCTGCTGAGAAAGTGGCTGGAGTCGGGCTACCGGTTCGGGACCGACCACGTTAAAGATTCTTCTTTTAGAGCTTGTCGTTAATCCTGAGATTGATACCAGGAACGCCGGACTATATATTACGACACTATTGAATGCACGGTTGGATGTTTGATTTGTATATGTGCAAGATAGACACATTCGGGGGAAAAATCATCCTGACTTGACAGAGTGACTCAGATGTCCTAGCAGTGGATTTAGGTATTGGTTCAACGTAATGGTTCTAGAAGATGTCAAAAGAAATTGTAAGGCCGAGGAGGCGCAGTGTATTGTATCAGAGTGCTTCGTTTGGTCAATGCTTATGAGGAGCAGAAGGACCTGCCTGTGGTGGTTGATAGATAAAAGCTTTGTTTTAAAAGGATTATAAATGACGAGCCATTTCTTACCTATATCTAACACATAGTGGATATTCTTCTCAAGATCAGCACATAAGTTATGTTTTCCGCCTCGTCAGATATCATACTGATGCGAGAGTACATGGTGGTGTCATCACCCTAAATGCCTTCTTTGGATTTGATCACGTTAGGGAGATCATTTATGAAGACCAGAATGAGCGTCGGACCTAGGATAGAGCCCCGAGAGACATCAGGGCATCAGTTCTAAGTGATAAGTCGGGGGCGGATAATCAGGACGAATCAAATGTGGAGTTAGAAGAAAATCTGTGAGCAAAGCATACGGCCTTGTCTGCAGATGCCGTGAGGATCTCAAAAAGTAATCTATTTAGCTGGACTTGCGAGCCTCATTCTGTCAGCAAACAACAGCTTGGCCTTATTCAAGATCATCTAACACTCATTGCGAGCATAGGCACATAGGCGCCTATAATGATCTGATACGTGACTCCGAAATAACCGGAAGAACTTCCTTTAGTAAACAATGGCGGCCAAGCAGGCACGAAACAACGAGGGAAATGAATGAGTTTTGGGACGGAATATCCTAATTGGTATGAAAGCATCGACGACAAATTCACCCAGGAAGAGACCTCAGACACTCAGTCTTCAAAGAAGAGACAAAGCACTTTTTCCCCAAGGGACGTCGAGTAAAGCATCCCAGTCTGGTATTTGGTAGCAGTAAGAAATTTTTTTAGAAGAATGATCATTACAGGAGTGAGATTGAATAGAGATATTAATAGAAACGCCAGCATGATCAGTTTTACCGAGAGGACAAATCAGCGAGCTTTGTGAGAAGTCAGGATCAGAAGTGAAACAGAGATCTAGAAAAGAATTGTTCGTACCAGACTGAGAAATAGCAATGTTCATGGCATAAATGACATCAAACTCAGTGGCAAAGTTTTCTATCTTCTTATTATGGTGGGCGTTAATATCTCTGAACATAAATATGTTAGAGGATAAATGGAATGAATTAGCCTTATCTATACTGTCAGAGATACTGACAAGCAGGGAGCAGGCGGAAGATGAAAGTGAACGATACAGAAAAAAGGAGAGCTAACCGATTTGAGAAGGAAAAGACGGTGACACATATATGCTTTGTTAAGGGATTTGAGAGATGGCACCGTAAGTTGAGGAAGTTGTTCACTCACGTAAACCACCAGACGATGAATGTGTACAGAGGAGTCCTTCCATAAGGGAGGAAGGTAGCATAGTATCGAAAGGTCCGAGGAAGAAATTAAGGGTTTAATTTTACTCCCCACATATCGGTAGGATGTCAGGTGTCTGTTCGTGGCGAAAAGATTTCACGCTATAAATTCTGTGTGAATACCACGGATGTACGTGAAGGAAATGTTGAGTAATCCAGGTGATATTTCTTTGCCTAGTTTACATGTGATATACGGTTGTTTATGTTTGTGGTTTGGGAGAGGAGACCTCGAGTAGATGTAGCAGAAGTTCATTGACTGAGATATGCGCTACATGGAGCTGTCGTGGACTGCACAAAGTGTCGTCCCAGGGATGCCTACCAGATGCGCTTTTAGTGACACCTATCTATGCTCGACATGGCAGTGCAAAAACCCAGATATTATGCAAATGCTGATCAGAGCAGTCACACTCGACGCTATGCAGGTGTTATGGCTCCAAATACCAGTCGGAAGCAGCAACCAGAGAATTTAGTAATATATAATTTTTATGTAGGCACAAGGGTCATGAGTCGTTGAACGATTTGCACATCTTTAGTTTTTATTTAATCTTTCATTTTAATGTTGGTCTTTTATTTGTTTCTTTTAGATACAATAATATTTCGATGGTGATATTTCATGCTGTACTTCTTATTAAATGAAGACGTGTTGATAAAATCGTTTTTTATCAGAGAGTTCTTAGTGATACCCACATAATTGTTTATAATACTAGGGCTTTCAACAGAAAAAATAGTACAATAAGAGACAATGAATTCTGTAAGTTACCTGTTTTCAAAAGGACACAACATGGTTTCTACAATAAATTTTATTAATGTCCCAATCGTTAATCTCAATAATTTTCAGGTAGAATGTTATTATCAGGATTTTTAAAGAAAAAAATCTAGATCAGGCATAATACTACAAATCAAAGTGAATTTTTATTGAAAATCTTACCAAACGAATTATCATTCGAAGGCATTTCTTAATCAAAGCGAGGCTTTTTTTCTTACTTTACTAATAATGATTTAGATGAAAGTTGGTGTATACTAAATAATAATATTTATGTACTAATTATTTTTAGTGGGGTTGATCTTATTTAATTTGGGGCTTTTTTTCATTATTCTTAAAAGCAGCATTATAAAAAAATACTATGCTTATTAAACAGTACTTCATTTGCTGAATTTCTACTAATTATTTATTCTATTGATGAGGGTACATATTTAACAATGAATCAATTATGGTTAGATTTTGGTTGGATATATAAAAGACATGAAATTGGTTTGTGTCTTACATGTTTAATGATTAATGTCTGATGGTTAGATTTTGCGTGGATATATAAAAGACATGTAATTGGTTTGTATGTTGTACATGTTTATTAATGAATGACTGATGGTTAGATTTTGGGTGGATATATAAAGCTTTTGTAATTGGTTTGTATGTGGTTCGTACATACTTTTCTAAATCTGAAGTCACATCAAAGATATCAACTATTTTATATTTCTATTTAATACTCATTATTAAATATAAGTTTTTTAAATTCTGTATATATTATGTTTTTAATTTTATCTATTTAAAAATTTGTGGCATTCCCCACTATCATCAGACCATCAACCCTTATAGGCTTAAGATTGTATAGTACAAATAAGTCAACCCTATGTAAGACACAGCAGAGTGTAAATTTTGCATTGTTATATTAAAGTTATTTTCCTTGGAATTAATATTTCTCCACTGTTTTCTTTTATGAATGTGAACAGACTATTTTTTTGCATTCATTAAAATGCTTCTCTCCTCCTCAGATAAATTCAAATAAACTTTGGCAAATTCTAATGCTGTAAGAAATAGTTTTCTTGATATCGTTGGATAGTACTCTTCAATACTGAATTGGATAATAGAACTGTTGTTTTTATCTTTTATATAAAAAAACTACTTTGTTACACTGGTGGTATCATTCTATAGTTTTAATCCAATATATCCCATAGGTTGCTTATATACTCCTCAAGTATATTTTTACTAATTTATCTCTATCTCAGATCTTGTGGGATTTATGATCCTAGTGGTAAGATTTGTACAAAGGTTTTGCTTGTGAAGTTCTATGGTTATGTAACAGTCATTTGTTATGTGTTTTGCTACTCTGTCGCTTATTTTATGTTTATCAGTGAATATCTTAATGGAATATATATATATATATATATATATATATATATATATATATATATATATATATATATATATATGTATGAATGTAAATACTTATACATATGTGTGTGTGAAGGTAAACGCACACACATATATATATATATGAAGATAAACAGGCGCACACACACACATATATATATGAAGAAAAACAGGCGCGCGCGCACACACATATATTTTTACATGAACATAAGCACACACACACACACACACACACACACACATATATATATATATATTTACATGAACATAAGCACACACACACACACACACACACACACACATATATATATATATATATATATGAAGATAAACACAACCACCCATATACATATATATATATATGAAGATCGAGACACACACAACC
>JBBBDQ010001214.1:2275000-2465000 GCA_037127315.1 Ascarosepion bandense
ATATAAATTAAAAAAGGATTAATTCAATGATGTTGGATGATCATTTCGACATGAAAATTCCCACGGGGATAACACATCACCGTAGCAACAGAAAAATCTTTTCAGAAACTGGAGAAAAATCATTCTAATTTTCCTTTTTAAATAGATTTGCAAAGAAATTAAAAAAGAAAAAGAAAAAGAAAACAAAGAAAAAGATAAAATAAAATAAAATCAAATAAACAAGAAAAGAAAAAATTGACATCGTCTGGTTTCGCAAATGTATGTATAATTGGAAATTATTTTTTTTTTTACCTAGCGGTGTCTTTATTTAGTTTAAATCAAATGACCTAATTTATTTTTTAAATTTATTTTAAATCCTATATCTTTTTATTTCCTTTAAAAATAATTATGCCTTTTTAAGTAAAGACCTTTTTCTAATACTTCAACGTTTTTGGGAAGTTAGGTTTTTGAATATGCCCAGCGTCTGTAATATATACATTTTTTTTCTTTCTTTTCTTTTCTTTTTCCCTCCCTTCCTTCCTTTATCTCTCTTATCTCCCACCTTTTTTCCGTGTTGCTTAACCTTACATCAAATCAACACGGTCCTTTTTTGCGAACCCAGACGATGTCAATTTTTTATTTTCTTGTTTATTTTATTTTATTTTGTTTTATCTCTTTCTTTTTTGCTTTCTCTTTTTTCTTTTTCTTTTTCAATTTCTTTGCAAATCTATTAAAAAAGGAAAATTAGACTGATTTTTCTCCATTTTCTGAAAGGATTTTTCTGTTGCTGAGGTGATGTGTTATCCCCCGTCGGGATTTTCATATCGAAATGATCATCAAACATCCTTGAATTAATCCTTTTTTAATTTATATATATATATATATATATATATATATATATATATATATATATATATATTACACTGCATTGGCTGATTATCCCCTTTCACCATTCACTTGTCGACAGCAACGAAGAAAACAGATATTACTACACCTACTACAATTCTACTGATAACAAAAATTAAAATGAAGTCTAAAGCTCACATATTCAAGGAAAGCTTAATAAATAACAAAAATGGATGTCAATTCTTGTTAAATAACTCTTACTTTTCTTAATAGAAACGATACATTTTTATTGTTCTTTTAATGTTTTTTTTAATTTCTAGTTCTTTAAATATGGAGTGTTCTGTTATATTTGGTAGAAGGCTAATTTAGTAAGTATGATCGACACTTTAAACACTATTTGTGACCCCCGCAAAGAAGATGAATGAAATTTGGTTCCTGTATGATTGGGGAAATTTTGTCACGACTTAATCATGACCCGGAATGGAACACGCACACATAAAATTTGTACTCTATATAATATTCCCCACGAATAAATGTCGCAGCCAAAGAGCACAGAATCTACAGCAAATCATAAGAAATTCCTTTGAAAGCTGGCATTGATGCCTTCATACCCACCAGGAAGTATTGCTTAAAACCTCATTCCTCTCCGTGGTTCTCTCCGGCCTGCTCAGCCGCCATTGCCCACAGGAACAATTACTTCCGTCTATTCCGGAGACAGTCAACTGATCACAATAGGCGCCTGTTCACATCTGCTCGGAACGAGTGCAAGAGAACCCTAAATGACGCCAAACAGTTGTTTGTTGAGAGAATGCGACAGCGCATAGCTGACCGCAAGTTCGGCTCCAAGGACTATTGGACGATTTGTAAACGAGTGCTCAACAATAGGAAATCCTCAATACCTCATTTAATCCATGGATTTGAGGTTCTCACGTCATCTGCGGACAAAGCTGGGTGCTTTGCCCACAGATTCTCATCCAACTCCATATTCGACTCGTCCGGAGTACACCCACCCGACTTCCCTATTAGAACTGAGGCCAAACTGCACGACGTATATATTACCCCGACAGTAGTATCCAGAGGAATTTCAAAACTCGACCCCCATAAGGCGTGTGGAGACGCTGGAATCCCGGTGATAGTCCTTAAGAGGTGTGCTCCTGAACTTTCCCCTGTCCTCTCTAAACTATTTAACTACTGCCTTTCTGCTTCCTGCTTTCCTGCATGCTGGAAGTTCTCTTCAGTCGTTCCTGTATTTAAGAATTGTGGTGAACCCTCTGACCCATCCAACTATCGCCCTATCAGTCTTCTCCCGATATTCGGGAAAGTATTCGAGGCTATAATCAAAGCTGAAATAGTTCATCATCTCACCGCCCACAAACTCTTGTCCGCAGCCAATATGGATTCCGCTTTGCCAGATCCACGGCCCCTCTGCTAACAACCGTAACGGAGTACATGCTATAGGTCCTTGATGAGTCTGAGAAGGCTCGCGCGGTTGCTCTGGGCATCTCCAAGGCTTTCGACAGGGTTTGGCACTCTGGCCTCTTATGCAAACTACACGGTTATGGTATTACCGGTCGCCTGCTTGACCTAATCCAATCTTTCTTAAATAACCGCAAAATGAAGGTCGTTCTGAATGGGCGTGCCTCTTCGTCCTCCAGCACGAATGCTGGTGTCCCACAGGGCTCTATCCTGGGCCCGACGCTCTTCCTGATTTTCATCAACGACCTCACAGATGAGATCAAGTCCCAAGTAGGCATGTACGCAGATGACACTAAAATATACTCCCGCACCAGTAAGAAATCTGTCGTGGCGGACAGACATAATCTCGATGCTGACCTTGAACGGGATCTACACTCTGTGGTTAACTGGGGCAAGAAGTGGCTTGTCAACTTCAATTCATCTAAGACCAAGCTGTTGTCTGTCAACCATTACAGGCAACCTCTCCTGCCTCCCATAAGCATGGACTAAGCGATTCTCCCGGGGAGTAATACACTTACCCTGTCCTCAGACCTCAAATGGAACCACTACTTTGAATCCATATCAAAATCTACTGCTAAGAACGTTGGGTCAATATATCGATCCAGGATGGTTTTTCCACCTGAATCCATCCTGCATATATATAAGTCAACCATCCGTCCGTGCATGGAGTACTGCTGCCAGTTATGATCAGGTGCCCCTGCCGTTCTCCTTAGTGTTCTTGACAATCTCCAAAGGAGAGTCTGTAATGTGATGGGTACTGATCTGGCGGCTCGACTGCAGCCACTTCCCCATCGTCGAAATGTGGCCTCCCTTTGTCTGTTCTATAAATACTTTCATGGCTTCTGCTCAGACGATCTTAGGTCACTGATGCCGATTCAACAGGTGTTTACTCGTGCAACCAGACTGGCAACTGGGCCCCACCCATTCACAGTCAGGTTAGCCAAATGCAGACGACAATTCTACTCCTGCAGCTTCTTCGCTCGCACTTCCCGCCTGTGAAACTCGCTCCCGTATTCTTGCTTTCCTGACGGTTACAACCTCCAGAAATTTAAATGCAAAGTCAATAATCATCTACTAACCACTGGACTCTAGCTCTCTCCCCACCCTCGTATAACCTTTCTGTTCTCTCCACCTATGTATCTGTCATCGCACCTACTTTCTCAGCTTTCTATTGTTCCTTTCTAACTAGTGTGTACTCCTCACTCTTTTCTAATTAATCTTTTTACATTCATGTAGCCCCCTGCACATCAGTGGCGTTTCCGCCTTGCTCGGGGTGAAATGATTAAAAAAAAACATCCATTATCTTTCACTTTTAAAGAACTTGAAAACTCTTTCAAGAGGAAAAATTATGCCAAAATTATTAATTTTAGATATGAACATTTTAAATCAACTCACATGATGTGTCTTTTTTCATCATGTTTTTAACAGGAACTAATTTCCATGTCACTGGCTCTCATTTATGTACAGTCCCAAACAGTCATCAAAGCAGCAGACCGAATCCCGGAAACGACCTCGATAACAATTAAAGAATACGCAGAGTATCTTAACCACACGGGAACATGATCACCACACTAATATTTTTCGCTAAATTGAAAACTACGGCTACCATCTAACAAGTTTTAACACAGCTTATTTTCTTCAATAATTCTGTTCAAATTTCAAAGAAACTTATGGGGACCACACGAGAAAATTCAACTCAAATACAGAATAGGTCAACTATCTTCTCATTCTAGGCAATCAAACTGTAGCATCTTTCGTGCTTTACAGAAAAAGATAAGATATACTCAACGTTGGCACACGAATGTTTTACAGTATTGTAAAATCGAAAACATCTGCAAGTACGATTAATTTTTACTTGTAAGAGAAGCACCTCTAAAAAAATCGGAAAATTAATCAAAATATCTTCATTTCTTTAACAAAAATGCGTCGATAATCGGTAACAATTTCACCTGCATCAGCTCAACAACGTTGTAACTCAAAGTTTCAAACAGTTTGGATTTTTTTTATTATTACAACGTAAAAAAACACACCGCTGAAATAATTTTGAAGAATGTGCTATATTCTGACTCTCTAGAAAATATCTCGCACACTGATGACGCAGTACTTAAAACAAGTACATTTTAATTGGCATGTTTATTCCCTAACATCTTAATTAAAACGTTCGACTCTCTTCTTTTCACACTACGTGGGTATTCATGCGAAACAAACCATAAAACTTGGAACAACTGAAAATAAGGATCTAAAAATGCATGCAATCTAACAACGATGACAAATCCGTACTCACAAATTAAAAACAATGAATCCGTACCAAATCAAGCTTAAACATAAAAGAGTCCCTGCTCTGAAAATCAAATAACCTGCAACTAACAACAACAAAAATTTAGCCTCCGACTACCAGATATTCGCAAACCGCTTGATTCTGGGTGAAATGCATAATATTAAACAAGATATACTTCAGTCATAAAATATTATGTCAATACCGAAGACGTGATTATTTCATTAAACAAATCTGAGATTAACACCGGACATCATTCAACAGATTAGATACATACAAACATAGATAAGAATTAAACCTAGTGATGAACTAGAAATGAACATAACGCAATCATATCATTTCAAAAAGATCTTGCAAACAAGTGGCATAAAAAATTTGATCACCTACCAATAACACTACGGATTATACTTGTAACTCACAGAAGGTGACAACCAAATTTTTTTATCAGATTTTATTAAAAATGTTAAGTGTTTCTCTAATATTAAAGGGAGAGTATTGTCGTATTTCGAAAATATTTCATTTACAGAAATTTCGAGCTTAAAATCAACTAAAATATATTTTCATTTAAACTGTTAAAATAAGTATATATGTATATATATATATTTTCGTAATAAAAATTTATCGTGAAATAATCAGGCCGGTAGATATAAATATAAAATACTGTTTAATTAAAAACAGAATATCTACTTAAATACGAGTATCGGTAAAAATAATGTTCAAAATAATTCATTATATATATATATATATATATATATGTGGGGGCGGTGCGGGTGGGGGGGTGTAATCTCTTATTAATTATACCAGTTTATTATTTATTATTCAATCATGAGCAGCGGGCAAACTTAAATAATGATGCGATTCAGTTTTCTATCTCTCTAGCTATACACATACACACACACACACACACACACACACACACACACACATATATATATATATGTATTGTTCTAATGGAATGTATCTGCTGTCTCTGTATTAATTATATTTTATCCATATATAGTCAGCACAGGAGATACCTGTGACATACTTAGGCAGCTAATAGCATGCTACCAGATTACCCTGACATTCAGTAGTGTATTCTCTTTACAATAAATCCATCTTGAGTCATCTACGCAAGTGTTGCTGTTCTTTCACTCGAGTACCACATTGTCTGTTTGTTGTTTGTAACCTATTTAAAGGATACAGCAGTTGGAAAGAGAGATTCGACTTCAACTTAAAGGGATAAAGACCCCTAAACACTATTTGTAAAATTCACTACAGTAGTCATCAGCTTATGTTTAAAATACACAATGAAATTACATGCTAGTTTGAAGCTATAGCAACAGCGGTAAGAACGAATACAGCAACAGTTGTTACAGCAACAAGAAATATTTGAAAAATCACAAAAAGTTTCAACATGAATTGATGTAATCACGAAAACAACAAACGGATGACACTAAGCAATTGTGCGAAACCGTAATGTCTAAAACATAAGAAGAACCTGGCGACGGATTTTTCTCTTCAAGGAATATCTAATTCGTGATCGGAATGTAAGTATGAACCAGACAATGGAATACATTTCTCTTCCTACGACACAATTTTTAGCAAACATGTGATCCATTGGCTGAGGAGGATAAAACTATATTTTTGGTCCAAAAATTTGGTACAGAGGGGATCACTACATAGACTAATTTACAACCTCTGCCTATATTCCTCCTGCTTTCCTGTCTGTTGGAAGTTTTCTTCTGTATATTCAAGAACACCGGTGAACCATCGGACCCCGCAAATTACAGCCCCATCAGCCTTGTTCCGATCTTCGGCAAAATGTTCGAAGCCATTATCAACGCCGAGGTCGTTCAGCATCTCACAGCCCACGGGCTCCTCTCGGACAAACAGTATGGCTTTTGCTTCACCAGGTCCACTGCTGATATGCTAACGAACATCACCGAGTATATATACCAGGCTCTCGACAAGAATGGCGAAGCCCGATCCGTCGCCTTGGATATCTCTAAAGCATTCGACAGAGTATGACATGCCGGCCTTCTACGGAAAATGAGAAGCTATGGCATAACTTGACTTTTGTTGGACTTAATCCGGTCATTCCTCTCTAACCTCACATTGAAGGTGGTATTAAAAGGACATGCATCCCAGAACTACCCTACAAACGCGGTTGTACCCTAGGGCTCTATCCTAGGTCCTACGATAATTCTAATATATATCAATGATATCCCCGATACCATAAGATCACAAGTAGGCATGTACTCTGACGATACCACAGTTTACTCTCGCCTCGATCAAAAATCTGGTGTTGGTGACAAGGCGAACCTCGCTGCCGAGCTTGAGAAAGACCTCCAAGCCGTGGTGGATTGGGGTAAGAAATGGCTCGTAAAATTCAGTTCTTCCAAAACGAAGCTGCTGTCAATTAACCACCACAGACGACCGCACCTCTCTCCCTTTAGCATGGAAAAGGCTTGCCTCCCAGAGAGTAAATCACTACGCCTGCTTGGCCTGACACTCTCAGCGGACCACAAGTGGAATGACTACGTCGAATCCATTGCTAAATCCGCAGCTATGAAAGTCGGCTCTCTGTGGAGGGCCCGGAAATTCTTTCCGCCTGAATCTATCCTGCAATTATATAAATCCACCATCCGCTCGTGTATTGAGTACTGCTGCCATATCTGGTCGGGTGCCCCTTATATTCTCCTCTGGGTTCTTGAAAAAATACAGCGAAGAATCTGTAATGCGATTGATATCGGCTTGACCGACCGCCTGCAATATCTCTCTCACCGGCGTGACATGGCATCCCTGTGCCTATTCTATAAATACATTCATGGCTTCTGCTCTGACGAACTTAAATCACTGGTGTCCCCTAGATGTAAATTTGCACGAGATACTAGATTGGCAGCTAGGTCCCACCCTTTTACAGTGAAACCGATGAAATGTAACCGCAATTTCTACCCCAACAACTTTTTTCCTCGCACTTCCCGCATGTGGAATTCCCTACCGCATGCTTGCTTCCCCGACGGCTACAACCTCCAGGAGTTTAAATATAAGGTCAATAGACACCTCCTAACACACTAACTTACTCCCACTCTCTCCCTATGTACATCGTAATTTGTCTATCACCCTCCTTCTGACATTTCCTATACCCAATCCCTCTATGTAACCCCCTGCGCTATAGTGGCAGTGGAATGCTTTGCTTGGGGTGACACGATTAAGAAAAAAATAAAATTTACCTTAGAATGCGGAAAAAATTTCGTTCGATGAGAGAATAAATATTTTGTCAGGAATGTTCGCTAAAATAGTGTGTTTATTCCATATATTATATAAGTGTTTAAACATTGTAAACAAGAGAATTAAGAGTTTGTGACTTATGCTGGCAATGTAAATTCTCAATGTGAATTGTTTAAATTTGGCGTCTTTTTAGTCAGCATGTTAAAATGTTTGATTTTCACCTAGAGACGTACATGCGGCGAAGGACAAAAACATCAGAAAAACAATTCTGACAGTTATAAACAAGACCAGTAAATTATGCTACAGAAGTTTACTGAGGAATGCCAGAGGCTGATAAATGTAAAACGAGACACTAGGCAGATTGAAGAAAAGAACATTTCTTGTGTCCTAGCGATTAAATAAAGGACATTTGCAAAATATAATGCAAAAATATCCAAGTGTAATGCCTATAGGGAGTCGCATTTAAAAATATGTTTCTTTATAGATAATGTTTTTTCGAGTGTGACTATGTCGTTCACAAAAGCTCCCACTGTTGGTATAAACAGAAAAGAAAGCAAAAATTTAAATCAAATATAAGAGTTCATTCATCCAAGAACGAAATTGAAAAGGGTGAAAACAGGAAATACATAAATACAAAAATAAATTACTCTACGGTAAAATTATTGTTGGATACTGGAAGCGATGTGTCTATTCTGAATGAATATACATGAAAAAAAATACGTTATCCATCATTACCCAGTAGCAAAAAAGTAGCTAAAAGACATCTGTGAATAAACAAAAACAAATTTCAGTGGTGAATTTAGCTACAATGTATCATTTCAGGGGAGGATTTTAAATCAAAATCTAAGTTCTTTCGAGTACGATGAATTTATTTGGTACAGAATAGAGCATGCTTTTTGATGTATTGGAATTACCTGAAAAATGTATTTTCCAAGAAATTAGACGTATTAGTTAAAGAAAATCTGAAGAAACTGAAAGAAATATTTCTGAGCTGAAACACTAATTACCGTGTGTGTTTTCTGAAGGTCAAGAAGAATGCACGAAAACCGAAGTCAGGTTCGAAGTTAAAGACAATATAAGACCAGCATTTAAACCAAAAAGGAATGTACCGTTTAAAGCTTGAGATTCCGTAAATCAAACACCTGAATGCTTAGAAAAAATATTTGTAATTTCTAATATAAACTACTCAGATTGGGTTGTGACTACAATTTTTGTAAGGAAAAATAAAAGAAAACAAAATTTGTCTGTTTGTTCTCGTTTATTTGTTGTCGCATGTTTAGGTCAGGTACATTGTCACCTGTTCTTGCCGACTTCTGTCATTTTCTCTTGTTGACTTGTTGCCGCTTGTGCTAATCAAAACCGTCATCACTTTCAAGCAGAAAGATTCGTAGACACATTTGAAAGTTCTCTAAGTCAAACTCAAGGAATGGACACTGATGAGAAGAAGATACATAAGTTTTTAAAGGTATATAGATTTACTCCAAAACCGAACATATATTTAGACAAATCACCAGCCGATCTGATTTTTCGAGAAAAAATATTTAAGTGTTTGACAGGGTGTTCCGTAGTCCGACGATAAGAGTGGTAAAAAGTAACTTTTCCGACCAACTTTTACAAACCAGGAGACAATATTTACAGAGATGATAGAGTTGAAAAATTATCTGGGAAGACGGAATTATCACCAAAACTTTTGGAGACGAGTATAAATGCTCAAAGGAAAAAGATTTGAATGTAAGAAACACTTAAATCAGTAAGGGCCAAGATATAGTAAAAACGTTACGCCTAGTGAAAATTATCAATGACGCTAATACATGACGCGTTAAAATACTTTTACCCATATACTCACTTGAACAAATGGTATTATCTCCAACCCCGCCAGTGACCAAATATTGCTAATGTCAAAAATCACAACATCACAAAGATTGGTGAGACGTAAAAGTAAAAGAAAGATGAAAAACATCAGTTACGTCCTAACGCAAAAAGAGGATATTTTGAGCAAAATTTCGAGAGAAAATTAGAATGGAGGAGGAGTTTTAATTGTGACTTGACTATATTAGTAGCGATATAGTGAGCGCAGGAGAAAGCTGTGACTCGGTATTTATTAATCTGCCACCGTATTTCATGACTTTCTGCAGTGTATTCTACATAAACATTTCTTCTTTCTTCTACGCATGTATTGCTGTTCAATCACTCAAATATAAACTTGTTTTTGGAACCGGTTTAAATGAGACAACACATTTATATATGCACGAGAGAAAATATATGTATGCATATGCACTATATATATATATATATATATATATATATATATATATATATACACACATTTACACGATTTTCATATATGCGCAACATATATATATGTATATATGTGCACAATATGTGTATGTATATATGTATATGCACGATATGTATATATATATATATATATATATATATATATGTGGAATACATGCATATACAAATATACATACGATAAAACACATACACACATAAAGTGCTACAGACCAGCTGCTATTTTTAGCTGAACGCCCTGCTTCAACAAAGTTTCGATACATTAAGGTCAGTACCTCTCCACACATTTGGCTTGCAACAGCTAAAGGATATATATATATATATATATATATATATATATATATATATATATATCATACAGATGAAATTTATATAAACACACGCTACGTACACCTTCATATAAATAAACAAATAAACAAATGTTAACGACCATCACAGAGTATATATATACAAGGCTCTCGTTACAAACGGAAAAGATCGAGTGCTGCACTTGATACCTTCAAATATATATATTACATTATGAAAATAAAACTTGTAATTTAAACATGAACCATGATTTCTGTGATTACAAATAAAATTACAAAGTGTAAAATTCCCAAAACTAAACACTCAATAAACGTAGCGACTTAACTTTCATTTGTCATCATCGTCTAAAACATACACTAAAATATAGTTAAAATTCAAAATTAGTTTCAAATTTTAAAATATAGTTAAAATGTAATTGAAATTTTTATTTTTTAAAATATATAAAATATTAAGTCTTTAAAATAGTTATAAAAGATTGCAATAATTTATAAATATAGTTAAAATTTTTATTTTAGATATAGTTATTTTTTTAATTATAATTATTATATTTTAAAATATAGTTAATTTTATACCCTAAAATGTTATTAGGTTTTCCTAATATAATATAACTAGCAATCTATTACCTCTTCCCTAGCATATATTGATTGATTGATTTTCCCAACTTTTTATAATTTGATTTATTGCAGCTTCACAGATAGAATACACTCTTAACCCTATGCATATTTTTGGCGTTCTGTGGATTTAAAAAATTATTTCTCGTCTTTGTCTCTTATTCACTATTTTGAATTGAATAATGTCTTAAAGGTATTCAGTAACCGTTTCAAATGAGACGCGATAAATTTTCAGATTTTCAACATAAGTGTCCCAATTCATTTCAACACGGGCTGCAAAAATTTATTGGTTTTATGTCATTTTAATTCTTTCTCCAATTATTCTTACAATCAAACTTCTTCTAACACCAGCTGTTTTTCAATTGTTTAGATGAGATAAACATCCCCAAAATTTCCCCAACCTTAAATGTGTGTGTACCATTCCATTTAGCTGTGGAAAGAAATATAAAAGCGAAACAGACCGTCCCCTTAAAGTAAGGCTACAAGAAATTCGTAAGGCTGTATTACGAATAAAGACAGAAAAATCAGTCGTAGCTTACCACGTTTGGAGGGAGAAAGATATCACCGCTCTTAGGGGATGAAATTTAAATAATACGTAAACTTAAGTAATCTGCCCATCTCACAATATCACGTAAGCCAACCGAGTATAGAAAAGAGAGAGTGGCAAACGTAATGTGCAGCATAAAATAGTACAGGAAGATTACACTTTTCACAAACAAAAATGAATTATTGAATGAAAGAAAAATGATAATTACTAAGTGTAACCATACCAAAAATATATATTAGGATCTTACTACCTTGGATAAAAACTTCATAATTTCTTGTAATTTTACAAGTTTCACGTTCGAAAATTACCCGTTATGTGAACGTTCTTAAAAAAACATTAAACAACGGTAAACGCTTAAATAAGTTATCGCATATAACCTGAAGACACGACATGGTGGAAACCTAGGTCGCGCAATCAATCATTTAAAATTGAAGACTATATATATATATATATATATATATATATATATATATATATATATATATATGTGTGTGTGTGTGTGTGTGTGTGTGTGTGTGTGCAACTAAAAAACGCCCATAGCTGAGAGGTAGAATCGCCGACTGACGCCAATTCGGTCGGGTTTCAATCCTGTGTTAAAAGCAATCGGAGTCTAACCTTACTGATAATCTGTAATACAGCGAAACAGATATGTCTGCGGATGACTATATATATCGCAGTTGCTCTGAGCATCTCCAAGGCTTTTGACAGGGTTTGGCACTCTGGCCTCCTATGCTAACTACGCGGTTATGGTATTACCAGTCGCCTGTTTGACTTAATCCAATCTTTCTTAAATAACCACAAAATGAAGGTCGTTCTGAATGGGCGTGCCTCTTCGTCCTACAGCACGGATGCTGGTGTCCCACAGGGCTCTATCCTGGGCCCGACGCTCTTCCTTATTTTCATCAACGACCTCACAGATGAGATCAAGTCCCAAGTAGGCATCTACGCATATGACACTACAATATACTCCCGCACCAGTAAGAAACCTGTCGTGGCAGACAGACATAATCTCGATGCTGACATTGAACTGGATCTACACTCTGTGGTGAACAGGGGCAAGAAGTGGCTTGTCACTACAGTTAAAAAGGTTGGGTCATTATGTCGATCCAGGAGGTTTTTTCCACCTGAATCCATCCTGCATATATACAAGTCAACCATCCGTCCGGGCATGGAGTACTGCTGCCATTTATGGTCAGGTGCCCCTGCCGTTCTCCTCAGTGTTATTGACAGGCTCCAAAGGAGAGTCTGTAATGTGATGGGTACTGATCTGGCGACTCGACTGCAGCCACTTCCCCATCGTCGAAATGTGGCCTCCCTTTGTCTCTTCTATAAATACTTTCATGGCTTCTCCTCGGATGAGCTTAAGTCACTGATGCCTCCTCAACAGGTGCAACTCGTGCAACCAGACTGGCAACTGGGTCCCACCCATTCACAGTCAGGTTAGCCAAATGCAGACGACAATTCTACTCCTGAAGCTTCTTCTCTCGCAATTCCCGCCTGTGGAACTCGCTCCCGTATTCTTGCTTTCCTGACGGCTACAACCTCCAGAAATTTAAAGGCAAAGTCAATACTCATCTACTAACCACTGGACTCTAGCTCTCTCCCCGCCCCCGTATAACCTTCCCTTTCTCTCCACCTATGTATCTGGCATCGCACCTGCTGTCTCAGCTTTCTATTGTTCCTTTCTAACTAGTTTGTACTCCTCACTCTTTTCTAATTAATCTTTTTACATTTATGTAGCCCCCTGCACATCAGTGGCGTTTCCGCCTTGCTCGGGGTGAAAGGATTCTATATATATATATATATATATATATATATATATATATATATCACATGTGTGTGTGTGTGTGTGTATATATATATATATATATATATATATATATATATATTTATATATATCACATTTGTGTGTGTGTGTATATATATATATATATATATATATATATATATATATATACACACATGTGCAATATGTATAATTCCTTAAAAGTATGCTTCACATTGTTCACATTGTCACTGATCATATAACCATCACTTAGAATGCATTTTTCTTTTTGGATTGACAAAAGCAGTTTGTAACTTTGGCTTGATAACACGATTTACCTTTGAAAGGCTACAACAAGTAACATCTTCTTTCCATCTGTAATGCTTGCCAGTGTGTTCCAGTAAGTTTACAAATTTTCCTACGTTTCCATGGATTAACATCTATTGCATACAATGGCCGTATGACAGCTAATTGTCAGTCAAAACAATAGTGTCTGCGCATGATTAAAACCTGATTCAATCATGGATGAGGTAATAATTATCAAAGCCAAAGAAATTGTACCATACATTACTAAAAAAGATAGATATTTCTACTCACTCTGCAAATGATCTAATCTGAGCACAAAATTAAACGTTAGTCAAAAACTGAGCGTCTGGTGTAAGAAAGATAACTGAGGTAATTTTGTAATCCAAGCTTCACAATGGTATATATATATATAGTATTTGTAAGAAAATGGATTAACACTTATTTTTAATTACGTCGCAGTTTACATGAAGTAATCCATTTTCAGATACTATATATATATATAATTATGTCTCACTTTACATGAATTAATCAATTTTCAGATAGTACATAATTATATTTATATATATGTGTGTGTATGTCTCAGTTGACATTAATTAATCTGTTTTCTTACAAATACCATATATATATATATATATATATATATATAAGTATCTGCAAGAAAATCGATTAATTCATGTAAACTGGACATATATATATATATATATATATATATATATATATATATAGCAATGCCCGCACATCCATCACTAAACGCTTACAGCACCTGGCATTTCTAAGCGGTCACCCATCTAAGTACTGACCAGGCTCAACGTTGCTTAACTTCGGTGATTGAGCCAGAACCATTGTATTCAACATAATATGGCCGTAACCCATATATATATGAGTATCTGTAAGAAAATCGATTAATTCATGTATTCTGCGCCGTAATTTTAATTTGATTACGGTTATTTTTTAATTGATGGGTAGATGCACTGTTTTAGGGTTTTTTTTCCAATATGTAATAAATCCGTATAATTACTTACATCAGGTTTTGATGAAAGTTTCGCGACTTATTCACCAACCAATGAAATGTTTTCAAAAACACGAAAAAATTATTTTTTGCATATGCTACCTACTTACAGACACACTTTATATATATATATACTAGCATCATAGACCGGTGTTGCCCTTGCAACTCAGAATATTTTAGTAATAGTAGAAGATGTTATTTTCTATTTATTTTATTTTGTTTGTACTTGAAAAACCCTTTTTTTTTTAATAAAAAATATTTCTTTTCTTTCAAAATTACGGGAAAGATATTCACATTTTTGGGGGACCAAATTAAGTTTTACAACGTTGGAATAAATATTTAATATAAAAGCTCAATTTCTTTTTTAATAAAAAATATTTTACTCGCGTTTGACACGTGTGATCTGATTTCTGTGACGTAATTCAGTAATCTTCTTAGATTTTAGATGTTTTACGGAGCAAATATAAACAATCTCCATCATTGGCCAAAATATGCCAAATGGAAAACTGCTGAACTTAAACTCAAAAAGTATGTATCGACTTGGCTTACCTGTAGATAGGTGTCCATAGAAAGTTTGAATGGCGTAACTTAAAAAAATGAAGGCGTGCTTAGGGAACAGTCAAACAGAGACTCACAGATTGCCTTATATATATATAAACTTATTTATAAATGGAACTTTGTCTGTGTGTGTGTCCGTTACTTATAGACTCCGAAACGGCTGAACCGATTTTCTTGAGAATTTACACAGTTGTACTATACGCGTCTGCGAGTGTTTTTAGCTAGATATTGTGTCGAGGTATCCCCGATAAATATCGAAAATCGATAATCCAAAAAATCGGGTTTTAGAAGGAGTGACCCGATTTTAATCAAATTTGATACACTCATAGAAAAAGACATAAGAAACGATATTCGGAAGTTTCAAGGTTGCAGTTTTTACAATAGTGCAGAAAATCGATATATATATATATATATATATATATATATATATATATATATATATATATATAAAAGGCAAGATGTTTGTGTGTTTCTGTTTATCTGCCTGTATGTCTGTATTTTTTTCAGCCCTTTTATTTATTTTTTGCTTCATGTTTGGCTCTAAGTAGGTATAATTGTAGTTCTTAGTCTCAGCCATTATACCATTTACTCAGAGGACCTATTTAGCCTTCAAAATTCAGTTTACGACGAAAAAACATATTTGATATCGATACCAGGAAATCAAAATTTAACTTACATCCATTCATTTTTTTTCAGTCCACGGTTTCCCCTTAACTGGAAACAACTATTGCTTTTTAGTTTTTCGTGCAAACGTCCTAAGAGTTTGAGCTCCAGAACTATGGATTAGTTTTAAAGCTTTCATTACACTCGTGCAACGCCGGGTTATATAGCTAGTATACATATATATATATATATATATATCACAGACATAAACAAAAAGGTAAAAAAAAAATAAACTCATTGAAAGGAAAAATGATACAGAATGTACGGAGTCTGAAGAGCTTCGGATTCCAATCGGTATTTGTATGAATTATGGAGGAAATTGATAATTAGCCTTTTCAATCTGCAAATAAGATGATAAAGAAAACGAGCGTTGATTGTAAGGGAACATGAATTTACCTTATGTTGGCTTTTATATTTCCGGTAGCATTTCTATTCTTTAATAACTTAACAGATACTTCATTTATATTTTGGACACAGCTATATAAACAGGCTAAATGATATGTGGAAGTAGTACTGCTCTGGGTAAAGGTCGGTGGCTGCTAGATGACTATGTCACGCAATATGAATTTGTAGCCTACCACACAAACATAGCAACCCAGTTATTGCTGCCAAATAATTTCTACGACCACTTCACCCTTTACATCTTCCCACACTACAACAACATCGATTATTATGTGTAGGGCAGAGTTGAGCGGGAGACAAAAAAAAATCCTTTTGAAAGCAGAGACGAACTGAAGGCACGGATTATGTCAGCAGACAGTCTAGAAGAAATATAGGAGATGCCGAAGTCCTGTGGTGTTCGTGTTTGAAGCCAACAGTGAATTTATTGAATACAATTGCTCATTAATATTCCAAAAATTTGATATATAATTTTGATATATATATATATATATATATATATATATATATATGGTAAAATTAGATATCAATGTTATGTTCATCTCGGCTTAATTTAGACAAACAATTGACCCATCGCACAGTTTATAGGTTACTGGATTATGTAACAAGTAAATTGACAGATATTATTAGCTAAATTTACCTAAACCTGTTCGAATGAAATTTTGCGGTGCTATACTTGTTATATATATATATATATATATATATATATATATATATATATATATAGCTTTACTGAATAAATTAGTCGAACACTGTATTTATTGAAGATAAGAACTTTGTATCTCGAATACATTAACTTTCTAAAAAGAAACCAGATGACTAAAGCGTATAAGCCACGTGACAAATTTTTTTCAATAAATTTAGGATTGGGAAAATTATTGGGTAGAAGGAATAATAACTGAAAGAATTAGATAGGTCATATATGACTTAAAAAAGCAGAAATTTCGATGCAAAAAACATTGAAATCAATTGAGACAAAACACACTACAGACGTTACGCAAAATACCCAAGAAATTCCAATGAAAGTCCTGTATGACACATTTGAAATTCCCGTTCCAGTAAGTCAACATTCGCCAATGGCCATGTTCCCGACCTCAAGGCCAGTTTTAACTGTGTGTCAAACGCCACCACGGCAGGGATCATTGAAGCGAAAAAGACTTAAAAAAAGTCAATTGATTATGTCCAGGCTAAATAAGTGCAATAAGAATGGTTCGTTTTATACACGCATAATGCGGTCCAGAATGTTTATCTTTTTAAACCTCAGTAATTTTCCTGTTTCAATGAAATCATATTTTCTTTTCTCTGGTCCCAGTCAAGAGCAATAATGTTGCGACTATCTTTCTGGCAGAGATTTCTTATGATTGCTAGAATTGTAAATAATATATATCTACAAAACTTTGATATTTTTAATCATTCCAATGTAAGAATCTCGACCCCTGTCAATTTCTTATTTTTGACTAACCTTGTATTGGCCAATCAGAGTGGCGCATCATTTTTTGCTCTTGATTTTTATTCTAAATATTCATTCACAATAGCGACTATTGCTTTAGCCAGTGACAAACGTAATTATGATTTGAATTCAGATGTATGCCGATTAAAAATATTAATTATCACATCTATTTTGATTTTAATTTTTCCAAGTTAAAATCCATTATATCAACAATCTCTTTCTAAGTCGTAATTGATTTAAGTGTCTCCAGATAAGTAAGAATGATCGCAAAAATAATTTCAAAGTGCATCCAAACCAAAAATGTGCTACATATGTAAATTGAAAAGCAGGTTCTACATCGAAATGTGAAAAACTAAAGGAATGAGATTAACGAAGTCAAAACTAATAAATATTGAACAATTTTACATGATCATAGTATTTAAAAAAATCGTGAAAATGCAATTGAATTCAGCAGCAAACAAAATGTGCAGTTTCGTTAGCAATTAAATATCAGAAGTAAAAATGCAAATTGCTCAATAAAAATGGTACAAAGAATCTCCGAAATTGAAAAAAAATGAGGCACAAGTAATGTTTGTATAAAGATGCACTAACAAGTGTGAAATTATTAAATAATGAACAGAATAAGAGAACTGTAATTGAAACTAATTGTGAACATGCGTGCTGTTATTGTTATCGGATACGAATGAAAAACTGTTGTGATTAGAGCTATTGCGTTGGTATAGTCGGAACTAGTGATTTCTGAGTGCTATAACGACTGAACTGGCAGGATGACCAAAAGAGAAAACTAGAGACTCGGCTGGTATTTTTGTGATGACACAACAATATCTACAACAGATTTCACCTAAGAAAAAAACCACAGTGGCACAATTGTCCATAGCAAAAATGTCTGTGAATTTGGTCTAAAGAAGTTCAATATTTTGACATTCCTTTTGACTAGTACAAATGAATTTCTGGTTAATTTCTGAATGTGTGTATCATCACTGACTGATGAAAAATTACAGGCTTTTTAATTATTAGAATATTTTTCATAAAACAACTACTGTGAACATATACAACATATTTATATTAAAATATGTTTTTACATCAAAAACTGGAGCATATTGTATTAAAAATATAATCACATATGAAGATATTTAATATATTGTGAACACAGAATTATTATTTCAGTCAAAAGCAAAAATGCAGAGATAATGACAAACAAAAAGTTGTTTGCGTCAATAGCAGCAGTTTCAAGACCTGGAAATATAAAACAATAGTATCGGAATGTAGACAGTGACAAACAAATGTGTATTTACATTATAAGAATCGAATTGTATTTTGGTAAGCAGACAGAAATATGATTTAAATTAATGGCAAATAAAAGTAAGTTTGCGTCAAGACAGCTATTCTCACACACAGAAAATATAAACAATGAACAGACCGGAATTGGATGATGTCAAAAGGTAGCTGAACCTAAGGCAATAATCGGTGAAAGCGCTTCTTTGGTGTGCCTAGATTACGCAACTGGGCGGTGTTCAAAGAATTTCAAATGATATAAGATTGGGATATTTTTCGATCAAAAACTGAACGGCTAGAGGGCTCAGAGAGAGCCCAAAGGTAGGAACACAAGCCAGTCAACTCCCTCGTATGTGCGTCATTCCTTCTAACTACTACTCCCACACAACCATCACGGAAGAAAATAAAAATAAATTATTATATTTCTTTATACTCGTTGGTTTGTATTACCGTTTATCTGTCTAGACGAATGTTGTTCAGCAGCAGTATATACCGTATAGGAGTTGGTATAAAGGAATTAATTGATTGAAATTAATCAACACATACTACAAATAATTACAAGATTGCAAATTGGACAGTTTTTAAAAAAATTAAATTAATTTGCTCGAATATAGATGAAATGGTCTATGAGCTAACTCCTAGCTAATTTGCATTATTCAATGGTAAGACCTAATTTTTAAAGAAAATTTACTGCATAATTGAGCCCTAAACAATATTAAAGAAAATAAAAAAAGGAACTTATTTGATTCTAAAATGCAAACTCTACCAGGAGCACTAGCAGTATATACCATATACGAATTGTTATGTAAGAAATAAAAGATATTAAAAATAAATAAACACGCTCACTGTACAATTAACAAATAACTGATTGAAAATTAGACGGTTGTTGTAAAAGTATATATAATTTGCTCAAACATGCATGAAATGATTTTTGTGCCACATCCGAGCTAAGTTTCTTTATTTTATGGTTGGCCTAATTTTACAGACGATTTACGTTATAATTAAGCCCTAAATAATAATAAAATAAATAAAATAAATGGAGACGGATTATATTCTAAAATGTCAACTCTGCAACAATAAAAAAGGAACAGAAAAACCAAGAAAATACAAAATGGAGATACCAAAATTAAATAATACCAATATTTAAATATCCTGAATGTCTTACAACAATGAACGGAATGGGCAACAATGAATTCCGAAGACGCACTGGGGTAGCACAATTTGCATTCTAAAAGCTAAGCAAAGAATTAATGAACCGCAACTTTCATTAAAAAATAAGTAAAGAAATATTGAATAAATTCTGCAACAATATCTTCAGAGATGAAGAAGAAATTTGAAGCAATAGAAATAGTAATCAACAGAAAAATGGTATGGAGATCTTTGCTTAAGAACAAAGATTTAGAGAAAATAGAGACAAGAAGGACACTTAAAAGAAAAGGTAATAATTTTAAGGGCACATAATGATGAAAGAATCCAAGAAGAATTTAATGCCCTCGGGACAGATTGCAAGAAGAGGGAAGGAGGACGAGTAATCAATTACTACCATGGGAGCTTGAGTAAATGAATCGTGACATGAATATTTAAAATAGATAATAAAAAGCTATACTTATAAAGAACTCTAACTGAGAGGAAATTGTAAAAAGCCATATTCACCAAGGCCCTGCAGGAATAGAAACATTACTATTCGCTAACGAAAATCGCGTATTGTAAGGCTAGTGTGAATTTTAGCATTGCAAAACTAATGATTGTTTAACTAGTGAAACTTGTTACTTCGCAGAACATTTTAAAGTAGAAATTTTTAGATAGATTAAGTTGATTATCTTTCGAGGACCTCTCCATAATTATATCCATTCTGCAGTGGCTTTCATGGCAATATATTGAATTAATGTATATGCAAGATTTTAAAGAAATTTACGATTAAATTTCACAAGAAACAAATGTAATTCTTTCAAATTAATAGAAGAGACAGGCGTAAGATAACTGAAGACATGAATTTCATTTACATTTAACATTTAATATGTTGATAACAAGCTGGATAGAGGTAAAGACGGCAATTTTTTAAATAGTACCCTCTATAGTTTCTTTAATCTGCGTTTTTATGGCGATATACAAATATATATATATATATATATATATATATATATATATATATATATATATATATATATATATGTATGTGTGTGTGTGTGTGTGTTTGTGTGTGTACAGAAAATACTTAAGAATATGCTAAGCTTAGTTGCGGCATCAATCCGAATGTATGGTTTATCCAGTGAGAATCGAACTCACTACTCAATATTAAATAATCGACCAAAACATGTCTGCTAGCGCGCACTCTAAAACGCATATATATATATATATATATATATATATATATATATATATATATATATATATATATATTAAAAAAGGATTAATTCAAAGATGTTCAATGGCCATTTTGATATGAAGATCCCCACGGGGGACGACACATCACCTCAGCAACAGAAAAATCCTTTCAGAAACTGGAGAAAAATTAGTCTACTTTTCCTTTTTAAATAGATTGCAAAGAAATTAAAAAATAAATAATAAAATAAAATAAAATAAAAATAAAGGGAGAGAAAAAGAAAAAGAAAACGAAAAAGAAAAAGAAAAAGATAGAATAAAATCAAATAAATAAGAAAAGAAAAATTGACATGTCTGGGTTCGAAAAAAAAGGGAGAATGTAACTAAAAAATAATTTATTTTATTATTTATTTTTTAATTTCTTTGCAATCTATTTAAAAAGGAAAAGTAGACTAATTTTTCTCCAGTTTCTGAAAGGAATTTTCTGTTGCTGAGGTGATGTGTCGTCCCCCGTGGGGATCTTCATATCGAAATGGCCATTCAACATCTTTGAATTAATCCTTTTTTAATATATATTTGCTCTGTAATATTTTATTATATGGAGCTCTCTTCCTGTATCATTTTTTAATATTAAAATAAATTTTTAATATTAATTAGGATCGGGTTTTTTGGAATTTACCTTCCTGCTTTTTTCCCTTGGATTGAAGTATCTGAATTAAAATATATATATATATATATATATATATATATGCAAAAAATGTAGACACACATATGCATATATACATCCACATGCGTACACACATAAATATATCAATATACATCCAGATATGGTAAAATAAAATAAAGACAAGTGGAAAACTGTATTTGAAATCGTCTACGCGTTTTGTCCTGTGATGGACTTTATGAGTGAGCTTTATTCTAAATTACGTATCTATAAACAAACAGTGTTGGTAACCACAAAGATGCTCACAAATCATTTCAAAAGATCAACAGAATATTTTTGTTTTTAGAATTTCTTCATGTGTAGTATAAAGTCACGAGCTATTAAAATGAAGGGAATTTTACCGTTTTCTTTGCGAACTGTTTATTTTGTGTGTAAGTCTGTTTTAATATTTCTTCACGTGTAGCGCAAAGTCAAGAGATGTTAAAATGAAGGGAATTCAACCGTTTTCTTTGAAATTTTTATTATGGATGTTAGTCTGTTTTAGTATAATTTCCATAAGTAAAGGTGAGATTGGGAAAAATCCGGGGCGTAAATTGATGTTTGGATAGTATTGGATAGCGGCGCTTTCGTGAACTTCTCTTCTGAATAAACTGTTTACTCTTTCATAAATATATACACACATACGTACATGTATACATACACACACACACACACACACACACACACACACACACACATATATATATATATATATATACACATACACCATAACATAAAGGCACACATAAACACAGATATATACGTACTCATGCATACATATGTATATATATATATATACACAAATATACATATACACATGCACAAATATGTATGCACATAACTATATATACATAAACACATGTATATATACATACATTTATGCATACGTACTGATATACATATATGTAAATACATACATACATATAAATATATACATATATGCGTACAAAAAACATCCACATACACACACATGTATATATATATATGTGTGTGTGTGTGTGTGTGTCTGTGTATGCACATGAGTATATATCCATACATACACATATACATGCATAAATATATATATATTTAAATAAATATGCATAAATATACATACGCACAAATATACACACTCGCCCACACATATGTATGGATGGATTTTAGAAGTACAGTAATTTTTAGTTAAAAAATTAATCATAAGCAAAAGAAAAACACAGGAAAAAGCATACAAGGTAAATACATATGAAATAAATGTCTTGTTTGGGACATCTAATTAAAAGAACTATTTCTTACAAATGGCTTCACCATGTATTGGTCTTGGAGGACTTCTTGATTAATTGGTTTTGCTCCTGTCTCTAGTGTTCAGTAGAAAATCGCGCCCTTTAATCTCCATTTACATTACGGCAACGCTAAAAAAGAAATACAAAGTAAAAATGGAATTCATTCGCTGAACCAATTACCACTGATTAACGGATGGCATTACTAAATTGTAAATCTCTTCTGTTTCTCATATCATCATAGCGTAAATTTAAACAGTCCTGAATTCGCTGTTCATTAGTGATAACGACCGCCGTTTAAAGTCTTCAGGCAAAAGATGTTCATTGTACCCATTTAATCATTTCCACCACACACTCACAATTAGATAAATATTTTTCATTTGAAACGGAAAAATACCATATTCATATCTGTGTGTATATATATATATATATATATATATATATATATATATGTGTGTGTGTGTGTGTGTGTGTGTGTGTGTGCTTGTGTTCTGCCAATTAGTCTGGTAATCAATGTCTTTACAATCGATCTTTACAATCTTTTACGTTTAATCAGGTAATCATACTTTCGGTTTATTTATTTATACATTATGTTAGGCAATAATTTAAAATTATAGAATTTAGTGTAAACTTTTTGTCGCTTGCTTAAAACTAATACTAAATATGCATATATTTATTTGAAGGATAATTATTTTTGCATATTCAGATATGTATGTCAACGCTAAGCAAAAAATCTGAATAATTACTGGAAGAAACTATAGATAGACATTTAAATTAAGTTAATGAGTCAACGGATTTTAGTTTCAATATACGCAAATCAAATCAAATTACAAATACTAAAATTAAATATTCGTACTAACACACCTTGATTTTCAGTTCGATTCTAAAATATATTCTACTGAATTATAATATTTTGAACAGGAGTAGAGGTTTATTCTTTGTTTATTGTTTAGGGTTGGGCTTCCAATTTCGTTTACTTTCTGCCTAAACCCTATACTCTTAACGACTCCGCCTGAACACTTAAATTTTATTCGCTTATTAAATCTTGATCACTTTAACTCTAGAAGTAGCTGGCCATCTTTCGTGTTATCTTGACCTTTATTATACATCTACATACAACTCAGCTTAGAATTAATGCCTGAAGCTCTAATATTAATATTTCAAATTGATTAGGTATCAATCTGTTGAGAGTGCAGAGGATTAGAAATGTGTTAGATGATATATCCGTTCAACATTATGGTGTTTGGTTAACTTTCATCTCCCCACAGTTCACTTTTTTTAATCATTTCACTGCTACTATTGCGCAGGGAGATACATAGAGGGAAAGTAATGATAAAGAGTGGTTAGGTATAGGAAATGTCAGAAGGATGGTGATAGACTGGTAAGGATAACGAGGATGAGGGTTGGGTAGATGGGAACAGTGATTGAGAGAATGGATGCAAGTTAGGGTGTTAGGAGGTGTCTATTGACCTTACATTTAAACTCCTGGAGATTGTAGCTGTCAGGGAAGCAAGTATGTGGAAATGAATTCCATAGACGGGAAGTGCGAGAAAAGAAGCAGTTGGAGTAGAAATTGCGGTTACATTTTATCGGTTTCACTGTAAAAGTGTGAGACGTAGTTGCTAATCTAGTCTCTAGCGCAAATTCGTACCTAGGGATCACCCGTGATCTAAGTTCATCGGAGCAGAAGCCGTGAAATTATTTATAAAAGGGGCACAGGGAAGCCACTTCACGCCGGTGAGAGAGTGACAGCAGCCGCCCTGCCAAGACGGTATCGATCACATTACAGATTTTTCGTTGTATTATGTCAAGAACCCCAGATATGGCAGCAGTATTAAATTCACGGGCGTATGACAGATGTATACATGTCCAGGATAGATTCAGACGGGAAAAACTTCCGGGACCTGCACAGAGAACCGACTCTCATAGAAGCGGATTTAGCAATGGATTCAATATAGTTATTACACTTGAGGTAGGCTGGGAGTGTGAGGCCAAGGAGGCGTACTGTTTTACTCAATGGGGTGTAGGTGTGATTGTCTGTGATGGTTAAGTGATAGCAGCTTCGTTTTGGAAGCATTAAAATTTACGAGTCATTTCTTACCCAAGTCCACTACGAATTAGACGTAATTTTCAAGCTCGGCAGCGAAATTCGCTTTGTCGACCAGACCAGATTTTTGATCGAAGCGAGAGTAAACTGTAGTGTCATCGGCGTACATGCCTACTTGGGATCTTATGGCATCAGGGAGATCATTAATGTAGATCTGAAAGAGCGTAGGAACTAGGATAGAGCCTTGAGGGACACCCGCGTTTATATAGTAGTTCTGAGCATCATGTCCGTTTAATACTATCTTCAATGTGCGGTTAGAGAGAAAAGAATGAATTAGGTCAAACAAATGTCCAGTGATACCATAACTCCGCAGTTTTCGGAGAAGACAAGCATGCCAGATTCTGTCGAATACTTTGGAGACATTCTTGCCGAGAGCCTGGTATATATACTCGGTGATGGTCGTTAGCATATCAGCAGTAGACCTGGTGAAGAGGAAACCATACTGTTTGTCAGAGAGGAGCCCGTGGGCCGTGAGATGCTGAACCAACTAGGCGTTGATAATGGCTTCGAACACTTTGCCAAAGATCGGAAGAAGGCAGCTAGGGAGGTAATTTGTTGGGTCTTAGATTTCTCTAGTATTCTTAAATATAGGAACGACAGAGGAAGACTTCCAACAGGCAGGGAAGCAAGAAGCAGATAGGCAGGAGTTGTAGAGCTTAGAAAGGACAGAGGAGAGTTGAGGTGCACATTTCTTCAAGATTATGATTCGGATCCCGTCCCCTCCGTTCGTTTTGTGAGGGTCAAGTTTGAGAATATGTTAGATACCAGCGAGCGTGTAATGTGGACGCCATTCAGTTGAGCCTCAGTTCTAGGTAGGAAGTCGGGTGTAGAAACTTCAGAAATGGTCGAGAATCTGCGAGCAAAGCATTCAGCCTTGTCCGCTAAGGAGGTGAGGACCTAAAATTCATTGATTAGGTGGGTATTTATGACTTACTCTTGTTAAGCACGCTTTTATAGAGTCGCTAGTAGTCTTTGGCGCTGAACTGACAGGACGCTATGCGTTGCTTCATTCTGGCAACAAACAACATCTTAGCTTCGTTACGTGTCTTTTTTACACTTATTACGATCTGAGGCGAAAAGGCACCTGTTTTGGTCCGACGCGTAAGTACGACAGACCCGGAAGCAATGATTTCGGTGGGCAATGGCGGTCGAGCAAGTGGGCGATATCCAAGGAGACGAATAAGATTTAAGCTGAAATGTCAGCACAGCACCCCTTATATCTGGCACATAACTCCACAGATTGCGACTGCTTTGTTTATTGCGTGTGGGGTACGGTTGTATGAGAGACCAACAAAATTCATTGTAACAGCAAAGTTGAACCGAAGACAAAGGTTGTAGCAACATTCACTAACTTATACAAGAAGACCGTCCAGAATATTTGCAGGAGATTCCAAAGTTGACTGTAACACGTGGCGGAAAAACTGGCGATTTTATTGAATGAATTTACTCTTAGATATTTCATGATATTTCTGTGTCATTTTGGTAAATATATCTGTTAAAATGAGATATCAGAATTATTTTCATTTTTGCCTAAATAATATTATTTCCCCATTTTTTTATTATTATTATTGATCCGATATATTTTCATCACTTTCTTTATTTTAGTGAATACTCGTACTTATTAAACAATATATTTTTGCGAGGTATAATTTATAAAGTATTTTTTTCGAAAATAAATTTGTTATGGATCTCAAAAATTTTTTCATATACAATTTAAAGGGTGCATGCCCTGTGCTAAAATTTTATTCTTATTAAAACTTTATTAAACTTTATTAAACTTTTATTAAACTTTTCGTTTTCCGAAATTCAAACATATGTAGATGTTCATATTTTTGAAGTGATGATCTCTTCTACTTACGCATTTATATTTTAGATTGTTTACATTTAACTGACGTAACCTGTAATTAGTATTACGTTCGGAAAGCCCGAATACTTGTGTAAAATTTGAAACTGAACTTCATTCAACACTATCAGATTCACATAGTTAATCAATATTGCATTTGGTAAAGTTGTTTTAGAAAATCTTATCTCTTGTAACTAGAACATACTTTCTTCATAAATATTGAAAAATAAAAAGAACACTTTTTCTTTCCTTTCATTTACTTTATATTACGTGTTTGTACAACTCATTTTCAAGCGAATTCAATCACTGGTTGTTGTTTTCAATAAAGTGAGAATATGACAAATTTAATAATTATTTAGCTTTAATATGTTCCTATTAGTAGATCATTGCCTTGTGACAGACTGCCGTACTTTGGCCAAAAGACACAAAAGTCATAGAAGTCTGACAGTGATGCAAATATTTTTTTCTCTTTTAGTTTTCATATAAGCGAAAACGATACGAAGTAACAGAGAGCCGCAAGAATTTGAAGATCGTCCGACGTACAGATTACCAAGAGTTGCAAGTCAACGTTTAGTGAAATTCTCAGTTTCATTCGTTGTACATTCTAATAGTCATCCTCTCCATAACACTTAGACTCAATACTGCTACATCCGTACTTCTTTTATAATAAAACGACTATAAAAAATAATTTATCCATTCTTCATACACGCCTTTCTATGACGTAGAGTTAGCTCTGGAAGAACTGAAGCAAATCGTGACAAAGAACCTGTATCTTCTTTATAATGATAGCCTTAAAATACACAGCTTTAATTTTGGGTATATAGAAATCTAAAAAAAATTTTTAAAAATTGCCATATAAAATATAGGTATATACTAATAACATTTTTTGGTCAATGAAGTAAAAAGTGTTTGTTAACACGGAAGTTATATCGATTTTGGATTTAAATAATTTGTTAGACATTAATTATTTTGGATCACAGATATAACTTAATATTCGGCTAAACCATCCTAAAAAGGACAATGTAAATACCCGGAAAATTTTATATGAAACGCAGCACTAGTTTGCAGTGTTAATACAGTGGGAAATAAGGCGTTTCTTAAATTAGGTTTCATTGTTAAAATATATAAAATGTATAGAAAATATTAAATGTCACCCTTAGCGAAATGAGTTTATTATCATTCATGTTTTTCACAAAGTTTTGATCCACATTGTTCGCCCGATTTTTTGTTCAAGTGTAATACACACACGCACCCGCTTTTGTGTGTGTGTGTGTGTGTGTCTGTCTGTATGTCTGTCTCTGCATGTAGGTAGATAGATAGATAGTTAGATAGATACCTGCAAACGAAAGTGATACCTAAAGTATAAATTAAAGTAATTAAAAATTGAAATTTTTTCTTGAGGATTTACTTACAGCTTTATTTCCAAGCAAAGCGATTTAAATTAATTTTTCTAATAAACAAAATATTTTGTAATATTTAAAAAAAATAAAATTGATTGGAATTATCTTTGAGCTCATAAAAACTGTTTTAGCCATATTTACATTTTTCTTACAACAACGTTTTACTCATTTTTAAAACATCTTTCAAAATAATATATCTTCTTTTTCTTCATGTGCCGTGTCCCTTCAGATCAGAGGTGTGCTTTGTCAAAAGTCTTTGCGAAATCTATAGACACAGATAAATGTCCTTCAGTATTTGTGTTGCCCTTTCAGATATCATTCTTAGCAGGAATATTGCATTCCTTGGTCCGGTATCTTTATCGAAGCAGCACTGTTTTTGTCCTATCTCTGGGTGGATCAGAATCCAGATGATATGCTTTGTTATATGACTAATTGTCGGGTGCAGCTCGAATTCCTTTGAATTGGCTTCTTAGGTAGTGCTATAAAAATTGATCTGCTAAGGTCCTCCGGTATTTCTCCACTGCTGTAGATTTCGTTTATTATTTCTGTAATCCTTTGTACGCCAAATCGTTTAGGGGCGTCAGCTGATCTGTTACAATAACGTCAGATACAGCTGCTTTTTTCCGTTCAATATGGCTGCTTCAACTTCGGTTTTCATTATATCTGTTCCATCCGTATATCTGTGTAATGCTGGTTGCACTCTCTTGTCGTGGAAATGATCTCTGATATACTCGTTCCTTCGCTAAAGTATATATATATATATATTTTTTTTTTTTTTTAAAGTATGGCCGTTTTGAACTTTACTTTTAGTCATCCTATTATTGAGCAGGTCTTATATCCGGTTAGTTCCTTGTTTTTTTTTCGGCATATCTTCTTTCATTTTCGGGTTCAGTCTCTCTGTTTCGGCGCACTTGTAATTCAGCCATCTTTCTTTATTTATTCCTTATTTTTATGTGTAGTTCCCTGTTAGATGTTTCATATCTGGGAATTGTTTTCCATTTCTTTTGCATCATTTCAAGAATCTCGTCAGTGCTCCAGTCACTTTTCTTCCGACATGCTTTTTTTCTTTGGGATGATGTCGTTCGCTGTTTTCCCTCGAGCTTCTCTTATTGCGAGCCATTTTGAGCTTCAACTTCCGATTTGTCTTTCACATTTCTTTTTTATGCTGTCTGTGTACCTTTCCTACAGGTTCGAATTGTTAATGTTTCAGGTTTACTTCACTCTGGGGGTTACATTATGTTTCTTTCATCTCCGTAGTTACACTCTTAGTTTCCATACTAAGATGTCGCTTCCGCAGTCAGCTTTACTGAAGCTTTACTTAAGAAAGATTAACTAACTTAAATTTAGATCATTCTGACTTTTTTTATTGGAGTAGGGCTCACCCTTTACAAGCCCAGGAGACACTCGAGGTAGGCGTTACGTTAATAACTAAATTATATGTCTAGGAGGTTGGCTCTAGACTTAAACAAATCAAAAGTGTATTTATTGAAGATATGTTGTCTAACATTTCTCTCCCATAGACCCGTGGTTCGCGGAAAGAAGCAGTTTGAGTGGAACTTTCATCTCACAAATAGAATACCGATAGATTTTCGGAGATTTGCTACTATGGAATTTGTATAGTAGATCCTAAATGTTAAAATTAGTCCTAGTGGAACAAGCTGATGCAGTTCGTCCTAGCAATTTCAATGGTAATAGTAGTTGAGAAGTAAGAGACACACTATATCCATCTGAAGAGAGAGAAAGAGAGTGAGAGAGAGAGAGAGAGAGAGATTGAAGTGTAGAAAATCATTATTCTGCAACAAAATTCAGAGATGAATTTGGAATCTATCATTACTGGAAAGTGAGATCTTGACAGCTCGCGTACAAATATGGCAACATTAATCAATTTTCGGCCTGATCAGTATCTTATTTAAGGAGATATATCCTTACTGCAGCGGTACAAAGATCTGATTATTTTACCTCTATCAATAGCAACAGATAATATAAAGGTCCCACTTTAGGCTGCGTTTGAGTTCGATTCAGTATAAACAACAATTTCACTCACTTACAAGTTAGTTTTAGAAGAGAGTTCAACTGCCAATTTTTAATCGTCAAGAGTCTTAGAAAATGGCCGTATATTATCGTATCATCGGATTAGATATTCATAAATGATCGGAGCATAATCTTAAGTAGATCATTTTCGTAATTTAAAAAAATCTTAACCTGAGAAGGAATCACGGGGTAACACCTGCGTCGACAAGCAGGGCCTCGGAAGACTAACCGTTAAATACTAATTCAGGGATATATGTATCAGAAAAGTATTTATAATTGAGAAAACCCTTCCCTTGTTTTCATATACAAGCTAGATAGGTTGTGTAAAACATATTTCTTTCTCACATTGTCAAATGCCTTACAGTGAATGTTATCAAGGATCTAACTAATTCGATGTTTAATTATATTTAGGGCGTCAACAGTGGATCGAGATGATAGAAACTCTTACGGCTCGTAGCACAAAATTTTTTCTATCTAGGTACTCGATGACTTTCTTGTTGATGATAGTGAGGAGACTAATGCGTCTATACTGGGGGATGATGATCAGTCGACCGCGTTCTGGAAGAATTACCATATGTTCCATAAATTTCACAGGTCTGACAAAGATTTTTCCTTTAACCAGTGTTTAAATAACTTTGCTAGAATCGGGGATAATACTTAGTTGATATTTTTTTAAGACGACAACTGGAATTTTGTCTCGGTGGTGTTTTTGGGGAAGGGTCGAATTTTTAATAAGATTAGAGCATGTTTTTATGAAGTGGGCATATTGATGAGATTGGGCTCAGTGAGAATTTGGAGAAGGGAGGCCTTCTGATCTAACGTTGGGTTTGAAACGAAACATCGAGCTAAAACGCGTCACCCTGTCTGCCGAAGAGGATATGACTTCGGAAACATTTATAATAAGCCGCTTTGCCTCTGTTCATAATCAGGTTAAGATCTTCAAGAATTTGCGAGAGATAATTTAATTTTTTCAGCTTGGACAGCTAGCAGGTAGCTGCAATTTGTGTTTTCAAGAAGTCTTTTGCAGTAATCTCGGAGGTTTTGAAAGAAGTAAAGCCAGCTTACACTGACTTTACAAATATTGATATATGTTGAAGTAGTGGTTTCGGTGACCTATGACTGTAGCGACTTCACAAAAGAACGGGTGCTAATTTTTGGGATCCTGTTGATTTTTATTTTTATATTGGCAAGATGGTGGAAGTGTAAAACATTCCATTAAACAAAGAATCCATTCAGAGATTAAAACAGCAGTTTTGACGGAAGCGTATCTGAAGATGTTTTCAAGAAGAGCGTCCGTCATAGAGAACTGAAATCTATCCCATTCTTAATTCTCATAGCGAAGAACCGTTCTATAAAATTGTATCACAAGGGATGTCTTGTATTTAAAGTCAATCTGGACAATGATTCGCGAATGATCAGACGTACCAATGAGAGGAAGGTAAAATTTCGTTTTGCATTTGTCAGAGCAGGGTGTTTAAAATGTCTCGTAGTGGTTCTCTGAACTCACGTCGCATTCGCGGGGGTCAAGTTTTTACATTAAAACAGTTTGACATCTAGAAAGTTTGCTTGTAGACATTTACAAATGTCTTTATTTCCCTTTTTTTTAGTTTGGGTTAGTTTGTTTTCATGTTTGCTTTAGTTGGCTTGGTGGATGACTTGTAGGTAATGAACCAAACACCTATTGGAAATTACCGAGTAAATAACTCAAATGCCTATAAAAAAAAGGTTGGAATGCCTAAAAACAATTTATTTGTGGCAATGCAGAATTACCCATTACATTCTGGATATATTTAATAATGCTTTTATATACACACTCACATATATAGTTAATTTCCAGGCAGTCCTGTTTTCTTGTATCACAGCTCATCACTACGGCTAGAACATCTGATTAGGTTTAAAATCTGAGCGATCTGATACCAATCACAGGTTTTACCACTAAATTATCGGTGCAATGCAGAGGGAGTTATATTTTAGCGTGCTATATTCGCATATAAACAAACGTTAGTAACCAAGACTGATCAATTTATTGCGGAAGAACGAAGCTGAAATAACAGTGATTAGCTTCAGTAGATTACACACCCACAAACACAAACATCGGTGTGTTTGTTTTGGAATAATCAAACAGTTTTCAGTGTAAATTGACAGTTAAATGTATAATGCTTCATATATATATATATATATATATATATATATATATATATATATATATATATATATTCCATTTGTAAACTAGTTATTACTCGACCAAAGTTTCTACCATGAGTGTTGTCTTCATGGGATTTGCGAATCGGCTGAAGACACCACTCATGGTAGAAAATTAGGTCGCGAAATAACTCGTTTGCAAATGGAAAATATTCAAAAGTTCTACAATTTAATTGTATTGAGCACTTTTTAATGCAAATGTGCACTGGTCTAAACTTATAATGACCAGAAACTTAGTAATTAATCATTCAATCAATCAATCAATATATATATATATATATATATATATGTGTGTGTGTGTGTGTGTGTGTGTGTGTGTGTGTGTGTGTGTTATTATTATTATTATTATTATTATTATTATTGGGACGTTTAATAAGTACTTGATATTTTCCAACTGACGGTGTTACCAAAGCTGCGTGCATGTACTTGCAGTTGATAAAGCATCTAAGAACAAATATTACAAGCAAACTTGAAATTCAATATATCTCATTTTGCCGAAGTTTAAACAACTTTTTTCACGTAGCGTAAATCATGTAAGATATCATGCCCAAGAAAGTGTATTTGCGGGGAATTTTACTGCACTACTTTATTCAAAAGAAATAATTTGCAACTGAAGCAAACAAGATTCTTGTTGGGACTCATGGCAACTATGCTTTGTCAGAAAAAACATGCAAAGATTCGTTGATACGTTTTAAAAATATTAACTCTCAAGTTTAATTAAAGGGAAGCCGAAAAAGTTTGTATTTTAGGTATTACATCCCTAAGACTCATGTCAGGCGCATGCTGAACTAACAGAATCATTAGTGGTTGCTCACACATGAGTTTTGAAATTTTTGAAAGCATTATGAAAGATAAAACATGGAAATTAGGTCCTGTACGATCTGAGACCGAGCGACGTCGAACGTCGTCTTGTCACATGTGAACAGCTTTTTCAACGGCAGAAAGAGGAAGGTTTCTTTGCATCGATTCGTGATCGGCAATGAAAAGTAGATTGACTAAGATAAAAGCCGAATATCCATGATTCAAAACTTCTGCTTTACATTTGGGTGAAACAACTGGATACAGTTCGTTATAACCAACCGACTGAAACCATCACAGGAGATCGCTATTGACTATAGCTGATGCATTTTAACCCAGCAATAAAAGATAAATGGTCACTATATCAGCAATAACACGATGAAATCATTTTGCAACAAAAAGAATTAGGCTACATGTTGCAAATCGGGTAAAAACCTATGTAGAAGCGCATAAACTGCAGTCTTGCCATAACGTATTCACCAGATATTGTTCTGATCGATGGTGCATAACCTGACTATGCAAGATTTCCCTTTTCACGAAGATGTCAGAAGATTGATGTACTCGAGGTTAGCTTCAAAAGATGTGTTGTTTTTCTAAAGTAGAATTCAAATTCTGACAGAAAGTTGGGAAAAAGTGGCTAGCAATCGACAACACTTTCTTACTGAATTTTGTAAAAGTAAAAGATTAATTTTTATGAAAAATCTTCATGCTGGATTTCCTTGCTGAAAAAATGTTCTTATTTGAATTATAATATCACAAAATAGAGATGTGCATGCACCCACACACGCACAAACACATGTGATATTTCACATTTATCGAACTTGACTATGTGAAGAATTCTGAAATTTTTTTTCAAATCACTTTTAGTCCGAACATAGTTTTTTTAACGATTGTTCTAATGTATCTCTGAGAGAAATATAATTGGAACGAATTGATATATAAATAGCGGAAAAAAACATATTGGTATTTTCTTTAATAAATCAGTCAGAATCTGAATAATGAAAAAACTAATTATTTTACAAAATAATCCTACACTTTTAAAGCATAAACATTTACTTCCATATATTGCATTCACTGATTATTATATTGTCATATATCGACAATCGTAAAAAACATTCAGCTAAGAGATTCGTTTCAAGCGACGTAATTTTTTATTCAATTTTTCAAACATTTCTGTCAAGTCTTAGAATCATACATTTTTTAAATAGCTATAAAAGTATGATAAAGTTGGAGTCACTTGAACATATAACGTCCAAACTTAAATCTTATTTTATACAAGTATTCAAATATATATTGAATCTTAAATGTTTCCTTCCTTCCACCGAGCTCGAAGTTTCTATCTAAATCACCCTTATATGTTACTGGTATACACATCATTTCGATTTTTCTCTTCTAATAAAACCTTTATTAAATTTATCTGCTCTGATGATTTCTTTACTTATTTCAATTTTCGGTATCTCACTTCACCATCGTTCATTGATATCATTACATACCCAGCTCATCTCTTCTTACTTCCCACCATTTTTCTTGTTCAATATTCGAGAACATACCCTGGCTGTTCTTTTCTCTTTTCACCTTATCGCACAGATCATTTTCCGCCTCTCATTTCGTTGAAGACGAGTTGATGGTCAATTCAATTCTCAATATTTCTTCGATACCTGTGCAGTTCTGACCCACCGCATTCATTGAAAATATTCCCTCGATTAGTGTCTGCCAAACATATCAGCGAGAATAGGCAGAAGATCGCAGCAGTTTCGGTGGAAAGATCTTATTATTGTAGACAAAGGGTAATTGCCCGCAGGATAAAATGAATATTGTAAAAGAGCAATCATAAATCCATCCAATTTTTCTGTAAAGTATCATTTTTTCACTATTTCATATATATATATATATATATATATATATATATATATATGTGTGTGTGTGTGTGTGTGTGTGTGTGTGTGTGTTTGTATATATATATGTATATATATATAGTATATATATATGTGTGTGTGTGTGTGTGTGTGTATATATATATAGTATGTATATATATATACAATAAACATATATGTATATATATATATAGTATATATATATATGTTTGTGTGTGTTTGTATATATATAGTATATATATATAATATATATATATGATATAAATATAGTATATATATATATGACATATATATAGTTTATATATATATATATATATATATATATATATATATATATATATATATTATATATATATCTATAGTATATATATATATATATATATATATATATATATATATATATATATATATATATATATATAGGAAAGAACATTAAACGTTTTGAGTTTCAAAATGTGTTTTTTTGACAGTGTTTGTTTATTATATTTCAGACCGCCCTCGGTCCTTCATAAGAAACAAATGACTTTAAAATTTGAATTAGTAACATATTTCGCGAGATTTGGCGAGAGCGTCAGTGAAGAGTTTGTTTACATCGCCGTGACACGTTTGTGGAGAGAGTTTTTGTTTTTACATCAAGTGACGTTGAAAGCGACAGATATTTTAAAATTATGTTTTTAAACGTTAACCTCTCTTTAATAATGCTTGTAAATTTGTTTTAGATAAAAAGTATTTTAAATGAATATAAAAAAGTTTTAAAAAAAACCGAGGGCGGTCTGAAATATAAAATATAATATTCGAAATAAACAAATACTCTCAAAAAGACACATTTTTAAACTCAAAACGTTTTAATATTGTTTCCAATACATATTAAGACAGTTTGTGGTACAGTGGATATAGGCTCGGAACGAGAAACCGGGGAGACGAGTTCGATTTCCAGTTGAATCCATTTTATTCACTTACGCGCAAATACCCTTGGGAAAGGTATTACCCCGTCTCTTCCTTCCAGTAATGGGTTAAATAGCAGGACAGATTGGGTTCTATAGCCTTGGTCGGCAACCAGTCGACCGCAGAAAGCAATGGCAACCTACTGCGGGATAATCTTCTGCCCAGTCAGTCATGTCTCCTTCGAGACATGATCGCCCAAGCGTATATCACTTAACTGACTGACTGACGTGGATCATCACTATGCTATATATATATATATATATATATATATATATATATATATGCACATGTATTTATGTATATATTTATATATATGTGTGTGTGTGTGTGTGTTTGTATGTTATATATACTTTCATAAATGCACACAGTAGTGCTATGGGTAAATATTCGGCATTTTTTAATTTGTCACTTCGCGCATGCCAGCTGTTTGTTTTAGATTTTGAAGATTGGAGCCTATAGTAGGTTTAGTAAATAACATGTATTAGACAAACAGAACCGTGCAGCAATTGAATTTGCTTCAAATTTGGAAACCGCATATGTACTACTTAGCATCTTCGCTAAAAGCTTCAATCCCAATATTTCAAAATGTGTGTGAGGGTGGGTAGTGGGTAAAGATGATGGTAATGGTGATTATTTGAGATGGCGTTGATTTGCGTTGTTGTGTCAGTGATATCAACTCGGAACAAGAAATCAGGGAGTCGAGTTCGAATTCCTTTTGAATTCATTGCTTTCACTTCCGCGCAAATAACCTTGGAAAAGATATTAATCTGTGTCTTCCATACAGTTAACACGACTATTGGGTTCTATAGGCTTGAATGTTAACCAGTCTACCGTAAAATCTAATGGCAACCTGCTCAGACAGTCATGTCTCTTTCTTGTGATGATCGCCCAAGCATGAATCACGTATGACACTTAACTGACTGATTTTAGATAGCAGTTATACCTCTATTCTTCATCTCGCAGGCCTACAGGGAGAACTACATAAAGTCCCTTGAAGAGGTAGCATTTCCTTGGGACACGAAAATGGCTACTGGAAGACAATATTTCTGATAACAAGACTCTCCACCATGCCGGAAGAACCCAGTCATAGATTTCCAAGAACATTTACCATTTTATTACCCCTAACATCTGGTTAAATAACTGCACCCCTTGATTATTATGTGTGACGTGCAGTTGATCGAGAGAGTAACAAAATATTTTGTAACACCAAAGATGAACAGAAGACGAGGATAATGTCAATACGCAACAACTAAATCAAGGAGACCAAACAAGAGACTCTGGAGTCGACTGAAAACAGTGGTTGAAGCCAATGATCATTTTACTAAACTGCGTCAGTAATCACCAAAACCAAGATTGCGAATAACAGCAATTACAAATACATAACACGCATGATGTGTGGTGTTGATACACTGCTAGTAATTGCTAGTCAGTATAATTACTTTACTTTCTTCTGCAATAGTGTCTACGTATAATATAATAGAAACTTGCATTCCTGTATACTGATAGGGATACGACACAGTCTGTTAAAATAAAATTCCAGAGTTATTTTTATTTTGAGCAAATTTAACGAAACTTATCCATGGAATCTTGTAAATATCAACACTTTATCGTTCATTCATTTCTGTATCTTTTTTTTAATTTAATAGCGTGCCTATTGGGCAGGTCATTTCTATTAATTTCTTTAACTTATTTGGAAGACGACATGTATTCTTCGGAAATAAAGCTAAAATGGGTTCCCTTCATGTGTTACACTATTTGGGATGCACAATTGTCCTTTTTATACTACTTCACACCGAGTCAGATAGTCTTTAGTGTCATGTGATTTTACACCAATCATTTCTCTGACATAAGCTGTATACAGTTCAATTTACATAAGAAAAAATATAACAATAAGATATATATATATTATATATATGCTGAATGTAAAATTTGGGTCAGGCTTTCTCTCACCAGTTCAGTTAAGTACCATACGTGATACACGCATGTCCGATCATGTCTAGAAAGAGACATGCCTGACTGGGCGGAAGATTACCCCAGTAGGTTACCATTGCTTTCTGCGGTAGACTGTTTGCCCACCAAGTCTATAGAACCCAATCTGTCATATTATTTAGCACATAACTGGAAGGAAGAGACGGATTAATACCTTTCCAAAGGGTATTTGTGCGTAAGTGAATGAGAGAAATTCAACTGGAATTTGAACTTGGTTCCCCGATTTGTTATTTCGTGTCAATATTTATAGCACCACAACGCGTATCCGCCGTAGATTAGGTGCCCTTGTTAATAAGCAAGCGCAAGCAGAAAAAAAGGCACTGGTGATACTATGGATAATATCTGAACTCATCTCAAAAAATCAAAAACTGAAAAAATAAATAAAAAATAATAATGAATAATAATCCAAGCAAATTATAAACAAATTGATAAACTACTGTCTCAATAACAACCATATAAATATATAACCATATAAATATATAACCATATAAATATATAACAAGACCAATTAAATAAATGAATAAATTAAACATCGAAAACATAGAATTATAAAAATAAAACATATAAAAAAAAATTTCCATGAAAATAAATAAACAAACCACTAAACCCACAACAAGATTACGCAAAATGCACCTTTTACCCGTATATCGAAATAGCAGTGAAAAAAAAAAACAAAACATGTCTTGATCATTGCTCTAGAATGGAACAGTCCGTCCCCCCTGAGTTGACTAATTTTTATTTTTATAGTTACATACGTGCTCTCATTGATATTGTGCTCCTTTTTCCGATAAATATAGCACAACTTATATAGATATATATATATATATATATATATTAAGAAAGCAGACTTACTGGTAACACAAATAGACAAAATAGAGATATTTTCATTAAAAAATAGAAATCAGTTTTCACATTACTACTCTCAATCTAACGGAAAATTAATATCTAGAAATTCGGGCAAATTAACAGCCTAGAAAATATCCAAATATCATTAGTTTACTGCATTTAGGCTTTGCATGAATAAAGCATTACGACATGCAAAATAATAAGGAACATAGATTAGAGAGAAAGAAAAAAAAGCTTGTTTATTGTAGAATATTTTAATCGTTTTTTTTTTCTGAATCCCGCATTCTAAGTTTTTTTCTCTCCATAAAATATGTAAGAACTGACATGAGTCTTAGTAATTTAGACTTTTGGCTCTGTCGATTGATCATTCCTAGTATAGCTGACTGTGGATGCTCCAGAATATTATCACGGGATATCTTTGAAACATTCAATACAGAATGCGTGTCTACATAGATAATGTATAAAGTATTTGCAATTCTGTTCTAGGTTTAGGCACATCATGTGTTTGCCAGCTGTTGCCATACAAAAATATGTTATTGAATACACAAGAAGCAATTAGAGAAAGTTTACTTTGATATCAGCACACTCTTTGGTGGAAATAAAAGGTAAATGGTTATTTTCAACGCAATAATGGCCCTTATACACGGCAAATGAACATAAATATTTTTGGTGTCACACTTTATCTGTGATATGTCCTTAGATGCAAACAGAATAAGAAATATACACAGCGTTGTAATGTCAAACTCCTGGGGAAGAATGTGAGAGAAAGTAGACAAAGAGTGGGAGGCACACAGTGAAGATACGATGAAAGTGGGCATAGAGTAAACAACTGATATTAATTCATACTTGTTAAAAAAAGGGTAAAATGACAAAACAAGGGAATGCTCAACACTACCCACTTCTTACTAGTAGGACAGTTTCTTGTCTCGTCCAGATAAAATCAAAATCCCACTACCTGACCAACTCCAACAGGAAAGTGCTATTAATATTCGCTTTTGCCAATATATTCTGTCAAGTATCCACCAAATGTTTTGTGATTCTTAATGTGCGTGTTTGACAATGTTTTTCTTTTATCATTTTATTTTTTTAACTGTTTGTTCAGTTCATTTTCATGTTAGCGTTTTTATTTCTTTATTTTTTCTTTCAATTTTTGATTTACATACCTCAAAGCAAGCACTATGTACACACAATCACATACACATGCGTTCACATACACACACACACACACACACACACACACACACACACACACACACACACATATATATATATATATATATATATATATATATATGTTTTCGGATTTGTTTAGTGTTTGTTTTAATTTTACTTGTCGATCACATTAATAGAAGTGTTTTCTAGCATGAGCAAATTTCTACGCTTTTCTTAAAAGAAGAATTGGGGCATACACTGAGCTGAAACTTTGAGGCTATCACCCTATCCCTAATCTTTTCCCTGCTCACTTGGTCTAATGAATTTGCAAAACAACTGTTAATTTCTACTTTCTGTCTTTTACAAGAGTACTTATATTTTAAGTTAAAACATTTTTCTTCTTAAATACACTATGTGTCTTTTCTATGCACACCCTCGGCCTAAAGATTATGTTTCTAGCACTAACTCAGATGGAGATAGGGTATGCACTCGCACCACTAAGTAACCTTCCTTTTTGTACATCCATTTTCTGAATAAATTCTGGACTGTGTAATATTCTCTGGTGCTGCTTTATGGTTATAGGTACTTTTATGACAGTATGTTTCGTTTATACAATTAACGGAGATTAAAAATAGCACTATTTTTTTAAATAGATTCTCAGGTCTTATTAATTAGTTTGTAAATAGATCAATTTTGTTTATTAAAAATATTAAATTTAATCGATTAAGTAAAAACGTCAAATATTAGATTAATCTATAAAAAATAACTTAAATCTTAGTCAACACAAATTAGTGAACATTCCAAAATTATTCTCACACACAAAAGTTCACCCGAACCTAGTATCCTTTACTGGTTAATTCGGGTTAATACCAACAAATGCTTTAATAAACAATAGTTTCTTAATTACATATACTGTTCAAACTGCAATATTATTTATCTAGTATTAAAATATATGTTAAGTTTATTGCCACCCTGTATATATAATATCATTTTAATATGCTGTAAAATAATTATATATATATAGATATATATATATATATATACATACACACACACACACATATATATATATATAGAGAGAGAGAGAGAGAGAGACAGAGAGAGTGAGTGAGTGTGTGTGTGTGTGTGTGTGTGTGTGTGTGTGTGTGTGTGTGTGTGTCCATACACAGAGACACGAATATATAGAAAACATTTTATTATGCAGAGATGGAGAATAGCAGCAAATTGTTCAAGTTATAAAAATTGGTGCAATTATTTTGCAGACAGACAGTGACATGTGTAGTTTAAGCACGATCTGAAGTAGTCTAGAAAGACCTTCTCGATAAAGGCAATGATGGAAAGATAGGTTAATAAGACATCAATGTATAAGTTAAAAAATGGTATTCGTGATGGAGGAATTGATTTTAAGAATAAGAAGTCCGTCCTAAAAATAGATTCGGCGATTAGAATGTTCTTTAGCGAGCGGAAGAAAATAAGACCATAGACATGTTTACTGAAATTTTACATTTGAAACGACAAAAAGGAAAGATGAATCAGTAGTTCCATATTATATTGGAACGATCTTCAAGGATCACTTATGAGAGTTATTTCAGTTTTTAATTTCCTTTTTCCTTTTCTCTAAGACTGCAACGACTGTTTTTTACGTCTTAACATTTTTAATATATTGTAAAATAATTACTAAGAAATATGTTTACATAAGAGTATATAAACATATTAGTTTTTCGCTATGAATGAACTCGGATTAAAATTCATGGGTCTAAATATAAAATATATTTTATTATGTGTATATAAAATCCATATTTTATCTACGATTTATGAATTCGTAAAACAACTGTTAGAATGACTGGGTAACCTTGCTTTATTTGAGAAGGATATGAAAGTCGCATGAAACAGATACTTACAGCAAACTGCCTGCAGAGGAATAGAAGCTGAATACAGTAAATATATAAAAACAGAAAGGTGTTGAAGACAAGGATGTGTCTTCTCGCCAGGCTTATCATGTACTGTGAGGATAGTCAGTGAGAATTAATTCTCCGGGATTCTTGACTACCGGTCTTAAAAATACAAGACATGCAATTGACACAGTTGATAGCAGACACAGAAAATAAGTTACAATAACTTCTAGAAAGGATAGTGAAAGAAAAGTAATGATAAAGCGTGAATTGGACGTAAACAGGCTGCAGCGCTGTTTGCAAATAGGCAACCTTTCAAGCGAATGGTAAGTGCGACACTGAAATCGAAATGCGTATTGGGATAGCAAATGTTGATTATGACTGTCAGGAGTGTGTTTTGAAAATCTAAACAAATAATATGTACTAATAATATCGGCTATAGCAATTATCTTTAACAATTAAGATAAAATTACATCTATTTATCACGTACATTACTTAAATTATATTTTACATAGTGTATTTGATGGTTTATGTCAAGGATGACAGCCTTATAAACAGGGCATATTCAGGTAATAAAAGTTGTGTATGAAAGCAGATAACACTTTGATGAAGCTATTAATACACTAAACGAATTTGGAAGCACGTTTAGCAATAGAAGAAAATATTACCGTATATTCGAAGCTACTAAAAATATGTCAGAGCATAAATATAATGTATAATAACAAATTAATGAAAATTTGTAACATTTTATTACTCAGAGCAATGAATCTAAACGTCACGATTAATTGAATATGTTAAGTATTTTAATACCTGCGGTAACAAATATGTCTAGAGTTTATTGATTATACTTTTGATGATTGTTCACCTGTAGCAATTATAACGTTCAGCATCATTGGCATGCTAGTTTTTGGCGTGAATTTAACCTGTCTTATTTCACCTAACGGGATATATACGGTACATTTCTGTTGGTATTCGACATTAAATTTGTAAGGTCATATTCTAGAGATGATAGTTAAGGTTTTTTTAGGTTTTAATTAGAACAAAGGGACTTACATTTAGATATATTACAAACAACCGGAGTTAACAGTGTTAGCGACCTGGTGTTGTTTTTAGGCTGGAGTGAAAAAGTAAAAATTCTGAAATCATATTCGTAATAGTAATACAATGTTGTATCTTTACTTAAAAGTATCAAGTTCAAAATGTTGTAAATATTGATTAATATCTTGGTTGCTGAAATTAGTTTGAAAAATCGACATATTAAATATGCAATTTTAAAAATTGTTCATTTTCTTTAATTTGATAGAGATTGTGAACTAATTATGGCATAAATGTTTACAGATTATAGTTGTCAATAGTCATAATTTTTATTTATTCATTTAAGTTATCAAGAATGTTCTTTTTTTGTTTCAAACTTTGACATTTTGTCTAGAGAAATACGTTGCCCAAATTAAAACATCCCGATTACTTTGTCCACAAACTGTGGCATATGCTTCAGTTACTGCATTGAGACAACGTTCAACAGCTTCAGTGCGATAAGGCAATCCAAAAAATTGGAGATTTCTACCCTTTTCCAGCCATTCATCAATTTTGGTTCAGTGGGGTTCAGTATAAAAATATAAATCTGCCCAAGAAATCATGGAAACGTAAACATAAGCATCAAAGTTGATGGATCTGAATTATCAAAATACATTTTCTCGTTCTTATCTGGATTGGAACATTTCCCTGATGGCTAATTCTCGCACAAATACTTGTTATTCATAGAGCATAGAAACGAGAACGGGTTGAAGAAAATACGCATTGCATTTATTTAAAGTACAACATATACTATTTCCTTTTGATCATTTGGCAGGACTTTAGATTTCAGAATCTTTTTCAGAATATCAGCAGCTCTATGACCAAATGACCAAAACCGTTTAATATTCAACCAAGAAGGGCTGTATAATTTCCTGATAAATGTTTCAATTGCTTTCAGTTTTTTATCTAGTTCTTCGATCCCAACATACAGACGTAAGTTTCTGTTTGCCGTTGTCACCCAGAGTGAGTGCGAGAATTTTTCTTTTTTTTCTGACAACCAAGGCATCTGGAACTTCACCTTTATCAATAACTCGGCACATGTCAAAATGGTATCTTCTGCATTTGTCTGCAAACTCGTATTGAAAAATATTCTTCAAACTCTTCACATTTAAATGTCCACATTGTATTAGAGCTTTCCTACATTACCAAAATGTTTTCGAGGTTACGTAGTTATTCCATCCAGGTATCTAAAGATGTGATTTCTTCATGTGAATCATGTGTTGATATATTTGGAGATTTAATTGGAGAAGTAGTAGTTGATTTCTTTGCAGTTTTGACTTTTTGAGCTTCGCCTTTTCACATTGTGTTGTTTCTCCATTATCAATTTCTCTTAAAATCATTTTCTGAGCATACCATTGGTCTAACAAAATGCTATGTTTCTTTACATGAACAAATTCATACATTTGAAGGAGTATGCATCAAACAATTGATGGGACTTGTTTTAAATCGTCTTAGTCTTTCATTATATATCACATTATTCTTAAATTTATATTATAAATTTAAAATGTCCTCTGCATTTTTTCATTATATGTCTTCAACATTTATATGACGCTTGTTGACGGTACATTTGAATGACTTGATCAATCCAATATTAGCATGACAGTGTTGCAAACCTTTGCTGCAATGTCAGAAAAAAAGTCTCTTGCTGGTTTCTCTCCGCTTTCAGTTCCACTTTATATAACAGATAAAGTTTTAAAACATAATTATAGTTGTGTAATGCATTCATTTTCGGATATTGCGGAGATGTAAATATAAGAAATTTATGTCATTTTGGGACGGGTAGTCATCCTGTAAAACTTGTTTAAAATTAAATTTTCTGTACTCATCAGAAACAACACCACTGATATTCCTGATACACGGTTTCTTAAATGTATCTAAAATTTATATTGTTATCAGGAACGCTTTCTAGACACTGACACCAATTATGGGGGTGCTTCTCTCTCTTGATGGAAAAATGTACTTTAAGTGAAATGACAAATTGAAACTTTTTGCAACCAAGTGCTAACTGGTTAATCTTTCCCAGTCAATACAACCTAAAAAAGGGAGTGAATTAAGTTTATCACTTGAGCCTATTCTCCTCTGAAATATTTTCTTCCTCTTTTAACAAGTTTGTTCAAAAGCGATGAACCAAGAAATTCATTTGGTTAGACTTTGAACGGCATGGGCTATATGATACCAAAGTACTCATCGACCTAACAGTATCAGCAGCAGAAAACCAGGTATCTGTTTTTGCTTTGCAAAACATTTAAATTCACACAGTTTAAAAATATTATTTTGGGAAGTATATTTTAATTAGAAGTTTTGCCAAAGTTCAAGGGAAGAAATTAATATTTTTATCCAAGTGATGAGTGAGGGAAATTACTTTTCAAACATGAATATCCGACTGGGTCGCTAACCGCCTTCAAATTGTTACATTATTATTAAATCACAAACACTATCAAAATATAAAAAACAGAGGATTTTGAGAATTGCATATTTGAAATGTCAGTGTTTTAAACTAAATTCGGCAGATCAAGATATTAATCAAATTTCATAATATTTTGGATTTGGACCTTCTAAGTAATGACACACCTATCTATTACTATTAGGAATATGATTTTAGAATTTTAATTTTTTTTTTTTACTCCTCTCTAAAATGATTATAAATACAAAATTATGAGATCATCTTAGAAATCCATCACCATATCGCGTATAATGATTGTTATGCAGGTGTCTGACCTACATTTTTGAGAATAGGCGTCATTTTCTCAATTTCACTCCCTTTAAGTGCTCTTCTCTCACGCAATAACAATAATAACGTTTGTGTAGATAATATTATTATGAAAAAAGACAAGGCATAAGCAAATGTTTTAGATATAATTATAACCTATTTCTCCCAAAGTTGTGACGAAATAATTTTAGTCCTGTTCTCAAATTTACTTATCAGACGTTAGTTGTTGGTTAGCATTCTTCTCTCACTTCAATTCTCTGTGGATGCCGTGTGATCACATAAAATCTTTGCTTAGGAATTCTTCTGGGACACATCAACCTAGTGTCATGGTAAGCAAGCCTGTCTCAAATTTTTACTATTCCATACATTCGGCTGTGTGTCATATTTAAGTGTAGCTGTAATGAATGTCAAGTTAATCTTGCTAGATCAAATACTATTGAGTATAATTTTCACTAGGTTTTTTATACTTTCGGCCCAAATCACCTTAAGGTTCATAGAAAATTTCGCCACTATACGACATCAAATATACTAAGCGTAAGCTTCATTTTGTATGATTACGTTATTTCTAAACAGAGTAAAGTTTAGCAATGCATTTATTTATAAACAAAGTAATGTTTATCATTGTATTTATTTTACATGTATTTGACTAATTTCAACAATTATTTAATATATATCGATATTTTCTTCTTTTCCTTTTCTGTTATAGACAATTATATCCACCTGTGTGTTGATATTTTTTACTTTATTACTATACATTGAGTAGAATATTTAAATTTCTTATTAAATACCGATTAAGATGAACATGAAATATGTTTTCTTCTGCCAGTTGTACTTTTGTGACTAATAGAAAGAATATTTTAATGAATGAAGCATGTACAATATCTGGTTAAAGCGCACATCTGTCGTCTCTAAAGTGTATTAACACTTTAATGTTTTAACGATTTTCAGATTTGTTTTATCTATCTTCAGACTTCAGAAACAAGAACGGCTTTCTTTTACTATTTCATTCTTAAATGACAAGCTAGGAAGCCCTCAATGGACATCACGCATTCAGCAAAAATCGGTGTCAAATGTAGATTTATGAATTGGTTCCCAGAGATGCACGAGAGTTAGCGTCTTGAATACGCAGAAGGATTAGTAAACAGTTGAAGCAAACACATTTACAGCATTACGCACACTTGCATAGAACATGTCACGGCTAAATTAATCATTGTTATTTTTTTCATATATAGAAATACTAAAACAGAAAAGATTAGTAAACACTGACAAAATTTACTTTACGAAGCGTCTAAATATTTAAGTAATAAATAATTGTAATAGATCTTCAATTCTTATACAAAAATAACAGACACTCGTTATTGTACGAAAGGGAACGGTTATAACTACGTAAAACATATAGGGTAACATTCCTTCTAGAATTACGAACGACCCAAAAATCTTAAGACCTGTTTTGAATATTAAAGGACATTTAAAGAAAGGGTTGCAATGTCCAGCCAGCTATTCAATGATGATATATGATATTTCAACTACCACAAGTATCGTCATCAACAACACATTCAATGCCAGTGACAGCATCAACTTCACTTTCTAGATTTCATCGCACTCACAAATACCAATAATAGATGCACTATTTTCCCCTTCCTTGCAATACCGTCTACAATATCTGCTCCACTCTTCCTCCCAATTTAGCGTCTACAATAATATCAATTTCCCCACTTTGATCTCGAGGCTACGTGACTTTGCTGATTTATCGGCACTTTTTGATTCCTCCGCGCAAAAGCTAAAACGGCACATTGTCCTCTTCAGACCAAACATTGTTTCCAGCTCTAATGGTCGACATTTCGGATAGATCTGTATTAATAACCTATTGATTTCTCTTCAATTCTGCACGGCACAGACAAGCACCGGACCGCTTCAGAAAAAGCGAGAGAATGAATAGTTTCTATTTTTTGTTTCTTTTCCGGACTTGTTATTTTTATGCTACCTTTTTTTTCTGTTCCTACTTAGCTAAGTCGATTCGGACTATTATATCTCACAATACGTCTAACCATAAAACTATCAATTCAATTAGATCGCTCTCTTTGCATGTGTCTTCATATTTCAGTTTTTTTTAGATTTACGTTACTCGATTCTTTTAACACTCAACTTCTTCGGATATGTCACTTATTCTCCTCAAAACTTTCCTGCTCATATTAAGATTATTTCTCTCCATTTAATTTAAACCAGTTTTCTCACATCACTGTCGCTATCACTCAACGTGTCATATTATAATTTCTTTTTATGAATATCGATCAATCGATCGCTATCTATTTCTAACGATATTCAATATATATATAAATTATAAATACTTTTATGTATGTCTATTTATTGGTCTCTCTCTCCTTTCAAATATATATATATATATATATATATAAAGTCAATTCGTTCTTTATTCATTAATTACAAGATATACTGTTTATTGAGAATTTAAAAAAAGTTTTTATAAAGTAAAGTTTCTACTTCATTAAGAAATAATGAATTGAAATATAATTATAAAATATTTCTTTTCAGTAAAACATATTCCAAAATAAAAATAAGATATAATTTCTGAAACTTTATTTGTAGCATATTAGCTGCTTCAAAGTATATATAAACTTATTTAATAGAAATATTAATTATTTTCATTTCAAAATATTGCAGAGATACATTTTTAACACGATATTGCATGTTTATTTTAGGTGAGGGTGACTTTCACTGATTAATGACGGAGTTATATTTATCTAATGTTGTTCTCTAGGCGCATTAGGCATTAAAACTTATAAGAATTAACGTGACATTTATACATAAATAGTACTCAATAATCTTAGTAATATAAATGTTCTCAATAATATAATGTTTTATTGAACAGTAATCTTATTTGCTGTAGATCTTCTATAGTTATCAATTTAAATTTCTTCTAATGACGTGTATGGACGTCTGTATATAAAAACAGACGTGATTAGATATATATAAAAAAAACTGAAAACTATGTTTAAAATATTAGTGTTTGATAATTTGTCCAAATCTTTTCGACGTATGATGTGTAAATATAGATTTACTTATCATCCGAAAGGGTGAAGATCATGCAAAATCTTAAAATATTAAAACTCTAAAAATTCATTATTGTAATTAAAATAAAAACAACAATCATTCTAAAAATTAATTATTTATCAATAAAGAAAATAGTGTCTTTCATAAAACTTACTAAAACAAATAAATTCTAATCTGATAAAATAATATCATAGTTTTATTTAACTTTTTTTAAAATTTTCGATTCAGAACACATTATTGGTAAATAGCGTTTCTCTTAGAGAAAAAAACAAAACAATTTTGATTTAATTTCTTCATTGATTCTCAAGAGGTCTCGATTATGTTTATCAAATTGGCCTTGTGACAAACACAAGCAAAGTTCCCACAGTATAAATTATCAGGAGGTTGAAAGTTGGATGTAGGAAAGTGGAAAAGTAAAATATTTCGTTTTGTATGTTAAAATAAAATTTTATTAACTACACAGAATTATAAATATGTATGTAAAATTCTTAAATACAAAGTCTATGTAGCTAATTAATTTGTAAAAGTTAAATGTTCAAACAGAAAATTATGTTAGTTAAATGTTCCAGACAAATAGTAGTAAAGACTTAACAGAATCCAGAGCTTATAGTTGACAGTAGCAGATTGGCCCGTTTTTTTTTGGTTTTTTTTTTTTCAAAATACTTTCAGTTATTCTGATCCAATTTTACGGGCGTATAATTTTACTTATTGCGTTTTAGTTAATTTTTGAATATAGGATATGTATTCTATAAATCCTAATATTAAAATATATATATAAATATATTTATAAATTAAATTAGGGGAAGTAACAGAATTGAAATAAAATATTTCTAACATTTAAAAAAAGTTGTTAAAGTAATTTCAATCATTAAAGAAAACATAAATTTTGTTTTTCTTCTTTACATTAAAATATACATCCATTGATTATTTACATTTGGCATGTATCTGACTAATGAAATAATCTCAATCAATAGGCGGTCTTTGTGGATTTTTAAGATAATTGTTTAAAATTAAAATATCTTTTAAATCATTCCTCTTTCAAATAAATGTGAAACATGTTAGATTAAAACACATTTCTTCTACCTGTTCTTTACTTATAAATTTAAACTAGAAAACATCAAATATTGAATATCTGTGATCCTTCCATCTGATTTTAGATCTCTCTTTAATAGCTCCTAAATATGTTTTACTGTCACCATTTATGTCATGTATGTCTCCTATGTAAATAAACTTTTCCATAATACAAAGTAGGTTAAATGGGCATTTGATTTGTCACTACTATTACATTCCTTGTTCAAAATGTCATTTTTTACATTATTTAAATTGTGTATATTTATGTAATTTTCTAAATATTTAGTACAGCTACAACTTAAACTTATTGAATTCGTAATGAAATCTTTGTTTAATTGTAAGTTTTGGAGAAAGTTTTTTTATGGATTCATTTAAAATATATTGCCTTTAAACTAGAAAAATCTCAAACGGTGTACCAAACTAGATAGACACGATTGGAAAGTAATATTTTGAAATATGGAAAAAAAATCCTGTTATAACTACGAGCATAGTGAAAATAGACAAACCATATAACGGTAGATACTGATTCAGATTGTGGCAGGAAGAAAAATGAGCTACTAACTTTTTTCTGAAAAGAAAAAACATTAAAGACGAGAATCCATGTCTAAAGGTACTCATACACATAAATTCTTACTGAGATCATAGAAACATGGTTTAAAATATTACAGGATCCTCAATTAACTCCTTCCTAATTTTGAAAAAAATTCAGTTGTTTAAAATTCCCATTTGCGCGCTCGAAAACTAATCCCAGTTCGAGCTTATAAAAAACGGTAAAATCAGTTATTGTAAATAAATAAATAAATATATATATATATATATATATATATATATATATATATATATATATATATATATGAATCAGTATTGGTTAAAGTGTACATTTATTAATTTTACTATTATTAAAATTTACTTGCTTTTTTTTTCGTATGATATATTAAGTGTCCATCATGGACAGTCTATCGCAGAAAGTAATGGGAAACTATTGCGAGATAACCTTCTGCCCAGTCAGTCATGTCTCTTTCGAGACATGGTCGCCCAAGCGTGTATGACGTATGGAATTTAACTGTTATATATATATATATATATATATATATATATATATATATTACTGTCACTGTTGTGCATGGGGCTACATAGGAGAAAAATTATAAGAATGAGTGACAGGTTGTAGTGGGTGTCAGTAAGTGGGTAAGAGAAGGATGAGAATATGGATGAGAGTGGAGTGGACAGAGAAAGAAGCATGTGATAGATGATGACGGTTATTGAGATAGGGGAGGACAACTGACTTACATATATATACATACATATATTTATGCATATATGCATATATATATATGTGTGCGCGTGTGTGTGTGTGTTTATGTATGTGTATGAGTGCACACCAATTTTTTCATATATGTATTTTCTGTGTATATGTGAGATTCGTTTGTATGCTTGCGTAAATTTTACGTGTGTAAGTCCGCTTTTTATAAATATGTGTAAAAGTGTGCGAACACAGTAGTTATCTGTGGATGTGGATGTGTGTTTATGTAAGTGTATGCATACAAACATACAAGTAAGAATAATGCGTATATGGACATATTTGTGTATGTATAGTCATATTTCTAGTTTATTGTGCATACGTATTCATGTGCTTGTGAGTGAGTGTGTAATATCTTTATGTTCACTCATTCATCGCAGTGAACTCTCTCCTTCCCTGGCCAGAATGATTGTTATTCGAGATAGTGACGAAGTTTCTACTCAAGGTCATGTTAACTGATTTTGATTTTGTTTTAGAAAATGTTTAGGAATTTGTACCAAATGGAACGAACATATGTCTGAAAGAAGTGAACCAATTTGTTCATAGACATTAATTATAATAAATAACCAATGTAAATTATATATATATATATATATATATATATATATATATATATATATAATAGTGTATGTAATAGTTACTAATGGAAGTATATTCCACAGTTAGATATTTACTTAATAAAGCCCTCGGTACAAAATTAGGGCATAAATATATTGTAATTACTATTATAAAAATGGCATACTGCAAATTTATAGCTATATGATTCGGCATTAAATCACCATCATCAGGCCCTAACACCGAAACATTATAGCTATTAAGTATGCCATTATTATTAAAGTAATATATACCATGTTTATATATATATATATATATATATATATATATATATATATATATATATATGTATATTGTTACAAACCCCCACCTAGCTTTATGAAAATAAAAAAAACAGAATTCAGAAGTACTCTCAGTATGAGTCAATACCGTCAGGAAATATTGAAATTAGCATGAATAAGTTAACATTACATCTTAGCTCAACTTGCACGTAATTTTGTAAAATTGTGTATCATAGAAAATGTTATTTACTCCCCCATGTCCCGTGACAGCATGTTAATCTGTGTGGATGTTTGTTCAGAAATTCAGAAGACCTCGAAATCAACGTCAGTAACATATTTTTTCCACGTGAAAAAAAATCTGAATTTGGAATTAAGAAGTAACATGCGGTTATCTTTGTGGGAAAAATTTGTATGTGGGAACTGGGACGCATTTTGGCTTTCGGTTCGAACGGACTGATTCTGATGTTTCGCGATGGTTTGCTCTATTCCTGGCCTTCGAGATCGAACAGATCGATTGCGATAATTTGCTCTGGTTTGCTATAATGAGTCTCGATATGATTTTCGCGTCATTCGGACCGACTACGCTGGATTGCAATAATTTGCCAGTTTTCCGCCTGTTTGCTCGCAAAAGTCCTAGAAACGTTCAAAGGTAACATATGATTCAATGAAATTAATCCCAAATACGAGGAAAAAAGATAACATCATTCTTACAACGAAGATGGAATAAAAAAGAAAAGAGAAAAAAAATCAAGCAAGAGAATAAAACATCTTATACAGCGAAGAGAAAGGTAAAATAGAAATGAGAAAAAATAAATATCTTTTGCAGATTGGGCATTTACCCGATGAAGGATAAAATAAACAAAGAAAAGAAAACAAAGAAAAATTTAAGGAAAAAATGAAAAAAAATAATGAAAGAAAATAAGGAAAATAAAATAAAGGAAAATAAAGGAAAAATACAGAAAAAATAATGAAAAAATAAAGAGAAAATAAAGAAAAAAGAAAGAGAAAAGAAAGAGAAAATAAAGAAAAAAGAAAAGAAAAGAAAATAAAGAAAAAAGAAAAGAAAAGAAAGTAAAGAAAAGAAAATAAGAAAAAATAAAGAAAATAAAATAAAGATTAAATAAAGAAAAGAAAATAATGAAGATAGAGAAAAGAAGATAGAGAAAAGAAGATAGAGAAACAAAATAATGTAAAGAAAATAAAGTAAAGAAAATAAAGAAAAGAAAATAAAGAAAAAATAAAGGAAAATGAAGAAAAGAATATGAATAAAAGGAAATAAAGAAAAGAAATAAAGAAAAGGAAAGAATGAAAAGGAAATAAAAAAAGAAAATAAAGAAAAAATAAAGAATAGAAAAAGGAAAAACTTCAAAGAGGTGAAATACACAATGACGCTAGAAAAATTTAAAAAAAATAAAAAGAACTTTGTTTGAACTACATACGTCTATTTTTCTGATTTGTTTAATTTTGAATTGTGTTCATTCTTATTTGAAAGTACATGACGATTGATTTTTATTGTTTGTCAAGGTGTTAAAAATTACATGCGTATTGATTTTGTATTGTTTGTCACATATTGAAAAATACATGCGGATTGATATTGTATTCATTGTCAAATATGGCTCAACTTATTCCTGATATAAGAAATTTAATCATTATCTTACATCGAATCCATATATCATATTCATTGCAAGTCTTATTTATTTATTTATTTCATATTCTAAATTAACCTCAGATATCTTTCTCTTTTACCATCTATACAGCATGAAATGAAATATTAATTTAATACCCTTTATCCAAGCCGTTCTTATTTAATTTCCATCGTGTTCATTTGTGAAACAATTCTGTTTTGTTTCTTTGTGTCTATCCGGAACGGAATGAAATCCGTTTTTGATATGTTTTTTGCTTGCGCACCTATTAGTAAGGTGTGTCTTTCTGTAGCAAAACATTGAAACACTACTGTTTATGAGTCATATACACAACATTTTTAAAATGTCATAACCTCTCAACGCCACATAATTCATATCATTATAATATCTCTTATTCATAAGTTTTTATATATTTTTTACTTATTTTATATATTTTTCATTTTCAAAAATCTCCTCATATATGATGTAATTTTAACGCCAAACATCGTAGATATAGAGTTTCAATGTGCTATTATTAAAACAATATTAATAATTAAGATAGACCTTTGCTCTACTATTGTATTGAGCATATCTTAAAATTAAATATCTAAATATAGAATATACTTTGACTATTTAACCTATATATATATATATATATATATATATATATATATATATATATATGCTGTCAGATTAAAAAATTGCAAACATTGAGTCTGCTTATTGTTCATAAAATCCGTTCATACTCGCGGATAATCATTCGTGTATTATAATTGAAATATGCCAGAGATGACCTCTAACTTTGACAGATTCTTATTCATTTCTCGTTGTTCCAAAGTATTTTAAATCTTATTCCCAGATCATCTTTACAGGTAAACGTTGTAGTAACAAAACATAACTGCAAAATAGTGTTCTAATAATTACTGTAAATTTTCGTTTTGCTTCAAAACAACGGCTGGCAAAGAGCACAGCGTCGATTAGAACACGAAACTAATCCACAATGGATTAATTTTATTTTTCTGTTTTAATCTCATGGTCATTCACGTCTTAAAGCATAAAAAAACAGTTTCTTCTATAAACGTTTTAGAACATTACTACGGTATTCATAGCAGCTCATATTAATTGATGGCTTAAGTTTTTTTTAAATGAATAATGCCTCGAGGGTCTGTAGTTTGCTTTTTTTGCTCTCTTGGTGAAGGATAAATGTGTCATCCACCTTTATTTTTTTTATATTTGATTTCATATATAATGTTGGTTTAACGTAACACATTGGTTAAATAATCCTCCATACACGTACGATATATTGATGATATTTTTATATTAATTAAAAATATAGAAAAAATAATAGTACTTAAGAATCTTAAAAAAAAAACTGTCCACAATTTCACATACGACCATAAACATAACAAAATCCCTTTCCGTGAAATATTAATAGACAAAAACATTAACACATTTACTTCCTCGCTATATAAAAACTCTTCAACAAATAAGTGTATTTTACTCTGACCTAAAGAAATATTAAGCAGACTCATTAATAATGACATTTCAAGCCACATTGTAGATGAACAAATAAGACGATATTTCAAAAACTCGGAAACATGCCGAAACAAAATATTCTTCTTCCACAAAATACTCCAAATATTACACATTTATTACAACCAGATGCACGATGGCTACAAACAGAATAAAAAATCTTTTAAAAATCTCATTTGTACTAATATATCTCCCGTTAACCCTAATAAACATTAAAATCAATAATGTATTATAAAACTACCACTACTAATTTAACAATCCGTAATAACTCTTTCCCACCAACTGATGTGTTACGTAAAACCAACATTATATATCAATTCAAATGCCCCTTGGGAGAACCTATTCCGACAACAAATATATATGTTAATCTTACAACATCTACATTAAGAAGACGTTTACGTTACATTTGTCTGACAATTAGTCTATTTCCTGACATCTCTAACAACATTCCTGTTTGCATTCCCAATATGAAGAACAATGTTCGATAACACAACTATCCTCTGCCAAGAGAACAGTAAATGCAAACTACATATCCTCGATGCAATATTCATTAAACACTTAAAACTTCAATTAATAGAATCACGAATATTGTAGTAATATTCTAAGATATTTATAAAAGGAACATTTTTTCATGCTTTAAAAAGTGCACGACCATGGCATTACAACAGATAAATAAAAACAAATCCATTTTGGATTATTTTCGCGTTCTAATGGACGCTGTGCAGTTTGTCAGCCATTGTGTTAGAAGCATAGAGAAAGTTTACAGAAGTTTTTAGTAACACATTTTTGCAGTTCTTTTTGTTACCGCAACTCACACCTTTGAAAATGGTCTTGGAAGTAGATTGTAACTACCTGGACAAACGAGAAATGAATTATCTGTCAATGTTACAGATCATTCCTTACATCTTTCAATTGTAACACGCGAAAGATTATCCGTGAGTATGAACGGATTTATTAAACATAAGCAGACACAAGGTTTGCAGTGTGTTTAATTTGCTGCCTAAATAAACACACACACACACACACACACACACACACATATATATATATATATATATATATATATATATATATATATATAATGATTTGTTTGACCATTATTTTTTATCGATATTCGTATTCTGTTTTATAATCAAACAGTATATATATATTTAATTCCACCGCCCTGATTATTTACGTTATATTTTTAATTTATTTTTTTTTTACGAAAATATGTGTCATTCGGCAGGATTCGAACCCGCCAACTCTATTCACATAGAGGAAGCCAGTAATTGATCTGGCGCGTCTTAGACATCTAGACCACGAATGACCAACAGTCTAAACGAAGTTAAATCAAGCCTATATAACAATTTTTTATTTACTGTAAATAACCATATCTGCAGTGAAATGTCTCGTAATGTCAACAAATGTAAACGTGTTAACGAAATGACCTTTAAACACCCGACAATTTGAAATGATTTGCTTGAACATTATTTTTGATCGATATTCTGTTTTATATTCAGCTTTATTATCACATTATTAACTTGGCTTCGTACAGCAACGCTGATAAATAACCGAGTTCTTATTCTGGTACTAATGAACCTTGCAGATCCGTGCAAACGACTACACACGATTTCTCATACTAGTATAATAGCACACGTTTGATTCGCGTACCCTATTCGGTATAATAAAAAATAATTTCCTCGGCATATCGCCCATTCTGTGTTTAAGTTAATGTTGCAAAATATGTTTTTGCTTCTTCAAGCATACATGTATTATATGATGAAAAATATTCCAGTTACATAGTAATATTTGATAACAGCATATGTTTTATTGTAAAAAAAATATAAATTAATCTATACAGGAAAACCATTTGATGAAAGAAAATGTTTATCCTTCCATGATTTATGACATGTAGAGATAATTTTAATATAATGTACTCATGTCTTTTTGACAGATAATGGAAATTTCATTAGCTCGTAGAACTGACAGAAAAGATGAATATTAAGAAATGACATATGACAGTTTGATATACAACCTAAGTTGTTACCTACGGACTGGAAAGACAGAATTCAGAAACTACATAAATATGACTACTCTAAATTGTTTTTTCCGCATATATTAATTTGTAGCAATAGAATCTGCCAGCATGTCTTCATCACTTTGGCTTCCGGTGTAACAAAAAGTACGACTTAGCTATATCGACCGCCATATAGCAGTGATGGCGTTTTTCTAAAATTAAATAGTACTAATTAGGTCAAATCACAGGAAATAACACAATATCCAATTAGCAATGTGTCCTGAGGTACAACAACAAATGAATCTTTGGGACATATAAACCTAATATTCAGTGGATATAGACGTTGTTTACTTCCTGTGACTTGACCCAAATAGTTGTGAGTTCAATAACAGGCTAGAGCAGTGGGGAACAAGTAACTTACTGGGTTAGAGGGAGGTAACTCATGACTACTAGAATAGACACTAATAGGCGGGCAATGAAGTTGATATACCCCAGTGATTGTAATAAAGTGTTCGGTTCGTAATTCCCCGCACCTGAAGAAAGCCTGAGCGAACAACGCCCAAAACGTCGTGCAAATGGCAACAAAAATGAAGACAATCTAATTCATCTCAGAAACATAGACAAGATATATATATATATATATATATATATATATATATATATATATATATATTGATTGATTGCTTAATACTTAGTTTTTGGTCCTAATAGAGTTAGACCAGTACATATTTGTATTAAAAAGTGTTCTGTACAATTATATTGTAAAACTTTGAATATTCTTTCATTTTTTAATGAGTTATTTTGCTACCTTGGTTTCTACCATGACTGGTGTATTTCGGCAATTTTTAATAACTGATTTTACCGTTTTTCTTTTTAAAAACGCTCTTGTAACAGTGTTTTATTTAAACGTTCACGTGGCAGAGAATGTATGAATTCGCATTGTTTAAATTCAACTGGATTATGACGTTTTCATCCATGGTTGTATGAACCAAAGAGGTATTCCCTATTGTGGATGCACTAATATCGTCGAACACTTTGCCAAATATCGGTAGGAAGCTGATAGGATGGTAATTAGCGGAATCCGAGGATTCGCCAGTATTCTTAAATATAGAAACTACAGAAGAAAACTTCCAACAGGTAAGAAAGCAGGAAGTAGAGAGACAGTAGTTGTAGAGTTTAGACAGGACAAAAGAGAGTTCAGGAGCCTATTTCTACAAAACCATGGTTGGGATACTGTCACCACCACCCCCTCTCGCTTTCTGAGGGAAATATTTGAGATTATCTTAGAGACACGCGAGTGGGTAAAATGGACGTCATTCAGTTGGACATCAGTTGTAGGTGGTAAGTCGGGTGTAGATATTCTAGAAAAATTCAGTTTCGAATTGGGAGAGAATCTTCTAGCGAAATACTCACCCCTGTCCGCTGAAGATGTGCTGACCACAAATTCATTGATTTACTGTTGTTAAGCTCACTTTCACAGAGTCGCCAGTAGTATTTCGTGCCAAATTTACGGGATGCTATGCGCTGCTTTATTCTGGCAGTAAACAACATCTTAGCTTCATTAAGTATCTGGTTGCACTCCTTACGACTAGAGGCAAAAAGGCGCCTGTTATGGTCCGACGCGTGACTCCTATAAATCCGAAAGAACTGATTCCGGTGGGCAATGGCGACCAAGCAAGCAGGTGAGAACCAGGAGGACGAATGAGATTTAAACCGTAACTTCCTAGCTGGGATGAAAACGTCGATGCCAGCCTTCACCCAAGAGAAGACCCCGGATGTGCAATCTTCAACGGTAAGACTAAAAACATTTTTCCTATGGACGTCACACAGGAAATCACGTAACGCGTCCCAGTCTGCTCTTTGGTAGCAGATAGATATTCTGCTGGTTTGCTTTTCTTTGTTAGTTTGGGAATGGAAAAAGATGTTAACGGAAACCACTGCATGGTTAGAGTTTCCGGTAGGGCAGAGCTGCTTGACATTGCAAGAGTCTGGGATGGAAGTGAAGTAGAAGTCTAGCAACGAGTCTCTTCCAAAAAGATTATTCGAGAAACGCGTGGAGAAATGCATCACTTGCGTAATGAAACTGAGTGATTGAAAAATGTATGGTGTGGACACCAGCAAGATCGTTGGCAGAATTTTCCAGCCACTTAGCGTGGTGGCCGTTAAATCACCAAACACAAATATATGGGCAGATAGATGAGAAGAAATGGCCTTATCGATATTATTGGAGATAATCTCAAGTACTCAACAGTCGGGAGATGAGGGGTAGCGGTAGAGAAATATAGATAGGTAACCGAGCTTAGAGGTTAGACAGGGAATGACATGAAAGAATAGTTTAGGGATTAAAGAGAGATCACCTAGCAGCACGCGTAAGTATATGAGGTCAGTGCACTAAGGATAACAGCACATAAAATCAGTTGCAATGGAAGTGAATGTAGTAATGACAATGGCAAACTACATTCCGTCGGTTAGAAAGTGCCTGATGTCAAGATGCCAAATCAGGATCAATTATATTGCAGACCTCTTCGGGGTGTGTCGAGAACCTCAAAATGTAATGCATGATCCCCCGACTAGATATGGCGAGAGACTTCAATTGACGGGCTAATAATACGTTTATACATGTGCAAGATAAATTTAAAAAGTCCTCCTTGTCCAACAGTGTCTCGACATTCCTAGCAGTAGATGTAGCTATAAATTCGATATATCGTTCTACTTTAGTTCAGTTGAGAAAGTTAGGCTATTGTGTCGTAGTGTCAATCTCAGGGAGACTATAGTCATTCGTTATGATGGCTAGTAGAAAATTGACTCAATGTTGGTTGAAAGAGAGCAGTTTTTTTTTTGGGGGGGTTAGGCATTACAATTTACTCGCAATTTTCTATTTTAGTCTATCACAGATTAAGTATCATTTTCAAAAGCAGCAGCAAAATTTACTATGTCTGCCTTGGAGAACTGATTACATCAGGTGGATCATTGATGAATATACGAAAAGGTGTAGGACCTAAGAGATATACAACACTCTGGAAGCTTGCTTGTTAAGACAAACTTTGTTTTCCAATTTTAATGAAAGATAGGATTAATTCAAACAATCACCCAGAAATATCGTATCTCTGGAGCTTGCGCAGAAGACGAATGTGCCAAACAATGTCAAACGTCTTCGAGATATCAAGAACAAAAGCCCACGTTTTACCGTTCTTATCAATAGCCTCAGTGATATAGTTAGAACCTCACCGACAGTTTTAGCAAAGCCGTATTGTATGTCAGACGGAACGTGGTAAGATATGAGATGCTTCACTATTTCGGCATTGATAAGAGTCTCGGGCACATTGGCAAAACGAAGTAAGAGGTTAATATAGCGATAGCTAGAGGGTTCAGAACGTTCGACCTATTTCTTAAAAAAAAACAGGAACTACATACAAGAACTTTCGACAAGAGGAAAACTGTATTTTAAATCGCCTACGAGTTTCGTCCGTGATGGACTTTTCAAGGCAGAAAGACGAAATGAGCTTTATTCTAAATTACGTGTCTATAAACAAGATTAGTGTTGGTAACCACAAATACGCTCACAAATCATTTCAAAAAATTAACGGAATATTTCAGTTTTTAGAATTTCTTCATGTGTAATTGCAAAGTTAAGATGAAGCGAATTTATTAGTTTTCTTTGAAAATTGTCCATTCTGTGTGTTTAGTATGTTCCAGAACTCCCCCACGTGCAGTGCAAAAGCACGAGATTTTAGAATGAAAAAGGAAATCAACCGTTTTCTTTGAAATTCTCACCATGCATTTTAGTTTGTTTCAATATAGTTTCGACAAGCAATGGTGCGATTGGGAAAAATCCGGGGCGCAAATTGATGTTTTGGTAGTATTGGATAGCGGCGCTCTCGAGAATCTTCCTTCTGAATAAATTGTCCACTCTTCTTATTAGTGTGGCATTTTTGAAATCGAAATTGTGGTTGAATTTGTTTCTATGAATCACTAATGCATTGGTTAGATTATTATTAGTGATGTCACTTTTGTGTTCATATATAGGTTTTTTTAGATTTCTACTTGTTTCTCCGATGTAGATGGAGGAACAGTCCCGGCAATTTATTTGGTATACACCTGCTTGTTCGTCATTTTGATTTCTGTTATTTTTAGATCTCACAATGTCCATAATAGTTTTTGAAGTAGTTGTTTCTATGTGTGTGTTTTTTATATGTGATAGATTTTTTGGATATTGGATGTAATGGAATTGGTTGGTAGTAAGATGTATTTGTTATTGTTTAGATTATTATTGTTAACAGTGTTTCTTTTGTTGTGCTTGTATATATTATGTGCCTTTCTTTTTGCATTTTGAATGAAATGATATGGGTAATGTAAATTTCTAAATGTGCTTTCTATGTATTTTTCTTCTTTTGTTAAATATTGGGGGATGCATATTCTTAGTGCTCTTAAAAAGAAACCTATAATAATACCAGATTTGATTTTGGAAGAGTGGCTGGAGTAGAAATTTATTAGGTCGTTTTTGTTGGTAGCTTTTCTGTAGACGTCAAAATCGAGTTTGTTGTTATTTTTATGTAATATGATATCTAGGAAAGGAAGAGTACGATTAGATTCAGTTTCGAAGGTAAAATTTATAGTAGGTTCAATGTTATTAAGTTTGTCGACTAAATCTGCTATGATAGTAGTTTCTGGGTAGATTAGTAGAGAGTCGTCTATATATCTAAAGTAGGAGGAATTTGGTGATAAAATGTTTTTGAAATAAGCTCTTCCCAGAAATTCTAAAAATAAACAAGCGAGAACGCCGCTGAGAGGCGATCCCATTGGTAAACCAAATTTTTGTCTATAGAAGTGGTCATTAAAAGTGAAAAAACATTGTTTAGTAATTAGCTAGCATAGTTTTATGATTTTCTGTGTGGTTAGAGGTAATATTATTTTTGTTAAGTGTTTTTTTAATGGATTTAAGCATTTATCTATAAGGACTTTATGTCTAGACTTGCCATGTGTTTGACTTTCATGTCTATGTTTGTTAGTTTGTTCAAAAGGTCACGAGAGTTTTTTTTATATGTGATGGACTTATTGTGCCGAGAAGTGGAGTTAAAATTTCACTTAATTTCCCAGCTATTTTATGTGAGACGCTGCCTATTCCGGATATAATAGGCCTCATTGGTACATTTGTTTTGTGTGTTTTTGGGAGACCGTATAGTGTGGGTGTTTTTGGATGGTATGTAATAAATTTCACCCAGGAGAAGTCTTCTGTTTTTAAAACTTTCTTGATATTATATATAAATTTTTGTGTTTCTTTTGTGATGGTGGTTTTGTTGATTTTCTCATATATGTTATCATCATCGATAAGGTCTTTCATTTTTTGTTGGTATGTAAGTTCGTCCATGATTGTAATTCCCCCTCCTTTGTTAGAAGAAGATATGTGTATATCTTTGTTGTTTTTTAGTTCCTTCAGTGCTAATAGATATCTGCGTGGAAATGAGAGGTGGTTTGGATGTAGCTGTGACTATGCCTTGTATATATCTTTGGTGAATTCGGAATCGTTATTTTGGTAGTTTTTGATGATAAAATCTGTTAAATCATGTTTTTGTAATCCGGTGGCAAATTTATGACCGAAGCTTAATGCTTCTAGTTGTGTATCCAATAGATGGAATTTGGATAAATTATTAATTAAATCTTTTTTGCCGATACTGGACCATTTACTATTGTTAATTAGTTTTTGAAATTTAGTGCATGGTGGGAATTTCAAAGAAAACGGTTGATTTCCTTTTTTCATTCTAAAATCTCGTGCTTTTGCACTGCACGTGGGGGAGTTCTGGAACATACTAAACACACAGAATGGACAATTTTCAAAGAAAACTAATAAATTTTCTTCATCTTAACGTCGCGTGACTTTGCAATTACACATGAAGAAATTCTAAAAACTGAAATATTCCGTTCATTTTTTTAAATGATTTGTGAGCGTATTTGTGGTTACCAACACTAATTTTGTTTATAGATACGTAATTTAGAATAAAGCACATTTCGTCTTTCTGCCTTGAAAAAGTCCATCACGGACGAAACGCGTAGGCGATTTAAAATACAGTTTTCCTCTTTTCTTTATTTTATTTAACCATATATATATATATATATATATATATATATATATATAGATTATTTAGACACGATGCGAAATTTCATGAGCTAAGCAATCAAAAGAGCCATATTCAAAAATATATATATATATATATATATATATATATATATATATATATATATATATATATATATAAGTATTGAATAAGATATCGCTGACCTTTCATGAAAAGTAATGTTTTATTTACGAAATTATTAAGAAACGTGTCACTGAAATTATTGTCCATTTTTAACCACTATGTTTTTTATCTTTCTGGCAACATTTGAAATCCATGCAGGACAAACGGCACGTCTTTTGAGCACGAGTCGCCTCAATTTTAGGTATTTTCCTAAGAATGAAAACGCTGCTCTTACAGACCCTGTGACTTCGATCAGAACAACTGATAATCGGACTATTAATATTTGTTGAATACGTTGGCCGTATTAGGACTCCTCATTTAAGCGTTTCCAAATACGTTTTCCGGTTTTTTGCAACATGTGTCCTAGTGTTGAAATATTACAAATTCACTTTGTCGTATCTCTCCTTGCATAGTAGACGTTTTTCTTTCAATGTTATGATCAAATACATCAATCAGTAGACTCATTATTTGAACGCCATATGATTAACTAATTGAACCTGGTGCAATTTGTTATAATTTGTATTCTAATACGAGCAGCATAACGCTTATTCTATCTCCTGAAGTAAGTGCTATCTATATACTTCCGCCGTTGTCACTGATGATTGACATTAGGATGATCATGTTGATGAATCTGCCTTTAACCTAAAATACAACAAAGAAAAAAAACCAATCATAATTACCCACAATCAAGACTGCGTGTTTCAATCATTTAAGCAAAATCTCTTAAAGTGCAAATTTTGAGAAAATAACATACACGCCACGAAACTTAATAAGTCTCAACAATTTAATGCCAGCACGTATTGATTAATAGAATTGAAAAGCAACTAAATTTAAAACCCTTAACGAAAGCGCGCTTATTAACGGAAGAAATAGCGAGGCTAAGAATCATTGTTTGTAATTGAAATCATCAATTTAATTTAATGCTATCAATAAAGAAAACTTATACATGGTGGAATCCGTTCTTCGTAGAAATAAAAGACATGAATAATTTAGATTCGCCTAATAATATAGTAATAAATATGAACATTCAAATATGCAGAAACATAAATTGAAAATAGGATATGGATTCTGCATATAATTTCAGATGTAGAATGCCGAAGTCAAGAAAGACACTTTGACCACTATTATAAAAGAAACAAATATATAAGCAAATTCGAACAAACAAAAAGCTGTGTGTAATACATACATACATACATACATACATATATATATATATATATATATATATATATATAGATATATGTATATAGATATATGTATATAGATATATATATATAAGGAAAAAATCTGCAATTCATTAACAAAACGGAAAATGTTTTCAAAGGTTCATTTTGCCATAAGACATGTGTTATTCTTGGTTTCTTCAGGTTAAAATGAAAAACAGAAATTTGTAAAGAAAATGCGTTTGGGTTCTCTCAAACGAGGGAAAAATAACGTCTCTGTTCGAATTACTAAAACACATAAATCTTCATTTTGTTATATATATATATATATATATATATATATATATATATACTGTGTGATTACAAACAGAATATCTAGTTAAATATAACCATTTCGTTGATCATCGTTAATTTCTGTAACACGCACACACACACACACACACACACACACACATATATATATATATATACGTATACATATATGCCGGTAATATCTTTTCAATAGGAAAGTCAAACGTCATGAATTACTTCTCTTTTTCTCTATATTAGTATGGTCCTGGTCTTCGAAACATTATCAAGGTTTGGGATATATGCTCATTCTAAAATTTTCGTAAATCTTTTTCATTCGTAATCCGATTGGCTATATATATATATATATATATGCGGGTGTGTATATATATATATAATCAAAAAGACTATATATATATATATATATATATATATATATATATATACTCATCTGCAGACAGATCTGTTTAGCTATTCTCACAGCCCATCAGTACGGTCAGACAGCCGATTCCCTTTTACTCAGGATTAACACCCGACCGAATTGGCGCCAGTGCGCGATTCTACCTCTGAGCTACGGGCGCTCGTTAGAAAGAGGCAAACTTTTTAGCCTCTATAGAATAGCTACTGTTTTTCAAAGTCTACCATTCTTCCAGAGTGCTCAATCAGAGTGTGAGAGCATATATATATATATATATATATATATATTAATAATTTCACCTCGAGCAAGGCAGAAATACCTCTGATGAGCTTGGGGCTACATAACTGTAAAAAGATTAACTAGAAAAGAGCGAGGAGTACAAACTAGTTAGAAAGGAACAATAGAAAGCTGAGAATGCAGGTGCGATGACAGATACATAGGTGGAGAGAAAGGGAAGGATATAGCGGGGGTAGAGAGCTAGAGTCCAGTGTTTAATAGATGAGTATTGACATTGCATTTAAAAATCTGGAGGTTGTAGCCGTCAGGAACGCAAGAATATGGAAGAGAGTTCCACAGGCGGGAAGTGCTAGAGAAGAAGATGTAGGGTGTAGAATTGTCGTCTGCATTTGGCTAACCTGACTGTGAATGGGTGGGACCCAGTTGCCAGTCTGGTTGCACGAGTAAACAACTATTGAAGAAGCACCAGTGACTTAAGTTCATTGGAGCAGAAGCCATGAAAGTATTTATAGAACAGACAAGGGAAGCCACATTTCGACGGTGGGGAAGTGGCTGCAGTCGAGCCCCCTGATCAGTACCTATCACATGACAGACTTTCCTTTGGAACCTGTCGAGAATACTGAGGAGAACGGCAGAGGCGCCTGACCATAAATGGCAGCAGTACTCCATGCACGGACGGTTGGTTGACTTGTATATACGCAGGAAAGATTCAGGCGGAAGAAACATCCTGGATCAGCATATTGACCCAACCTTTTTAGCAGTAGATTTAGCTATGGAATCAATATAGTGGCTCCATTTGAGGTCTGAGGAGAGGGTAACGCCGAGGAAGCGTAGTGTATTGCTCTCAGGGAGAATCGCTTGGTCCATGCTTATGAGAGGTAGGAGAGGTTGCCTGTGATGGTTGACTGACTACAGCTTGGACGCACTGAAGTTGACAAGCCACTCCTTGCCCCAATTCGCCACAGTGTGTAGATCCCGTTCAATGTCAGCAGCGAGAGTATGTCTGTCCGCCATGACAGGTTTCTTACTGGTGCGGGAGTATATTGTGGTGTCGTCTGCGTAGATGCCTACTTGGGAACTGATCTCATCTGGGAGGGCGTTGATGAAAATAAGGAAGAGCGTCGGGCCCAGGATAGAGCCATGTGAGATACCATGTAGGATTAAGAGGCATGCCCATTCAAAACGAACTTCGTTTTGCGGTTATTTAAAAAAGATTGGATTAGGTCAAGCAGGCGACCGGTAATACCGTAACCCCGTAACTTGCATAGGAGGCCAGAGTGCCAAACCTTGTCAAAAGCATTAAAGATGTCCAGAGCAACCGCCCGAGCCTCGTCAGACTCATCAAGGACCTGGAGCATGTACTCCTATACGGTTATTAGCAAATCGGCCGTGGACCTGGCAAAGCGGAAGCCGTATTGCCTGTCAGAGAAGAGTTTGTGGGCAGTAAGATTTTGGACTATTTCAGCATTGATTATGGCCTCGAATACTTTCCTGAATATCGGTAGAAGTCTGATAGGACGATAGTTGGATGGGTCCGATAATTCACCACAATTCGTAAATACAGGAACGACTGAGGAGAACCTCCATCATACAGGAAAGCATGAAGCAGAAAGGCAGTAGTTAAACAGCTTAGAGAGAACAGGGGAAAGTTCAGGAGCACACCTCTTAAGGACTATGACAGGGATTCCATCGTCTCCACACGTCTTATGGGGATCGAGTTTTGATATTATTCGGGATACTACTGTATATACGTCATGCAGTTTGGCCTCAGTTCTGATAGGGAAATCTGGTGGGTGTACTCCAGATGAGTCAAATGTGGAGTTGGATGAGAATCTGCTGGCGAAGCATTCAGCTTTGTCTGCAGATGACGTGAAAACCTCAAATTCATGGATTAACGTAGGTATTGAGGATTTGCTATTGTTCAGCACTCGTTTGCAAATTCTCTAATAGTCCATGGAGCCGAACTTGCGGTCAGCTATGCTCTGTCACATTGTATCGGCAAACAACCGTTTGGCGTAATTTAAGGTTCTCTTGCACTCATTGCGAGCAGACGTGAACAGGCGCCTATTGTGGTTCAGATGACTGTCTCCGGAATAGACGGAAGTAATGGTTTTTGTGGGCAATGGCAGCTGAGCAGGCAGGAGAGAACCACGGAGAGGAATGAGGTTTTAGGTAATACTTCCTGGTGGGTTTGAAGGCATCAATTCCAGCTTTCACCCATGAGAAGACCTCAGAGACACAGTCATCAACTGATAGATCGAACACTTTTCCCCAAGGGACGTCGCAGACGAAATCGTGAAAGGCATCCCAGTCAGCTTTTTGGTATAGATAGGAGGTCCTATAGGTATGGGGCTCCAGAGAACCCTCTCTTTGGTCTCTAACTTTTATTCTAAGCTTGACTCTTATAAATCAACTGGATGTGATAGTAATTCAGTAATTGTCCTTAAGAATTGTTCCCCAGAACCTTCTTCTATCATATCCAAAATCTCTAACTTTTGATTTGTTGTTTGTTGCTTCCCTACTTGTTGGAAGTTATCTTCTGTAGTTCCTGCTTTCAAAATTTTAGGGATTTCTCCGACCGTTCTAACTATCGACCTCTCATAATTTAACCGTTTTTCGCAAAGTGTTCGAGACTATTATAAATGCCGAAATGATTTCGTCTCCTTTCAACAAATAATTTTTTGACAATCAATCTGTCTTTCGCTTCTTCCGGTCTACTGCTTTTATGCTAAGGTCCATCAACGACTACATATATAAGGCCCTTGATAGCAAATGCAAAGTTCGTGCGGTTGCTTTGGATATCTTGAATCTCACCGACGATTTGTGACTTCTCTCTGTCTTTTCTATAAGTATTTTCAATGCTTCGGCTCTGTTGAGCTTTCCTGCCTAGTGCCCAGGCAGTTTAATCGTGCAGCTAAACTGACTACTAAGTCCCATTATTTACTCTCAAAATAGGCAAATATAACCGCCAATTGTACCCGATTAATTGCTTTCCTCGTACTTCCCACATGTGGAAATTCCTTCCCTGATAGTTACATCTCTTCAAAATTAAATGTAATGTCAATTGTCATCTTCTATCTCCGTGACTCACACTTCCTTCTTTTCCTTCCTATTACATCGCCTTTACTGCTTTAATTTTAGTTCGTCTCCTCTCATTGTAACCCCATGCGCACCAGTAGCATACTTGTTTGGGGTGAAACGATTACAGAAATAAAAGCAGGTAGCAGTTAGGCAATATTTATAAAGTGAGGGCAGGACAGAATCCAGCTTAAAGGCTCATATCTTTAGAACTTCCGCTGGATTTCCATCACCCTCGCTTGCATTATGGTAGTGAAGCTCTCCTAAATTTTGTTAGAGGCCGCAGTGAGGATTTCATATATATTATTCATTTGAGCCTCATTTAAAAAACCTAGTATTTGACATATAGATAAATACATTTGTATAACTTAAATTAATCTTTCGTATAAATTGGTCTAACTTAAGATGTCTCAAATAAAAAAGGAAAATAAAAAATTGACGAAAGCTGCTTTTAAATTTTCAATATTAGGTTCGCGAAAAAGTAATGTATTATTTTACAAACAATCGAAATAACGCAGGTGGATGACAGAACGGGTGCTGCAAGATATTACATGTGAAAGCGTGCTAAAAGCCACCAGGAATAGGAAGACGTGGAAGCTGTGATCCCCTACGTCCTGAAAGGACAAGGCACATAGAAAAAGAAGAATGTCGGAAATTTTGGGCGTCAACGCGAAGGACCGCTGGATGTTCATTTGTTTCAGTACAAGCATAATTATCTGCCATCCACCAAAATGGTTTTAATTTAATAAAAAGAATTTTCTTGTAAGAAATAACCAGTTAAGTGATGATTAATCTTAAGAAGCTAATCAATCAACGTATCCTTCTTCATGATAGTTAATTTTGTACATTTTTATGACATATGATGAATAAGTCGAGATGCATATGATTCTATTAATGCATACTCAGAATGAAGCAATAGTTTTGCAATAAAGATATTGTATGAATTATTTTTACCAGAAAGATTCTCACAACCCAATCAGAATGACGCAAACACCATTTCTGTGATACAAAATGAGGAGTGTGAGATTCGAATATATATGGCTTATTTTGGGGAGTATACTTAAAGGGAATATTTTCAGTAAATGTTTGTTCGGAATAAGATTTAATGATAAACTGTCAGACTTTGCTAAGATAATGATGATATCTGAATTAATTTAAATGCCATATCCCTTCAGGATATAGGCGGTCATAAATTTCCACATCTTCGGTTTTATTTTACTGTTTTGATTTGCTATGACTTCGTACAGATAAGAAAATGAATTTACTTCTCTAATTCAGAGCAATCATCCTCCGAGACTGGTTTCACCTAAGGCGAGAGATTGACTTGACGTTTAGCCTAAAGAATAGACCATCACATATATACAGAAAAGAAATAGATGCAATCATTTATAAAAATGTTAATAGATTACATTATCATTGTTTAGCGAAAATTGCAATGGCACATACGCATGTCAGAAGTAATAGCTTATTTATTTCAACAACAGAAAAAATATCAAGTTATAGATGAATGTAATAGTATCAGATGCTGTTCGATTAGTAGCATTTTAAGCTAGTAAAATCATGAAGTTATACACGTATCATAAATAAAGCAAACAATATAAAAATAGCTCAAATGAAAAGCTTAATGTTTAGAGAACAAAAATGTATGTTAAAAACAGATAGATTACGTGGGATGAAATATTTATATTTTTATAAATACTGATACATATATCAGTATTTTGCTTGTTAATTTTTTTAAAAATAAACATTGAAACAAACATGCGTAGATAAAGAAAAGAAAAAGAGTTGTTTTATTTAATTATAGATATTCTTATATGCATATCTTTTTTAAACGTTCAATTTCATCTAATATTCTTGCGTTTAGATTTACTATATTAATCCTTTTTTATATGTAAGTGATCGTTTATATACTAAAACTAGGTATATCCAAATAATTACTGAAAAAACAGTATATTCCGAAGGAAAAGACCTCAAACAAAATAAAAACAAAATTTTCTCAGCAAAATGTTTATGCTATCATGAAGATAATAGATCAAAGTATTTTTTATTTATTTATTTTTTGATTTAATTGTTTCTAACAGTTTCATTTAGTGGTAGAATAACTTTTATTTCTATAGTCAGGACGAGGCATAAATTGACGGGAGTGTTTATTACGTCGACATGTAACATTACGCAAAGGCATTTTTTGAATGTGAAATACACATTAATTTGGAAATTCTTGCAAAAATAAAATAATGGCCTGATTTTTGATGAAAATTTCAGGACTTATTTAATTGACTGAAATAAGTATCTAAATAATTATTTTTAGAAAATATTTGCAATTTTTTTTTTTACATGTTACCTCTACCAATTAATTCTTAAAAATGTCGATAAATGCGAGTAGGTCTAAACATATAGGTAATTTTAATTAAGTTCAGGAGTCATTAGGGAATGCTAATCAACTGTCTTTTTTTCTTCAAAACTGCTCATTTTTTTAAAAATCTGCTCAAATTTGGTACAAATATTTCATAAAACCTGCATTTTTGTGAAGAACACATTAGTAGTGTGTTTAAATCCCGACAGAGTATACAAAATAGATGAAGCTGTAAAAGACATAAAAAAAAACTATGGTCAGATATTCGATATATTTCATTGCTATTAATATATTATAATACGTAACTTTATGTGAAGAAAGAGTCAGTTTGAAATTCAAATTTGAATTTAATATTCATTGAATTATCAATTTGTTTATGAAACTCAGATTTTGTCAACTTTTGGAATGAAAGGCTGGGATTCATGTCTACAATGAGATAACATTAACTCGTTTTTATTTTCCTGGGACTTTTTAACCTGTAACTGTTATCTGAATTCATACCAATTTAGCTTTCTTCATTTTAACAAATTTTCCGATATCTTCAAATCTTAGTGTAGTTTTGTAATGTGCCTTTCAATATTATGATATATTTTAATTACATCGTCTCAATAGATAAATTAAACTGCTCGATTATGATAACATTGGCTGATTCTTTTAATGATTAGCATCCGTTCGATTTTCATATATTTAACTGTTACTTCTTTTCTGCCTTTGTATTTTGTGCGTTTTCTTTTAGCTCGTATCATTCTGTCACTTTAAGTGAAGTTATGATCTACTCTAAAAGATTGTGTTATGTCTTTCAGTTCTCTAAAAATTACATCAGTTTTGATAAGATAAATTCCGTGAGCATACGAAGTCCTGACGTAACAGCATCAATCTGTTCCTGCTTTACTCGTTTTGAGCGGGTTGTTCGCTCAAATTAAAATCGTAGCGTCTAGTGTGCCACTCATTCGAGTAATAATTAACATTCCAATCTAACATGCCATCATCGCTTCATTTGATTTTCCATATTTACGAAGTCTGGTCTATGTAAATATAAAGTACTTAATTATGTGGCATAGTAGTTTTTCATATATCATTTGGTTTGGCGCATTTTGACTAAAAAATATCTCAAGGGCTATAATCAAATGCTACAGATAAATAACGGAAAATTATATGTCAGCTGAAAATATATTTTCAGTTAATTAGACCAGTTTAAAACACGAGAAATACTTACGATTTTAACAATATCATATATATTTTAAGTTGACGATCTACCGTCAGATGTAAACTTGGATTTGGATATAACTTTAGCAGGTGGGATGCCTAAAATTTGAAATACGAATTAAAATTATTCAAAGAAAGTACACGCAGAAAGTGTTCAGTTACAATGTAAAACTATATTTTTTCTGTCAGAAGAGCGAAGGGAAATTAAAGGAAAGGGTTGGCTTCACTGATTATCTTCTACCTAGTTAATCTAATTCTCAACCCATTCACTCTAAAAATTGAATCAACCCATCCTTCTACAACAAATCCAACATGTAACAAAATACTAGCTATTCTTAGGAAATCTAATGAAAGACCCTGTTGCGTAAAGAATTTGAATATATACAATAATATATTTCTTTTTTTTTTATAAATATTTCTCATAAAAATTATCAAGAAATGGGGAGAAGTGAGTGGACACAATATAAATAAAATAAGACAATAGATTCAAACTGAAATAAAAATGTATTACTAAAACGCGTCCATCCTACACCAAATTAAAAGCGGTCGATCTATTCTACGAATAAGCAGCACAAAGAAGCTTGTTCATGAGAGACGTGAAAGTAAAAAAAAATCGAATCGAGGAAAAGACAGATTCAGTCAATATAAAAAAGAGGATAGAAACAAAATGGAAACAGCGAGAATGTTGACCAGGACCATAAAAAAGGCTAGGCCAGGTACGAGTGTTACCCACATTACATAGGTGAAACAAAAGGTGTATAACCTAAACAACGATCGCGTCCTCATCGTGTCTTCAGTAAAGTAGAAAAGGGAATCATGTTTGATCCGATTCACGCAAACCAGCCACGCAGCTTGCACCACCTGTCACGGCATTCTCCAATGGAAGGAACGTTTACTCTCAGTTCTGATCTTTATCCTTAGCTGACGCCCAAATAATCGAAGTATATTCTCATAAGAATACTGTCAGTTTCCTCCGCGTCAGTGCACAATTTTAACACGGTTAGCTGCATAAGAAGCGCCATCCATTTCACCCAAACGATTGCGATGGCTTACTATCCCACAAGGATGCAGTTTTGATGGACACAAAATATCCAGGATCAATATGAGTTGTAAACTACCCTACATGGTCTTAGAACTGGCGCACTCACAGACAATGGAAGAAAACGTGACAACTCGCTCTATTAATCAGTGACAATCAGGGATTCCTGTCAAGAACACCTTGAAAGAAAAAGATAACACGTTCCAGATCAACTGCCAAGTAAACAAAAACTGTGTTGCTGAGCTAATCTGCCGATGTTTCACCGGAACAGAAAGATCGCAAAACGGCGATGGACAAACCTAGCCGCCAGCAGATACGACAGGACTCATTCCATTGATAAAATGCACACCTAAATCTTAAAATCTCTCTAAAGATAGAAGTTATATGTAAGGCTAATTGACACTCGCTGAAGAATTCCGATTGATCGTTGAACCCCACTATCAAATCTGAAAAGAAATCTAAACAAGCAAGTTCCACAATATCAGATACAATTCTTTAGACAAGCAATCAAGTGTACTTCACTCTCTGTGATGTCACTCTCGTAGCCAGACATTGCAATGAAAGAGTCGAAGTATATCAACTAAATAGGTGCGAAATATTTTCTCACGTTAACAAGACTTATATAGTTGTTTGAGCGCGGGTACTTCGTCCATCCGCGTTGCCATGTGAATTTCTCATTGCGCAATTCTGCGTCAATTTTTATGGCTTCATTGGATACGTTTTTAAGAAATCTACAACTAACTTAATTCGGTAGTAACTGACTAGCCAAACGATTCAGGGTTTATCTAGATAAATTTATCTCTAGGAGATTTCCCCAGTGTGTTCTCGGCCAGATTATCTTTTAATGACTTCAGTTTCTTAATCATATCTACAGGGATTGGTCAGCTAAATTCGATCTTAAAAAATTGATACTGTTCTTCTCTCATAATTTATTCACAATAATCGCCCTCACTAACAACGGTTGTATTAATCTAATAAGCTGTAGACGAATTTTTTTGTTCAGGTAGGAATCATTCTCCAGCCATTTGAGGCCTTGAGTCTAATGCTATCCTGACACAAATGACGTTCAAATAGCATAACCAGTGGAGCGTAAGGCAATCTAACAGATCTCCTAATATTTTATCTAGGTAGCTGGCCACCCAAGACAATGACCACTTCAGAATAAACGCACAGCTATCCCACATAGTGAATACACAACAATTTAGATAGAAAACGCACGCGCATCGACGTAAGAAACAAAGTGAGATGTTTGCATCGCAGTGACTCCCACACCGAAGAACAAAACATCAGGAATGAAGCGGACAGCCTTGCTCTCACGTTCCCCTTGTATCCAGTCATTCTATTTTCAAGTGTCTAAGCCCAAACTGAACTAAAATCTGTACGGATTGTCTTAGGTTACCCGAGCCAAAGTCATACGTGACCGGTTTATCCTTAACAATTCCACCGCTCTCTGTATGGAATGGTAGTTATATAAATTAATAAGGAGTGGAGGAATATGATGCTCTCCGAGTGCAATGATTTGACAATTGCTGGAGCTCAAGAGATATTTGAAACATACAGTGCTCAGAAAAAGATTACTTAGCGGCATAGATGAATTCGTTAACTTTCACCTTAACGCTTTTCTGTCTAATTAGTGTTATCATCCCTTATTCATAGCATGCTCCGTTGAATTGAAGTAGGCGTTCCCCGACGAAGTAAAGTCTTTTTCTTGGGGTATGAGTATCGACTTTCAATACAGCTTTCCCTTTCTGAAATCCTTTCTTTTTTTTAGTCTGCTCTTGTTGCTTCTGATGTTGCTGTTGTTTATTCCATGGGGTCACAGACTTTGGCTGCATCACTTATTTGTGAAACATTCATCTCGGAAGAAAGTCTGCCCCTCCTCACGACATCCATTTAACCAAAAACCATTAGTGGGGAAATTTACGGACTTTTCCGCCACTACTTCTTTTTTCATGTCAATAATTGAGGTTGGGTTTACAAAGATTGTCTGTCTGCGTTAACTCAATATATCGGAGATATTAGAAACTTTTCTGTCATTTTCAAAACATTCCTTGTGACAATGGCATTTTTGCTCATAACTGAGAGAGACGCTTTCGTTTTGATTATGATCCCCACAACAAAAACAACTCCCTGATTGTCCTCCATGATATCCACGAGTACACCGTGTAAATTGTCCCTCGTCTTGCGGGTGTCCATGTACTCCATTTACAGACAGACTGATTTATTTCAAAAAATGTTGTTAACCACTGCCTGGCTTCTTCCTCTTATCATTAGAACGCTTGACGAGGAACATAGCTCATAGTTGCTGACTTTTCAGTGATTTATCCATAGTTTTCCCGCTGACACAAATTAACAGGAGTGTCTTCATGCCTGTTGTCAGCAGGGAAATGTCTTTGGTAGACATTGCATCAAAAAACTCCCGAATGATAATGAGCTTATTCCCGTTAATATACCAGCAGTAATATACCTACATAGTCACATAATTTTCCGGTTCTCTTTTTCCGAGTCTATTGTAAGCCCATGTTGGTTACTGGGTGAACCTGGCTTCACCTGTTCCTCTGTTGGCTTGAGAAAATCCACTATTTTGTTTGGGGGCCACACAATATTACAAAACATATATGCCAACAAAAATGTAGACAGAATAAAAAAGAAAATAATGAACTTGTCAATAATATGGACAATAAATATGACAAAATCGTTGACGGCAAAACATCACTTTCCCCAAAATTATAGAAAAAACATACACATGAATGGCGAGATATTTCTTCTAGCCATAGAAAATAAGTCAATTCATGATTCAATGCGCCGTATCTTTGTTCTTTCTTCAAGTCAAAACGCCGCCATCACGTGCCACTATACTATTTGTATATTAATGGCATTTCTAGTAATTGAATTTTTGCATTATTACAGCTGCTTCGCTTACTGTCAAGCATATATTGCTTGCTTACCATTATGTTGCACTGCTCTTTTCTGTATTCTGTTATTGTTTATTGAAAAGCTGGATTCTTTTTTTGTTATTTTTGCCAATTACATTAAATGACCAAATACTCTACAGTCAAATTCAAAAGCACATTACGACAATTGAAGATGCTTTTCCAAATCTAAAAAGGATTAAGTGGTATAAATATACCATTACAAACAAAGGAAAGGGTGCTAAATTGTTGTGTAATAACAATGCCAGTATATTGCTAGCCAATTTTCTCACAGATGATTAGTATACTGAAAGAAACTGAGATGTACTTGCAATGAGGATGCTGAAAAGACGATAGACTGAGTATATAAGCAACGGGGAAACCTTCAGGAAATTAGTAGTGAAAAGAAAACTCAATCATAAAATGAAAGATAAATTGTGTCATATAAAGACCAAAGATATATTGAATGATTTCACACTTCGAAGACATAATTAAATGAAAACAGTAAAAGCTAATAAACTAGCGAACAAGCATGTAATTCTGAGTGATAATATGAGAAAAATATTGTTTAGAGCTAATATAAAAATTCTAGGAAGACATGACTGCCTATGTCGTGAAGGTTCACTGCTCATTAAAGAAAGGTGTAATTTACGACAACTATGAATACTTTGGGCTTCCAACCCTTTAAATCAACGCACTTGCATGCTCGTAATAAATACGTTCTCATGTAAAAAATATTGATCATAATATCAGCCAACCAAACCAACAATGTTTATCTGATACTTTCGAGCGATGTAAAAAAGCCACTAGATAAGTACAATGAGGATGAACCTGATATATGTAGACATATCTTTAGAGAAAAAAGAAAAATATATTCAAAAGTAAATAAGAAAATGCTATAATTAATAAGAAACACAGGTAAAGATTAATGAAGTAATATAGACAGAAATAAGTTTCGAATGACAGATTTGCAGACACAACAAATCTTGAGATATAGAAGAAATAATTGCAAAAAAACGAGAAAGAGAAAAAATAGAAAATCAAGCAAAATCATCCACGTAGACGAATATATATATATATATATATATATAAGCATTAAGAAATATTTATGTGAAGATTTCGTGAATACAGACAGGGATCGACATATTTTGCTATTCATTAGGGACGATTGTCATTGAGATATTTTCTTTTACTAATTTTTACTCTATGCACAATATGGATCTCATGCGTACATAGTGCAAACCTGAAGTTTCCAGCAATTATTTATTTCCGGGGTTGGCTAAAGAAATAACACTAGAACTTGACAAAATGTATTTTTACGCTTCATTGCCAAAAAAGCCAAGACGAAATATAATATAATAATCAAATAAACACACTTTTTTTCACAATAATGATTAATTATATATGTAATAAGGATCACTACAGATTAAAATTATCCATCAGATACTGATATATATATATATATATATATATATACGAGAGTGTGGTAATTGAGTTTTCTAAATATTCTCAGCTCGATCGAGGCGCTCTTTATGTCAAACATCTTATATTTTCGGCTTTGGTTATTGAGGAATTGTTTCACCTGCATCACACAAAAATACAAATATCTGAAGATGGCATTTAAAATGTCTTGATCCGACGAAATCGCTTTATTACAAACAATAGCATGTTATATTTTGACATTTATGAGGTGCTTAGAATATTCAGTATTTCCTAAATTATTATTTGCGCACATTATCAAAATTTTTAATTTAGGATGAATAGAAATTTCATGAACATGTCTGATCTAACAATATAATCACTTCTAGCAAATAATGAACATTTAGCAAGCAAGAGATTACTGAGAGTGAAATAAAGAGGTACAAATGAAATAACAATATTCACTGAGATAGAACGAACAACTAATAGCTCTTTTATCAATGAAAATATTATTACTAAAACTTGAAAATGCTTTTGCGTTGGCATCGATTTTATAATCATATTCTATGTCGTAACAAATTACCTATGGTAAATGAGAAATATTTTTATGTCTATTTAGGTAATCAAGAGACAGCTGGTAAAAACAAAACCAACCTTAGATGTCTAAAGGTCTTCGTAGGATTCAAACGCAAGTGGTCGTTTCAGTCTTTAATTGCGTTTTTCTATTTCCGTCTTCAGAACTTTGTATTTACTTATTTTTTCAAAAGCTTTCGCGGAATCTTTTTTCATTTGCAATGCTCATGTCAATCCGTGTGCAGACTTTCATTTTTCTGTCTTCGATAAAAATCTAGGGAAAATTTGCTTTCATACTTCGATTTGTGATGCAAGAGCTGTCCAGGTAAGAGTAACATCCCTTTACTCAACGACAGTTTCAGGATGATTTTCATACCAACATTAAACTCTTTTAATCCAGTTGTGATTAAGAATTTTGCAATGCAGATACTGAACCTTCCCTAACAAACGCCTTTTTTATCTACTTTGGGTGCGAATATTGAGCATCATGAGAAGACGTTATTAATGAATTAAATGTATTTCTCACAGAACGTACATTTTAGATTATGGAAATTATTGCCTTTGCAGTAGCAATTAAGCAGGCTCTGGTCCGATGTAATAAAAATAGACCCGTTATTATTATACCTGATCAAAACAGGACAATGAAATATCCGTGAATAATGCACATACATATCAGTCAATATTGTGGTCAGCGGGCAACAGAAAATTGAATTGAAAGAAAGACAAATATAGTCGCAAATTGTTGGGTTTTTACCTCGAGGTTTGTCTGATATGGCACTGTACAAGCAAAGCTAAAATTGCCATTTAATTCAATTGTAGAGGAGTCCAAATCTAGGAAGATCAAATTTCAAATGATATTAGATGACTCCAAGGATAACGTAGTAAAAGCAGTAAATCTTACATTAAAAATGGGAATAAAGCTGAAAGTCAGAGTGTTAAAGACAATTTAGCTATCAACAAAGTTATTAGATACAACCAAGAAGGGAAATCAAGGGTTAGAACTAAATGAAAGGCAATAATGGTCTAAAACTTCTGGGAGAGATCGTTGAAATATGGTCATAATAAAATTTTCGTAAAAAAGTACAAGCAAATTGCAAGACCAATGAACAAAATGAGGGCAGACACTGCAGAAATATATAACTTGAAAGAATATTTGGCTCATGGCTCTTCTCAGGTTAAGTTTTTTAATACGTTCCACTATATAACCTGCTATCATTTAAGAACAATTTTCTTAAATGGGAGAAAACTAACGAGTCAAATTGTCCCCTCTGTAAGGACAATCCACAAATATTATAACCTGTTCGTAGTTCCTGTAAAACAGCTCTTTTTTCGTAGAAGATATATCTGTTTTGGATATGCTGGTGAAAAGTTTATTAATATATATATATATATAAAGATTTAGTTTTCTATTTCAAACAAGCAATTTGTTGCAAAGGGAGGAAAAAGCAAACAAGTAGATATCTAGCTGTACCCGGAGAAAAATACTTTTGTCCTGGCAGCATTTGTGAGATATCTGCAGACTTCATGTCTGAATTAATGATTAATTCAAAATAATATCAAGTAAGGTTCTGCTACAAAATCTTGTTGTTTTATTATGGTGTACTAAAATATCATTCTGATAGAATCAACAGTAAATTATTAAAGCCGAATGAAACAAAGCAAGGGATATAAAATTAATACATATGGAAATCTAAAATCAGAATCGGTAAAGGAAGGCTATAATATAAGAGAAGTAGAAATTAAGCATGTTTTTGCTGCGCGTACACTATTCCAATTTCTGGGTCAAATTGAAATCAAAAGGCGTAATAAGAGCAAAAGTATAAAGCGCTTAATGCAAGTAATTGAACGTAGTTCTATGTGTATACAAAAAAATATTCCGTGAAGTATTTCAGCGAACATGGCGACATGACCTGATCGTGAATGCTTAACCAGGTTCACGTTGTATACTCAGAACACGAGCAAGTTTTGCATTTAAAACATATAAGAAAAATTTGTAAATCAAATTTCGCCGTTGAATATTTAAAGTACTATATCTACAATACACTGAAAATATAAGTGTACCATGATAATGGGTCATCACATCAGTGAAGGTGACTAGTGTGTAAGTTAGAACGTTCGAAAGGAGGTCCCGAACCGGTGTACATTCCCTCCTAATGACACAAAATAAATTTAAATATAAATTTGATAGCAAAACATTCAAAAGAAATGTAAATTCAGTGAACTCATATACAATAAAGAAGCTCAGTGGAAGTGTTACTGTCGTGAGTAGCATTATACAATCAGTTCACTATCATGTGTGTTTTACTGACTTTTCAAGTAATTTTCTTCTTGGTCAGCTGACAACATGAGTTTGAACTGATTTACCTTAGTTTCAATCACAATAATTATTGAAGCATTAGAGAAATACAGAAAGAACCCACAGAAACAACTTTTGTTTTGATACTAAAACTTAAGTGATCATTTCAAATACTCACCCTACCTGTCAACAGCAGCATCAACTAAATCATATAAAGTCTTCTCTTTATCTTACTATGTTTATTTTATTATGTTCGGCAGTTGTAATATTTTGAAAACTTCCTATTTATCTGTTTTATTCAGAAAATCGTCTTCAAGGCACGAAATATAGTTCGGCGTTCTTCTTAATATTATCAAAACAGACTCTGCAGTTCTACACTCATACTAAAACTGATTCTAATCATTTCAGAACAATATTCAAATTGCCGACTAAAGTTTTATGTTCACCAGAATATTGGTCATCATTTAAATGCGTTGTTTTTATCCTTATATTTCTTTGCGTATGAGAGGACTCGTTTTCATGTAAGTTTTATTCCTCATTTGCATTAGTAAGCGCAGTGTATTCGACAAGAATGTAAGATGTTATACGAGATAGGAAATCATATTGCGTATGTTCACCTGCAAAAATCAAAGAACAATGTTTTGAATATTACATCAAATTAAAAATAAACTATCATATTGTATTTATTTTTTGTACCTGTTTCAAGCGGCATTTTCCCTTTTCACGACGACTCAAAGATATTATATATATATTAGATATATTAGATATTATATTTATATTATGATTTAGTTGATGCTGTTGTTGATAGGTAGGGTGAGTATTTGAGCGTTTGATGTTAAGCCGAATGATAATCTTTTCAATCTTGAAAATGTTTATTTACAATAACAATTATTTTAAGAATATAACTGTCTATTTAAGTTACGAGGCTTACTATATAATCCGCAGTTAATGGACTGTAACGTATTCATGCCATTCAAAATAAGCATTCAGCGTGTCAATGAAAATACTTAAATTAACATGAATTCTTACTTGGCAACAGAAGTATAGTCTTATAACTTGTCCAAAGCATGTATAAGAAACGTTTCTTCTGAATATGAACAGCACAGACAAAATATTACAAATTTTACTTGCAACTTACAACTTTCTTAGAAACTGGAACCTCTGATTCAACTGCTTCATACAAGACCTCTTCAATGACTTAACATTGGATATATTTCTTAGAACATTCGGTTATCAAGTTCCTGCTCGAATATAAACGGATTTGATGTTGGCTGCTATAATAAGTGTGAGGTAAATTTGATTTCAAAAGTTGACTATCTGTAAATGCATTGGTCAATGTTAGACATTACTGAATTTATTTTTTTAATACATTGTTTGAAATGTTTCGTAATTTTCTACCGATATTTTATTCTATTACCTTTTATTGTTGTTTTACACATATTTTTATCGGTATTAGAATGTATCAAGTTAAAACAACATTGCTAGATTTATATTTATTATTTCTAACTACTTTTCTCATTTGGCAGGTTACAGATTTCTCTAAGTGACAAAACATTTCAGCCAAGTACAATCTCGTTATCAGCAGATGCCCATTGTTTTGGGCAATAACAGATTACTGTGGATTATTGAGTGTTAATTTTATCCATTGATTTATTTTTTTTTCTTTATTTTTTTTTTACATTCTGAACAGTTACTTCACTTTTAGATTCTGCTGATTACAATTGGTGTATTTTTAGAGATTTGTTTATATTCAAGTTTGCAACATTTCTTTAACTTTGGGTTTTTATATCACGTTTCTTTTGTATTTCAATTTTATTTCCTCAAACTGTTTCGCTAAACTACAAGCTAAATATTTGATAAGAGGAAAACAATGTTTACATGCAAGCGGGTTAATCTTAGCTAGCCGAAAGAAAGTTTTGGGAATATCAATAAATGCGACATAATTTTATAATTGTTTTTTTTTTTTTACTAAATAAAAAGATAAATTTGAAAAATGCTTTATGAAATATATATTTACGTTTCGTTACCTGGGAGATAATTTATATTGATATTAAAATACAAATTTCTTACAAAACGGAGATAACAGAATTAGAGTAAATTTCCATAATATTTTTGGTTATATATATATATATATATATATATATATACTAATGTTGTCTTTTTCCAATGACTCTTGAATTATTACGTTAAATAAAAAAGTACACATTTATAGACGAGGAATTTTGCGAAGTAGATTCGATTATATCAGGTGATTTACTAGTTGGAGATTTACGGATTTCGGTAGATTAGCTATTTTAGCTATGGACAATGAAAATGCATTCTTTGATATAGTGAGATTGATTACCCTGAGAATCAAGAAGAGACGATAAAAATCAAGCAAGAAATAAAGAATAAGAATCATACCAACTACAGCATCGAACCGTGAAAAATGATTGATTGTACGTGAATTAAGACTGGTCACATAAAATTATGTCAGAGAACAATTCAATATCTAGTCGAAGAAACGAAGTACGATTGAGAGAACTGAGTGATAATAATGTAGATTTTATCAAATGAGATAACACACACAAACAATCATATAAGCAACCAACTGAACATATTGATTATTAAGAAAATTTCAAAACACACATACAAAAATTGAGGTATTATATATGTGTAAATTAAATGAACAGTGGGCAATTTTATAAACTATTTATTTTTTACGGCTTACCAACACTTTAAATGTTATTTAATGCCACATAAATATTTAGGGTTGTAATAATTATTTAATGATATTAATGATCTTACTGAAAGAAAAACTACTATTTCACATAAAGCACTGGTAGAAGATGTAAATCCATACGTGTTTCTAGGATAGTTAAGCATAATAAATACAATCTACCCGATTGAAATTAAAATTGCTTTATAACTGTTAATTACAAGTTGTTGTCTTACACATTCTTTACACATGAAAGGACATACATTGCTTAACTTCTCTGATCTGGCGTAAACCGGTGTTTCAATCTGATATGGTCGTAAACCGCGGTGGGTAGGATTTACACCGAATATAATTTCGAAATACTACAAAAATATAGGCTTCCAGAAAATAAAGGAGGCAATAAAAAATATTGAATTATTGTTGAGTCAGAAAATACTGGGAAGGGATATAGGTAATAGAAAATTATTTTATATTCCGCCAGAAATGAATTTAGAATTGAATTTTAATTTCTTGAGAAACAAATGCTATAACACAGCACAGAGAAAGAAAACAAGACACATTTAGTAGAAAAAAACAAAAAAAAACAGATACCAATAATGCAGGATAGTATTACTATATATATATATATATATATATATATATATAATAACAAGAATAAAATTCCCGATGAATAATTTCAATCTGTATTGGGTCTTATTCCATATATAATTAATCATCATTGTGAAAAAATCTTGTGTATTTGATTGTTATCTTATATTTCTTCTTGCCTTTTTGGCAATGGAGCGTAAACAACACTTTTTGTCAATAACTGATTGAATTAAAAGAAGAACAAAGAAACAGGAAAGGAACTTAAACATTATTTACTGTAACAGATTGGTAATGTCCTTTTTTACCTCGACGGACATCTCAGTATGTTGTTTTGCATAATGCCCAGTTATTATCAAATTTATTCAGAAGTTAAAATTTCACTTTAAATCTCCAGCCTCTAGGGTTATGATATTGCTTCTTAAATCCAATGGCATAGTTTTGTGCATTCAATCTTTCCGTCGGTTTTAGAGGTTCAAACACATGAAAATTGAAAGTGAATAGCGCTTGATTAAATATGTATTTTAGTTCGAATTTCACTGAAGTTTATCAGGAGTAACAGAAACGTGTAGACGTCCGCACAGCACAACAGAAAGAAATTTATTGCGATGAAAACAACAAAGACGATATCAGTCTGTTTGTAAATAATACAAAAAACGGGAACACTTAACTAAAAAATTCATACGTACCATTCAATCAGTTAAGATTATATCGGGGTCACTAGTGTGTTTAATGTGATGTCCCTTCAATACTTCGTTCACGATTATTGATAACTGGAAACCAACATTTACAAAACAATACAACCTACTTTAAAACAATATATTTTTGAACATATAATTATTGAACAGTTGTTGGTTAGAGACAAATTAGACTCGTAAACAAGTGTATTAAAAAGTGCCCAACGCACATGTAAATAAAAAAGAATTTTAAACGCAGAACTTTAAAATATTAAAATTAAAAAGCTCAGCTGATTACGCTATCACTGTTGCAAACTTTTAGTATCGTCAAGTCTTATAGACTAACAGGTTACCTAAAGCCTTAATTTTAAACACATAATAGGAAGTTTAAAATAACGGGAGGAAAAGCGGTAAAAAATCAGTTAATTAATAACACCTGATGATAAGGTAAGTTTGAAACCCTGGCTGGTAATCAGCTCATTTTCCTAAATTTGTTATGTTCCAACTCATATACATGCAATATTGTTAGCTGCTAATGTGACTAGGCAATATCTTATGCTTACATATATATTTTGTATTCAACACTCTCAGCAACATTCACATTTTTATCATCCGTTGGATTATTATAAATAATATAAAATACACATATGACTGAATTGATAGTAGATAAGAAAAAAACTGCACAAAAACCTAGACATGATAGAAAAATATGAGAAAGGATTAACCATAACCTGTAAGAAAATCTAAGATGGAAACGACGGATTGGAGATGTTAACATTAAATAAGTACAGAAGTTAAATGTCTTGATATTATTTAAACTGAAGATAGAAAATATGACACCAAAATCAAAATGTGAATTGATTTAGTGACATATGAAAAGAATCAGAGAAAAATCGTTACAAACAAAAAAAAGTTTGCTGAAATATAACGTTATATTTAACCACTTGCATGACAGTGAATTTTTGACACTCTTCTCACAAATAAAAAAATGTGGTATCAACTTAAACAGGCATTCACTAGAGGATAATGAGAATTCCATGGACGTAAATACCTAGCAAGGTTTCTAACAAGAGATGGAAAAGGCGACACAGAGATCCGAAGACGAATTGGCATGTTGAAAGACGCGTTTCAGAAGCTGAGTAAAGTACTGAGACACAGGAAACTTTCATTAGAAACAAAAAAAGAGAGTACTCGAATGCTATGTGATGTCAGTAATTTAATACGGCAGTGAATGTTGGACCATATGTTTAAAGATGAAAGAAAAACTTGAAGCAGCGGAAGTGTGATTTTAGAGAAGGATGATGCAGATATCATGCGCCGAGCATGTAAACAATGATGAGGTTTTGGAAAGAATGGAAACGAAAAAAATTAATAGTGATCATCAGGAAGAGGCAAGTAAAGTTACTGGGACATGCAGTGAAGAAGGAGGACCTGGCGAACCTGATACTGACAGGCCAGATAGAGAGAAAAATTCACAGAGGAAAACCACGGAAAACATATTTGATGGGCAAGAGCAGGTGGATGACGGAACGGGGGTTGCGTGGTGTAACAGGAGAAAGCTTTCTAAGAGCCACCAGGGATAGGGAGACGTGGAAAACCAAGATCGTCTACGTCCTGAAAGAACAGGGTACATAGAAGCAGAAGATAAACAACGAAGGAATTACCCTTACTGGTAGATAAACAAGCTTGTAGAGACTACGATTAATATATTTTGCTGAAGCTATGTCACTACACTGCATGTTATGTGTGACACTCTAGTCATTATGTTCAATTTCTCTACTGTTCTACTAAGTTAAATCAGTTTATCTAAAGCAAGCCTTCTGTGCATTTTAAAAGCAATAGTGAACGAAGATGTTGCCAGCAAGTATTTTTTGTAGTTTTAATGTAAATTGTTAGAAGACTGTTGAGTTGAAAGTTTGCCCTGATAAAAGATGTCTGTATAAATGCATGGCAATTTTATGCGATGGAGGCATTTTTTCCGCACTACTTGATGTATGAAACGAAAATGATGATCGCAAATATTACCAAAAAGACGTTCGTAAAGGTAATTTTCTCTTCGTTGGCTACCCACGTTTTGTTATTTCACTTCCACTCAGCACACAGCCAATGTACCTTCAGTCAAATAAAAGAAACCAGTGCTGTTTACAAATCATAATTCCTTGCTCGCCAACTCAAAAGATTGGCGTTTGGTGACGCCTCTTGGCGTTGTTCAATACGAGATTAAAGATGATTACAAGCCAGCCACCTGAATTCGCTTCTGTTCTAAATTATAGAACAAAGTACGTTTCGATAAAACTGGAGCTTTTGTGCCAATGTTGGAATTTCGTTGGGTCTTGGAAATTGAATACACTGATGTATAATACTGAATATTAGTTAGTTCAACAAAACTTAATATACCCACACAAGGATCAAACGTGAAGGAGACCAGGTTAACCAGTCTCTCGTAAAATATTTCGACATTAATTATCATGGTATAGAAATTGGTTTTAGAATGCATATTGCACTAGTTGATTTTTCATAATACATCCCGAACCACGATAATTTTTTGGTAGTGAAATTTAGGAATTACATTTTTTTTATTGATATTGATAAACCATTTCCCGGTTGGTTTAAAATATATGTCAACATCATTATTCTTCTTCTATGTGACTTGTCCTTTCAGGATGTAGGCGATCATGGCTTTCCACATCTCTATATCCCTGGTGGCTCTTAGCATGATTTCTCCTGTTACACTATGCAACGCCTGTTTTGTCATCTACATTCTCAGACCATTCAATTATCCGCTGCCCTGCAGTGCCCTGCAGTGGCTCTTTTTCCTTCTATTTGGCCTGTTAATATCAGGTTTAAGCTCTTCTGCCTCATTGCATGTCCCAGGAACTTTAGCTGTCTCTTCCTGATGCTCAGTATTAAATTCCCTTTCGTTTACATCCTTTTCAAAACCTCATTGCATTTAGTATTTGTGTAATCTTCTCTTTGCTGAATTCTTCCAGAAATATCAACATCCCTATTACAATGCCGTCTGCACCAGCTGCTTTGATTATATTCATTTTGCTCATTGCAGCTTCTACTTTGGACTTTAATATTTCCGGTCCGTCCTCATCTTTGTGCATTATCGGTTCCTCTCTCTAGTCAGGGAAAAGATGTTTTCTATATACTTTTTATCGCGGGGGTATTTCCTTTTTCTCCAATATGATCGTTACATCCTTGTTTAGGAGTCAATTTTTGTTTTGTTATTACTCTTATTTCTTTATGCATTTCTCCTCTATTAGTTCTGCTCAATATCTACTGCACATTTGTCGTTCAGCCATTCCTCTTTATCCTGTCTACTTTTGCTTCTTATTTCCTTCTATAGTTTCCTGTATTCATTTCCATGTCTTGGCATTATTTTCTTTCTCCTTTACATCATTTTGAGAAGCTCTTTAATCATCCATTTCTTTTTGATGAATGTTGTTTGCAGACGTCACTATTTCTTCCTTTATTGAGTCCCTTTTGAAGTTTCTTTTTCCAGTTTGTTCTTCGTATTTGTTTTTCATGCTGTTAGTTTATTCTTTCTGTAGATTAAGGTCATTCACGAGAATGTCGTATTGCAGTCTTGGTGTTGCACTAGGCCTCTTCAATCTCCGGAGTTTGTCCTTTAGTTTACAAATGACAGGAACGAGGTCGCTTCCACATTCGGCGCCTGGACAGGTTTTGCATTGAACAACTGCATTTCTGAATCTTCTGTTTATGGTTTGGTAGTCTATTTGTTTTTTAGTGTCGCCTCCTGGGCTTCTCCATGTGCATAGGCGTAGTAGGTGTTCTTGAAATTATGTGTTAGTTATTACCTGGTCATTTGCTCTGCACAATTGGACCCATTTTACTCATCATTCATTGCGGATTCCTAATCTAAAGTATATATATATATTTATATAAAGTATATATATATATATAAAGTATATATATATATATAAAGTATATATATATATATATATATATATATATATATATATATATCAGGCTCTTGACAAGAATGAGATAGCTGGATATATTCAAAGCATTCGACAGAGTCTGGCATGCTGACCTTCTACGCACACTGCGGAGCTATGGAATAACTGGACATTTGTTTGACCTAATCCAGTCTTTCCTCTCTAACCGAACATTGAAGGTGGTATTAAACGGACATGCCTCCCAGAACTACCATACAAACGCTCTATCCAAGGTCCTTCGCTCTTTCTGATCTACATTACCCGATGCCATAAGATCCCAAGTAGGTATGTACGCCGATGACACCACAGTTTACTCTCGCCTCGATCAAAAATCTGCTGCCGAGCTTGAAAATGACCTCTAATCCGTGGCGGACTGGGGTAAGAAATGGCTCGTAAATTTTAATGCTTCCCAAACGAAGCTGCTATCAATTATCCATCATAGACAATTGCACCTACCTCCCATTAGCATGGAAGGTGTTCTTGAAATTATGTGTTAGTTATTACCTGGTCATTTGCTCTGCAATATTGGACCCATTTTACTCATCATTCATTGCGGATTCCTAATCTAAAGTTGCCGGTCGTCTCTCCTTCTATCCCTTTACCTTTACCTACCTTGGCATTCATGTCACCCATTATGATTATAATTTCTTGGCTTTTGCACTGAGCCTTGGCATTTTCTAGTAAGGAGTAGAATGTTTCTATTTCATCCTCACTGCTTAGCGTTGTTAGTGCATAAACTACTATAATAGATATGTTGAAGGATCTTCCTCTCGGTTTAACTAAGAAGACTCTCTCAGAAATCTGACAGCATCCCGGAACGCTTTTCTTCATTTCTTCGTTCAATATTAGACCGACTCCTTTTTCGTTATTTTCACCTCCTGCATATATTATCTTGTGGTTGTCGCTGATTAAGTCACCGTTGTTACAACATCTGGTTTTGGATATTCCCAGAAAATTGATATTCAGCCTGTTCATCTACTGCTTGACATTTTGGAGTTGACTAAATTTGTTGAGTGTCTTGACGTTCCATGAACCGAAGGTAAGTCTTTCTTTGTTGTGCACACTCACAGGGTAATAATCCAGATACACCTGTTGCTCATGTCATTTCTTCAAGGGAGATGGTAAAATTTTGGAAAAAATGTGTGCTCTTTAAGCCGTTGGTGCGAAAGGTTGCCGGATGACGGTCAGATAAAAACTGTTGCTCATATCAATCCTTAGCTGGCGAGAAGTTACTTCCTTTGGAATTAACGCCCTACAGACCGTCGGGTTGTATATATTTATTTTGACAAAACCATGGTTGTACGCGTAATAAATGAATGTTGAATGTTACCCATTGCCTAATCTACGGTGATCTATTGAGACATTATTTTTAATTAGCTGCATTTGACTCCTTCAGAGTTCATCCGCCCTTCGTAGGTTTACCTTTTTTCCTATCGGGTTGCTAGCATCCCGTAAAACAAAATCCAGCGAGAACGGGTTGGGTGGGAGATATAATGATATAAATGTTAAGTATGTATTTGTACTAAGTTAAAATGACTAGTCATGTAGAGGAATATAATATCAAATCCTCAGATTAGCACCTAGTTACAGTTGATAAAAATACCTGAAATTCGATCAAAGTGAGTTTACGTAATCAAAACATTCTTCTAACATTGTTGGTTACATGCCAAAATTATTCTTTATTTATTTGAACAATTCATTTTGAATCTAATGTGCTGAATGCGTTGTATTTCATGTATAGACTTCTGGTTTAATCAAATTTCGTGTAGTTTATTGATTTGGCATAGAACTGGACATCTAACTGATATACATTCACAGTTCTATGGGACAGAGAACATTATCTAAAAGAGTTATGTAACTATCGGTCAGTTTTTCTGGTGGGGAGATCTTTACGTCTTGTCTTATTTCGGAAGCTGCTGAATTGTTTCTGCCATTTTCTTGGCTCCTCTGAGAGGATTAAAGATATTCCATAACATTTTCCTGATACAATTTCGTTCTCGCTCCCTCACACTCATACCTCCGGTGAAGCTGTTGTGATTTAGCTCTAACTTCGCTGAATATATGGTTATCTCTTCCCAGTCGTAAGCGGAGACTACCATAACTTCTTCAGTGTTCCGATTATTCACTGCAACGGTGAGCCAATTTCTATGATAAAATATTATCACGTCGTCTGATTTTAGCCATCGATAAACTGGTTTTAGCGTTTTACATATTTATACTTTAGATATGCATTCGAATATTGAGGTTTAATCTTAAGTATTTCCTTGTTTATAATTTCATGTGAGTTGCGAATGCCATAATCAGTCGGTTTCCATCTAATTTTGTATGTATGACGTCATCATCTTTTAAAAGTACGTACGTATCATTCTCCTATGCATTCATGTGTCAATTGTTGGAATTAACTTTACACTAACATAATATACGGCAACATAATCTTTAAGAGATTGTAGTAGACGGCAACATAATATTAAAGAGATTGTAGAAGGTGACTGCGGTCAGCTAAACACTTCAGACAGCCTGACAAAACCAACAAATATATAAATGGTAATGATAACAGTTCACAACATTACTCCTTCAGTCTGTTGTTGACGTCGTAAATATTAGTGACTCATCTCTGAAAAAGCGCAATCATTTGCCAAAATGTGCTGTCCGTCAAAAGTCACCCTCATATCCAACAGAATGTACTTTCGAGATGCTTAAAATCTAAAATTCTTGTGACCAAGTATAAAAGAAGACATTTTCAGAGGGTCTAACACAGAAGCAAAGAAATCATGTTCCCGAGGAGGCAAATTTTGATGGTTTCATACATGTGTAAATTCAGCGGCGGTGAAAAAGGCCTTGCCTCTTTGTTCTCTCTATTTCCACGTAACTTGGGGCTATGATTCCTAGCTGCTACAGTCTTAAAATTCCTACAATCGGACGATTTATTCTTTGGCGATGAATCGCTCAGGTATCTTCTGTGTTCACGGGGGAACTAACGAGAGAGACGCGTTAGCATATTTCTTGATGATGACTGATTTTTATTGAGCGTTGAGACGTTTTCCAGGTCCCATTATTCTAAGAGAAAGAAGACACTATCAGCATAATTCAACCAAAAATGTCGAATCTGAAATATAGGGTATTACACCGAATAATAAACACCCCCAAATGGTGTCGTCATATTGTGCAAACTAAATTGGAAATGATCTATCAAAAACAAATCAAAGAAAAACACCGAACCTTGTTATTATCTAGATGGATAAAAAATTGCTGTAAGCCTGAACATTTGGATACTATGATTAATAAAGTTTCAGAATTGGCAATCGAAAACTCAACTATAAATTCTTGTTCGGTATATTAAATTACGTGAAAATACTGATAGAATAGGTATGAATCTATATTTAACCATAATGCGTCAGCTCAGTTTTTATGACTTGTACTATAAATGACTTATTTCTAAAAGACACACAATCTAAAAATTTGTTCTGGATTCAAATATATCTTCCATGTTAATAATATTTTAAGGGAATAATATACACAACTGACAATAGTGCTGTAATAAAAGTGTATGGAGATAACATTTATATCTACAGCAGGAGATATGAATCATTACTGGTTTATCCATATAATTTGAATTATATATTATAATATCTTCAAAGAATGCGAACGCAGTTTTATGAACATAATTGAAGTTAACACTACTAATAAAGAACTTCATTATATAATTGCATAACAGGCACAAGATCAGAGAATGCTTATAAATTAAAATATTTTATGCAATATAATTACATAAAATTTATCACTATTTGATCTTTTGTATGCAGGTATTGAACTAATTGGCTCATACGTAGACTTATTGAAAAATAACGGAAATTAAGATGTGCTAGGGAAATTAATTGGGAAATCCTTCTCCGCTGTTGCTAAACACACACACCCATATATATATATATATATATATATGTGTGTGTGTGTGTGTGTGTGTGTGTGTGTTTGTTTCTCTGTAGCTCTAAATCTACGTGAAACATTGTGCTATATGTTTTCATGCTGTATATAATTATGATTTGCTGGCACAAAGATAACAGCGCTCCGAATGAATATATATTTTTGACGAGATTTCAATCTCATATTTTCTTCATCAGACATATACAATGAAGAGATAAAATCTAAATAAAATCGAAAATTAAAAAAAAAATAACGGCTGGTTTCCCGAATAGATTTAACGTTATTTGAGATTGATAATCCTTGAAATTATTAGTCTTTAACCTATTGTTTCATTCAAATAAGATGTTGCTTTTCATCATCTAATTGTTACATCAGATTACATTTAAGACTTAAACAAAAATTTAACAAGTAATGTTATATTAACATATGAATTTTACAATTAAAACCATCATAGAAATGGGGAGTAAGAGATGGACTGCTATGTGCAATAATTATACTCATATACACACACACACACACATATATATATATGTGTGTGTGTGTGTGTGTGTGTATATAACTCATCTGAAAGTGTTATATCGATTAATTTAAATAAATTAATTTTTTAATTACATGCTTCATTTTAGTTTAAATTCTGTTACATAAATAATTGCATGTTTAATTTTAGTTTAAATTGTGTTACATAAATAATTACATGTTTAATTTTAGTTTGAATTCTTTAAAATGAACAAATTAGAATACTCATTCATAAACATTTTTTAATAAATAATTTCAAATCATTATTTATTAAAAAAGAATTTATAGATATGAATCGAATATATGTAAAAATTATATTTATATTTTAACTAGTTTTATTAACTATATCAAGATATACATACACAGAAGCAAGAATAAAATATATATGAATGAATTATATATGTACATTTAAATAATTATTTACGCATAAATCATATACATATATTTTTTTTATTTAAATCAAATTACTTTTAAATTGCGACAATTTTTTAAAAATTTTTTGTTTAAAGATTTAAAGCTTCTATCTCGTCATCAGGCAATGCTTAATAACTTTGATGAAATAAAAGCAATACATTTCCCTATTTACAAGTTAATATGGCGAGGAAAACAGAAAATTAAGATCTTATAGCTGTGTTTAATTTAACTAACATTAATGACATTCCGAATTATGCTATAGACGTAGAATATGTTTATTTATTTTTTTACATATTTTATTTCTTTGCTATATTGCAATGAACACTGTTCTACAAACACATGGTAAATACTTTAAAAGAGAGTGTGTATATATATTTTAATCATTTCACCCCAGGCAAGGCATACCACTGCCACGTTTGCGCAGGGGGTTACATAGGGAAAAGTGAAGAGAAAGAGTGGTTAGATATAGGAAATGTCAAAAGGAGTGTTTTTATATATATATATATATATATATATATATATATATATATATATATATATATATATATTTATTTATTTATTTATTTATTAGTTGTTGGGCATAATGAAATTAGACGTGAATACAGTTACATAAAAAATGTCGATATATTTATATTATAGAACTTTTAAATATTTTTATTGGAAAGGATTCGTTTCAGCAACATATATTTCATACTTTCGTTATCTTCAGACGATTTACACGAATTGATTTTTACTTTTTTCAAATGCATGAACAGGTAGCTTTACGAACTCGCGATAGAAATTATCAATCAACCAAAAATTTTAAAAATTTGTGTAGCGATATTTAAGGAACTTACAACATTTTCATCCATGTTTGTATGATCCTAGTATGTATTTAAATGTATGATTACATCTGGCCATAATTTCTTATCTTTCATTTAGTAATTTTTCTCGTATTGGGAATAATATAATAGCTAATATTTCCTCCTGACAAAATCTGCATACATCGCCACCGTTTTACGGGTTGGGTATTTTCAATATACTCAAAGTTATATCAGGGTAGTTTCTATTTTTTCATTTTAATTTCCACGCCTGGATTGCCAGTTTGGTTCAATTTCTGAGGGTTTCCATTTAAAATGCAGATTTATGATTATTTCACCTGTTTTAAAACACACACACGTGTTTCTCTTTGCACATCTGTCATGTACCTCTGTTTTGTAAATAACATCTTCTGTTTTTCAATGTTCGATAAATGGGCTTCCGTTTTTGTCGCTACAGGTAGATTCCTCGTTAATGATGCTATTTTTTTTTTAAATCATCTCACCCCAAGCAAGGCATTCCACTGCCACTATTGCGCATGGGGCTACATAGGGGAAGGTAAAGAGAAGGAGTGGATAGACATAGGGAATGTGAGGAGAAAGGTGACAGATGAGTAAGGATAGCTAGGATGAAGGTCGGGCAGATGGGAAGAGTGCTTGATAGAATGGGAGCAGGTTAGTGTGTTAGGAGGTGTCTATTGACCTTACATTTAAACTCCTCGAGATTGTAGCCGTCGGGGAAGCAATCGTTTGGAAGATAATTCCACAGTCGGGAAGTGCGAGGAAAGAAAATGTTGGAGTAGAAGTTACGGCTGCATTTTATCGGTTTCACTGTAAAAGGGTGGGATCTAGTTGCTAATCTAGTATCTCGTGCAAATTCGTATTTAGGGTGCACCAGTGATCTAAGTCCATCGGAGCAGAAGCCGTGAAAGTATTTATAGAAGAGACACAGGGAAGCCACGTCTCGTCGGTGGGAGAGAGACTGCAGGCGGTCTGCCAAGTCGGTATCTATCACATTACAGACCCTCCTCTGAACCTTATCGAGAAGCCCGAGGAGAACAGCAGGGGCACCCGACCAGATATAGCAGCAATATTCAATGCACGGGCGGATGGTAGATTTGTAAATGTGCAGGATAGATTTAGACGGAAAAATCTTCCGGGCCCTACACAGAGAACCGACTTTCATAGCAGCGGATTTAGCAATGGATTCGATATAGTCATTCCATTTGAGGTCCGCTGAAAGTGTGAGACCAAGGAGGCGTAGTGTTTTACTCTCTGGGAGGCAAGCCTGGTCCATGCTAATGGGAGGTAGGTGAGATTGTCGATGATGGTTAATTGACAGTAGCTTCGTTTTAGAAGCAATTAAATTTACTAGCCATTTCTTACCCCAGTCCAATATGGATTGGAGGTCTTTTTCAATCTCGGCTGCGAGTTTAGCTTTGACGCCTACACCAGATTTTTGTTGGAGGCGAGAGTAAACTGTGGTGTCATCGGCGTACAAACCTATTTGGGTTCTTATGGAATCAGGGAGATCATTAATATATATCAGGAAGAGTGTAGGACGTAAGATGGAGCCTTGGGGGACACCTGTGTTTGTATGGTAGTTCTGAGAGTCATGTCCGTTTAATACCACTTTCATTGTGCGGTTAGAGAGGAATGACTGGATTAGTTCAAACAAATGTCCAGTTATACCATAGCTCCGCAGTTTACATAGAAGGCCAGCATGCCAAACTATGTCGAACGCCTTATATATATCCAATGCAACGGTTCGAGCTTCGCCATTCCTGTCGAGTGCCTGGTATATGTACTCGGTGATGGTCGTTAGCATATCAGCAGTAGACCTGGTGAAGCGGAAACCATATTGCTTGTCCGAGAGGAGCCTGTGTGCTGTGAGATGCTGAACCACCTCGGCGTTGATAATGGCTTCGAACACTTTGCCAAAGATCGGAAGAAGGCTGATAGGGCGGTAATTTGCAGGGTCAGAGGGTTCTCCAGTGTTTTTAAATATAGGAACTATAGAGGAAGATTTCCAACAGGCAGGAAAGCAGGAAGCAGATAGGCAGAGGTTGTAGAGCTTAGAAAGGATAGAGGAGAGTTCATGGGCACATTTCTTTAAGACTATGGTTGGGATTCCGTCACCACCGCTCGCTTTGTGAGGGTCAAGTTTTAAGATTATCTTAGAGACAAGCGAAGGTGTAATGTGGACATCATTCAGTTGTGCCTCGGTTCTAGGTGAGAAGTCGGGTGTAAAAACTCCAGATGAGTCCAGACTCGAATTGTTCGAGAATCTGCGGGCAAAACATTCAGCCTTATCTGCTGGGGAGGTGAGGACCTCAAATTTGTTGATTAGCGGGGGTATTGTGGACTTGCTCTTGTTAAGTACTCTTTTACAGAGTCGCCAGTAGTCTTTAGAGCCGAATTTAGAGCATGCTATGTGTTGCTTCATTCTGGCAGCAAACAACATCTTAGCTTCGTTAAGTATCCTTTTATACTTATTACGAGCTGAAGTGAAAAGGCGCCTGTTTTGTTCCGAAGCATAGTTACGAGAGAGTCGGAAGAAATGATTCCGGTAGGCAATGGCAGCCGAGCAAGCGGGTGAGAACCATGGAGACGAATGAGATTTAAGCTGGAATTTCCTAGCAGGGATGAAGGCATCGGTGCCAGCCTTAACCCAGGAGGAGACCTCGGATGCACATTCTTCGATGGGAAGACTAAAGACGTTGTTACATGGGATGTCACAGAGGAAGTCTCGGAACGAATCCCAGTCTGCTCTTTGATAGCAGTAGGATATTCTACTTGTCTGTGTTTCATGGGTCGGGCGGCGTGTAATATTGACGGACACTACGGTGTGGTCAGAGTTTCCAAGTGGGCAGAGTTGTCTGGTAGTGCAAGAGTCTGGGATGGAAGTGAAGCAGAGGTCTAGAAGTGAGTCCCTTCCGTTAGGGTTGTCGGGGAAACGCGTGGGGAAGTCCACTACTTGCGTAAGGGATTGGGTGATTGAAAAGTTCATGGTGTGGACACCAGCAGCGTCAGTGACAGCTTTCTTCAGCCACTTGGTGTGGTGGGCGTTAAAGTCACCAAACACGAATACATGGGCAGAGGGATGGGTAGAAATGGCTTTGTCAATATTGTCAGAAATGATGTCAAGTAACGGACAGTCAGGGGAGGAAGGAGAGCGGTACAGAAAGAAAAGATAGCTAATCGAGCTGAGAAGTGAGAGGCGGAAGCACATGAAAGAATGATCTGGGGATTCAAAAGATGACACCCTAGCTAAAGGAAGGTGTTCGCTGACATAGACACCAAGCCCATGCATATGAACATTGGAGTCCTTCCTGAAGAGGGGAAGGTAGCCAGGAACGCAGGACTCAGATGAGGGGATAAAAGGGTTAAGATTAGTTTCACATAGGGCTAATATATCAGGTGAGTTATTATGGAGGAAAGAATCTACACTGGGGAAGTTGGTGCGGATGCCGCGTATGTTAGTGAAAGAGATGCAGACAGGTTTAGGCGTTTTCAAATGAGCGGTTTAGTTTTGTTATTATGTTTGCTTTTTTCCATAGTAATTCAGTTAATGAGTGGTCTTAGAATAGAATCAGCCGGTCAATCATTTGCAACTTGTGAAGAATGGAGACTGGCGCGGCCTACAACATAATGTGGCCTCGGGGTTGCCCACCGAACGTTCATGCAGGGACGCCCGTCCATGCGCGATATGGCACTACAAGTACCCCGGTATTATTCAACTGTTGATCAGAGCAGCCTCTCAAGACGCTACGCAAGAGTTCGGGCTCCTAACTACCAGTCGGAAGCAGCAACCAGGAAACTGCCAACCCGTTACCCTCAGAATGTAAAGACGTTGCCACCATACTACGTAACTGCAAAGAGCTTCCAGCTGAACTAACACCAAGACCAGAGAAAGGGGATGAACCGGGAACCCCTTCCTAAACAAGAAACAAGGTGATCACCTCTAAACTCATTCAAAAGTAGGGGGTGGAGTGTGAGACCGGGCGATAGTAGAAACTATCTACTCCAATTAAAAAAAAAGAAGAAAAAAAAGAAACAAAGAAAAAGTGACTGAGGTTTACAAAGTTTTAACTTAGTTAAAGTCAAAAATACACTTGAATAGCAAAATTATTTACACAAATTAAGTGACGAAAAAAAAAATCAAAGACGACCAAAAGACGAAAAAAAAAAATGAAAAAAATAATTTCCAAGAAATTTCACAAAAACAGACTGAAAAATGGACTGAATCCCGGTTGACTTACCACAATCAGCTAACACTGTAAAGTTGATTTAATTCAATTTCTGAAGACAAAAATAGAAATTAAACCGCTTTTTACAGAATATAGTCGAGTTATGTTGCTTGCGTTCGCTTGCCAAACCGTTAAGAATTCAATCTCTCGAAGACGGAAATTTAAATCTTCTACAAGACAAAACTAATGGAAATAATTGAACCGTGATGCTATTTATCATTAGTCAAAAATACCCTTGAATAGCAAAATTATTTACACAAATTAAGTGACGAAAAAAAAACAAAATATCAAAGACGACCAAAAGACGAAAAAAAAAAAATGAAAAAAATAATTTCCAAGAAATTTCACAAAAACAGACTGAAAAATGGACTGAATCCCGGTTGACTTACCACAATCAGCTAACACTGTAAAGTTGATTTAATTCAATTTCTGTTATTTTTGATTTCTGGCATTTTGTATTCATGTAATTTTCTAAATTATTAGTAAAGATATAACATAAGTTTATAGAATTTCAATTGAAGATAATCTTTAGTTCTGCGACTTTTGTCTAGAATTTATTGATTAATTAAAAATTTGTAAAACATATTTGTCCACCTTTGGATTTTATTTCTAAGTTAAACGGTGGATTGAACCAAATAATGTTTCGTTTTCTATTATTATTTTTAGTTTCTTTGTTCGGTTTTGGTTTGTCTTCTAAATTCTACTTAGGCCTAGATAACGTTGACAAATTTTGAGAGTATATATATATATATATATATATATATATATATATATATATATATATATATAGACAAAGCGAAATTTTTAAATTTTTCACTTACATCTCAAACTAAAAGTAATGTTGTCCAAAATCTAAAAATAGACGTTGATTGCTATCTAGTTTTTTGTGAAGTAATTTTTGAACTTCCGCTGGTAATATCTTAAATTTGTTATATTTCATTTTTTATTTTTACTTCATTTTGAATATTGATAGTTGCATGAGATGTGAAATCTCTCTTAGGGGTTTCATGTTGAAATGATCATTCAACGGTTTTGAACTTCGAAATTTATTATATATATATATATATATAATGAAAATTACCCACTAGAAGTATCAACCCAACTAAATCAGAGATTAGTAAAATTAGTAAAGTAATATTAGAACTAATACACCTCAAATAAAAATAAACAACTTCGATGATAAAGTAGAGTGGCACTTTGGAAGTAATCAACTTGTTCAGCAACATCGATGAACAAAAATAATTGCATTTTTCTTCAACTGAATATCATGGGTTTTTATCAAGTTTTATCTAAGAACCTCTTTCATCTGGCACTAAAATTCGCTGAATTTTAATCAGAAATTTTAAAAGAGAAAATTCACATAATTTTGAACTGCAGAGGATCAGTCCTTATTCACGATAATGAACAGGGGATTTAAAAATTCGACAGATAATTTTCATTTACCTCTTGGAGATCTAGATTCTGCAGAATATTCTATTTAGTTGGTTTGTTTCTTTTCTACAACCTCACTACACATGAAGATCTTGATTGAAATAATATAGGGATTATATAGGTGATAGAATCATGATAGTAAATGAATCTACTGGAAGAAAGGTTCGTACACTTAGAAAATGCATCTATAGTGTGTTTAAACCTTTTGATGATAGCGTAGTTAGTAACTGTAATTTAAAACAAGTTGACTTGGACGTAACGTTAGACTTAGATTCAAATACTTTTCAACCTTACATAAAAAACAATGCTAACCAAATTTATGTAAACACTGGTTCAATTCACACACCATCTTTTATCAAACATATTCCATCATCGGTTGAACATCGCATAAAATACACTCCTCTAGCAAAGAAATATTCAAAACACAAATCAAATTTTAGTTTTGTGGAAGAATATAGTCGTCACAGAAAGAAAAATAGAAACAGAAAAGTTATTAAATATTAAACTGGGACATAAATTTCTTAAATTTGTGGATAAAAGTTTTCCAAAAAAATAGCCTTTAAGGAAAATGTTTTATCGGGAATCTCTAAAACCTATTTATAGTTGCTCTAATTTAGAAAAATAATTAAGTTATATAACAGCAGTAATTCTATCACTCAATTTAATTTGTCCCATCAGTCAGTTAACTTTCATACGTGATACATGCTTAGGGCAATCATGTCCCGAAAGAGACATGACTGACTGGGAAGAAGGTTATCCTGCAGTAGGTTGCCATTGCATTCACCGGTAGACTGGTTGCCAGACAGGGCTATAGACCCCAATCTGTCCTATTATTAAACTCAAAACTGGAAGGAAGTGACCGATTAATACATTTCCCAAGGGTATTTGTGCGTAAGTGAATGCAACGAATTCAACTTGAATTCGAACTCGGCACCAGGAATTTTCCTTCCGAGTCGATACCCACTGCACCACAACCCATATCCCATCGAAAATAAATAATTTGCCCCATAGACTAATGCAATTGCAGAAATCCCGACCAATGCCTTTTATCTAACAAGTGTTTAAGTATATCTTTTGTTTATCTCATCAGTAGAAAATTACGGGGACATTAAAGTTTATATTGGTAATACAAGAAACCTTTTTAAAGAAAACGTTTTTACAATCATCCGTCATCTTTTACTAATAAGGACAAACGAAATCTGACATCACTTTGTCAATATTTTTGGAGGAAATAAGGGGAGAATAGAATACTTAAAAGTAAATGGAAATTTTCCAAACAAGCTAGAATCGATAAATCGTTGAATGAAGCATGTTTCCACTGTCTACAATGGGAAATGGAAACTATCAAGTACACAAAAAGTGAGATATTACTAAATCAAAGACATGAACTAACATTAAATTGAAAACAAGCAAGAAGTTACTTTACACTTTCCGAGAATTTTAAATTTCAATGTATCACACTATAGCAATTGTAAACATTTTACAGTATAAATGTTACTATCTTGATAATTTACTTTAACTCTATAATCGCTGTCCTTATGTTATTTTATAGTTAATATTTATCACAAATTGTGATGTACTGCCTTAGTATTTGTATTGCACTCGATATTTACTATAATTTGTCTTAACCATGTACTTATTTTTATTTACATATTTTATTTGTTATGTCTTTATTTAATTATTTTTATTATTATTTTGTTATATATTTCATGTCTATTATTTTTATAATATACTTTTATTGAGTGTTTTATATTACTATTATTTTTTTAAATTTAAATTTTAATATCAACTTTATTTTAATTTTGTCAAAAATTAGTGATTTCATTATTTGGTTCAATAAATCAGTCTTTGGGAATTTTATTATATGGATTTTATCTTCTAAGCAAAGGAAACATATCCTATGTAACGATTTATATGTTCTAGTTTTAGTTAATATTTTTCATTTAAGTATAATAGATTTATCTACATCTTTTAATTTGCCCTTAATATTTAGAGATGGAAGTTAAATTACTATATATTTTCTTATTAGAATGTATATTGAACTGATAAAATCTGAACTCAAATTTATTCATAGTACATCCGATATAATGTTCGGTAAGATTATGCTTTTCATTTCTAGAAATGATAGTTTGGTAGACCCTTGAAACTGTAAGGCATTTGCTTTGGAAAGGACATACGTTAGGCTTATGACAATTGTAAAAAAATGTTACTACCATTATTTATGATATCATGGTTATAATTATTATCATAATGTAGCTATAGGGTTTATTTTTGTTTTTTACAGTGACAATCTTGCAACAACAAAAATACAATTTGTCATTGATGATATTGGATTGCATATATATATATATATATATATATATATATATATATATATATATAAATATATATATATAAACATTTATGATTTTTGTCTATAACACTCACTCACCCTCTCTCTCTCTTTCGATATATATATATATATATATATATATATATATATGTGTGTGTGTGTGTGTGTGTGTGTGTGTGTGTGTGTGTGTGTGTGTGTATTATTTAATTATGTTTACATATTAATTGCCAGTGAAAATTGCAAAATCGGGGGTTCTCCTAGGATAGGCAATCACGTAACAAAACGTTTATAAACCAATTTTCTTGACTATAGAAATTTGAAAAAAAACACGTTTGCTCATACTGTGTGTCACGTTCAATAGCTGTGGTTGTGACGCATTTTATGTCGGCATCGATGTTCCTAATATATAATAAAGTATTTCAATTTATCAATGGCAGTTGAGTTCTCCAATAACAAAAAGGCAATCTTTTCGTAATAATGTCTAGTTAAAAATTTGTGAAAAGATTTTTATTCGAATTTGTAGCCAGCTCTCAGATTAATAACAACATCACTAAGTTTTTTCCGTGAAACTAGTTTTTCTTGGAATATCCCTCACCTGGTTTTTAGAGTGTTAGGAAAAAATAAAATATCAAATGTTATCGAATTACCATTGTCTCCTCCATCTCTGGCCCTACAATATATATATATATATATATATATATATATATTAACTAATATTTATTCATACACACACACACACATATATATATATATATATATATATATATATATATGCATCTATATTAACTAATATTTATTCACACACATAATATATATATATATTAACTAATATTAATTCATACGCATAATATATATATATATATTTAATATTTATTCATACACACACACGCATATATATATATATATATATATATATATATATATATATATATATTCTTTCATATGTATATATGAGTATATTCAACAATGGATAAGTCTGATACGGTTGTAAAAAAGGGTTATTTTCTGATGTAAAAAATACTCTTCAAGCAAAACAATAGATTTATTTGTGTTATTCGAATACTTGGAAACAACGATTAAGAGGTGGTCATTGACGTTAAACACGGTCGTACAGTACACAAATGATGCTGAACACAAATATCGTGGCAAGTTAGTAAACATAAAACAATCAACAAACACTTTTGGCCAAACGTACATTTAAGTTGCGTACGATAGTAGAAGAGTTGAACATATCAGAAAGCAATGTATTGATCATTTTGCATGAACATCTGATAATGAGAATAATTTGTTCATAGTTGATGCCATATTAGCTTACAGTTAATCAAAAAGAACAACGCTTCGACGATTCTGACCTTTGTTTGCAACCATTTGCACTTGCAGATGCTGTTTGACTTATCAGACTTAACTTACTGTTCTCATGTAATTTTTCTGTAAATCATGGAAGTGGTTGGAAGATATCCGTAATTTAATTTTAGAAATTAAATGCAAAAGGTCTTTCTTCTAGATGTCCTAGAATTTACAAGAAGGTGATATTCGTTAAAAGTTAAGGAAGAGTAAATTTCTAATTATCCATAATTAATTTTATTGTATATGTATATAAAATAACTTTAATGACAATTAGAAATTTACTGTTACTTTTTTAATTTAATTTTAATTTTATAGTGCATACAAAAGTAGAACTAAATATTATTTTACTATAAGTAATTCAACGTTTTCGCGAAAAAAATTCACAAATCATATTTTAATTATAAATCCATCTTCAAGCAAAAATTTTTGAGATGATTAACGGACTAGATTTTTTCAAGAATTAAAGGTTGTTTACTTAAAAGTTGCAAACAGCTTCTGGTTAAGTTCTCAAATTACAGGGTCATTTATTTATTGTAAACGTGTCCGTGCTAAAAACGTTTGACGTATATAGCTATTCATTCTTTTTTATATATAACTGGTACTATTATTTTCTTGCACCCATCTTATATTTTTAAATGGTTAATTTCTTTTGAAGAAGCCCAGCACACCACCAAGGCTGCAATACGACACGCTAGAGGACGATATCACCCTGCAGAAAGAATACAACATCAGCGTGAGAAGGAAATATGAAGAACAAATTGGAAAAGGGTACTCAAATGGGATACACTAAAAGAAGCGATGGTGACCTCAGCGAACAACATAGCCTCAAAGGAAATTAGACGCAGAAGAAAAAACGAGTGGATGACCGAAGAGATCCTCCACATGATGCAAAGGAGACAAAAAATAACGCTAAGGCACGGTGCAAAGTACAAAAACTTCACATGGAGATAAGGAACAAATGCAGGCAAGCCAAAGAGGAATGGCTCAATAACAAATGCGCAGAAGTAGAGAGACTGAGCAGTAACAAAAAAAAAACAGAGATGCATAAAAAGGTAAGAGAACTGACAGGACAAAAAACCTGCTCCTCAACATGATGCATAAAATCCAAGAAAGGAACAATCATATTAGAGAAAGAGGAAATGCTCGAGCGATGGGAAGAATATATAAAGGATCTCTTTTGCGACAAGAGGGAACAACCAAGAATACACAAGGAGATGGATAGACCGGAAATACTGAAAAACGAAGTGGAAGCTGCAATGGTCAAAATGAACAGAAACAAAGCACCTGGTCCAGATGGCATAGTGATAGAGCTGCTGATAGCCTTAGAAGAATATGACATAGAAAAGATTACCGACATATTAAACGCAATTTATAACAGGAACAGTGCGGGTTCGTCAAAGACACGGGAACAAGGGACGCCATATTCATGATTAGGTTGCTCTCTGAAAGGGCATAACAAATGAAGAAAGACTTGTACCTATGCTTCATTGACTACGCGAAAGCATTTGACAAAATACGACACAAAAAATTGATGGAGATGCTAGGCAGCCTCGACATTTTCGGGAAAGACATAAGAATAATCAAGAATCTCTACTGGCAGCAAACGGCCTGCATACGGACAGGTAACGACCTCAGTAGATACACAAAGATAGAAAAAGGCGTAAGACAAGGAAGTGTCTTTTCACCGGATTTGTTCAACCTATACAGCGAGAATATTTTTAGGTCCCTAGAAAACACGCCAGGATTTGTTATTGGAGGCCACAACCTGAACAACATAAGGTATGCGGACGATACAGTGTTGATTGCGGACACGGAAAAGAAACTACAAGACCTCATACAGAAAGTAGCAGTGGAGAGTGACAAGAATGGACTACAAATAAACTTTAAGAAAACTGAGTGCATGGTCATCAGCAAAAGATACAACCCAAAATGCCAAATACAGGTGGGGGATAACAGAATTAAGCAAGTACAAACATTTAAGTACCTAGGAAGTGCTCTAACAGAAGATGGAAAGTGCGACACGGAGATCCAAAGGCGAATTGGCATGGCAAAGGACGCGTTCCAGAAGATGAGCAAAATAAAAACACACAGGAAAATCTCAATAGAAACGAAGAAAAGAGTGCTAGACTGCTCCGTGATGTCAGTTCTTCAATACGGCAGTGAATGCTGGACAATATCATCGAAAATGAGGATAAAGCTGTAGGAGGCCGAAATGTGGTTCTACAGAAGGATGCTACGGATATCGTGCACTGAGCATGCAAGCAACGAGGAGGTGTTGGAAAGAATGGCAACAAAAATGAAATTGATGCTGAGCATCAGGAAGAGATAACTGAAGTTCCTGGGACATGGAATGAGGAAAGAGAGCCTGGAGAACCTGATACTGACTGGTCAGATAGAAGGAAGGAGAGACAGACGAAGGCAGCGGATAACATATTTGCAGGGACTGATCAGGTGGATGACGAAAAGGGGTTTGCCAGGAGCAACAGGCTCAAAAATACCAAGGGCCACAAGGGATAGGGAGACGTGGAGAACCATGATCGCCTACGACCTGAAGGAACAGGGCACATAGAAGAAGAAGAAGAAGAAGAAGAAGAAGAAGAAGAAGAAAAAGACGCTTTAAAATTTGTTTTTAAAACTATTTGTATTTGAAGAAAGCCATAGTAATTTCTTTTTTCGTATATATATAGTAATTTTAATTCTTTCTATTGATTTTAGTCATATATAATAATCTTTGTATTTCTTCCTTTTTATTTTCTAAATTTAAATTATTTAGTGTTAAACTTAATCAGTGTCTACAAGACACTCGTTTTTCTAAAGTTTAGTAAATCATTATTTTTCATACATCTGAAAATATATAATTTTCAATGTAAGCACGTAGGGCATGGGTCGTTTGAAAATTTATATATATTTTTTAATATATGAATTCAGTATTGATGAGTTGTAAAATTACAGACTCGGTAAGGCATATATTATTTAATTTAGTCCTAACGTGTCCGTGCTAAAATAGTTTTACGTTTATCGGTATTTCTTCCTTCTTATACATGAATAATACTATTTTTTGCACCCGCCTTAACTTTTTAAATTTTTAATTAGTTTTTACGCTTTAAAATATTTTTGAAATTATTTGTATTTAAAGAAAGCCAAAGTTAATTTCTTTTTTCATATATATATATATATATATATATATATATATATATATATATATATATATATATAGTTATTTTTATCTGTTATTTAATTAGTAAATCTTTATTTTTCATACATCCGAAAATATAATTTTCAATGTAAGGACCTAGGGCATGGGTCGTTTTAAGATCTACATGTGGTTTTAATTATATCGATGTGATAGGGCATTGAGAAATTACAGATTCAGTAAGGCATTTATTATTTGAATAGCTGTATAGCCCGGCGCTGCTCATGTGTAATGAAAGCTTTAAAATTAATCCATGGTCCTGCAGCTCAGACTCTTTGGACGTTGGCACGGAAGACATTGATGGGCTGATGTTGGATATCTCTTTATTGTGGTATAATGTGATAACTCTTAAAGTTGTTGCTACTAATATTTCGATTTTCCTCATTACTAGAAAGATTAATTCTGTTTATTTTTCTTGCTATTTTTACGATCTAGTGAAATTATTTAAAAATGTCCAAAATTAGGTAGACTTACAAAAGGACAAATACCTAAGTTTTTGCTAATTTAGTTGTTCAATTATCATAAACAAGGGGGAAATGTAATTCTATTTATATCATTCAGGATTTCTCAATACAAGACCTCCATTTGCAACACTATATTCTTATCACGTCTAAATGATACAGTGATAGCTCGAGAGAATATTCGATAATACTTATTATAATAATATATATCGTTATCACATACACACGCACATATATATATATATATATATATATATATATATATATATACACTAGCAGTATAACCCGGCGTTGCTCGGGTGTAATGAAAGCTTAAAACTAATCCATGGGTCCTGCAACTCAGACTGTTTGGACGTTGACACGAAAGACTAAAAAGCAACAGTTTTTTCCAGTTAAAGCGAAACCGTAGACAGAAAGAAAAATGAGTCGATGTAAGTCAAATTTTGATTTCCTGGTATCGATATCAAATAAGTCTTTTTCGGCGTAAAATGAAATTTGAAGGCTAAATAAGTCCTCAGAGTAAATGGTATCATGGCTGAGACTAAGAACTACAATTATACCTACTTAGAAGCAAAAACCTAAATGAAAGGGCTGAAAAAATACAGACATACAGGCAAATAAACAAACACACACACACACAAACATCTTGACTTATATATATTATCGATTTTCTGCACTATTATAAGAACTGAAACCTTGAAACTTCTGAATATCTTTTCTTATATCTTTGTTTATGAGTGTATCTAATTTGATTAAAATCGGACCACTTTTTCTATAACCCGCATTTTTCGATTTTCGACTTTCGATATTTATCGAGGGTACCTCGACACAAAACCTATCTAAGAACACTGGCAGACGCTTATCGTACAACTGTTTCAATTTTCAGGAATTCGGTTCAGCCGTTTCGGAGTCTATAGGTAAAGGACACACACACAGACAAAGTTTAATTTATAATTAATTTCAGATAGACATTTCTTGGGAAACCTACAATTACAAAATGTTTCTATACTAAAATTCGCTTAGGCTCGCGAAATGGAAATTTAATATGTTATTAATTTTTATTTTTCAACTGGACCATCTGCGCGAACCCGGATGCACAACGACGACTTTTGGTCTTTTGCTTTTTGATCGTGAAAGCGTAAACATCCGGTCCATCGCTTTTGCTCGGTATCACCGCACTATAAGTGCTATATCTTCATTATGTGTCGCAGAAACTTCCTTATGTTAACTATAAATTTCATTTCATTTCCAGTGAAAGTCTCTCGTCTATCAACACTAACTTTACAGAATGACACATTCTGCTATTCCAATAAGCTTTCGGATCTCGTTGTCGCACTTTCTGTCCTGTTAGAAAACTTCTCTTATATATAAATTACCTTATATATAAATGTACCTGCTTGATTTTAGTAACCCCGACATTTAATTGACAATTAGCGTTCCTGTTTTCCTGATGTCCATGCCCTCAGTTTTCTTGTCGTAGGTTTAGTCTTTTCATCTTACTTTCTTTTGCTACGTTCTGTGTCTGTTTTCAGCATTGTGCCATCTACGTATTTTATATTGTTAAGGTTTTGCTCCAAATGACGAATCTTGGTAGTTGTAGTTCTCTCAGAATTCTCTCATTGTATATGTTAAATACATCCTATGAGAAGACATCATTTTCTTACAATCCTTTCTATTTGTTTGTATCTTTTGAGCGTAGTTCCGTTTTATATCCAGGAGGTTTCCTGCCAGTATAGTCTCTTGATTGTTTTAATGTCCCTCTCGTAATTGCAAGATTTACTGAGCTTACCTATAAAATATTTTCGTTGTGTACTTTGTCGAACGTCTTCTGGTAACATTTGGGGCTTAAATATCCTGTTTATTTTTCCGGTGTCCTTGACGAAAATGTACCGTATTTGTCCTATCTCTAGTGGGATCTTGCTGGTTGCTTTATTCACAAAATTTGAATGATGAGTTTTGTTATGTGACTCATTAAGCTAATTTTTGTTGGGGTTCATATTCCCTTGAACTTGACTTCTTACACAGAACTATGAATATCTACCTCCCGAGGTAGTTAATTAAATTGCCACTGTCGCAAATTCCATTTAAGTTTCCTTTAATTTTGTCTACATTGAATCGTCTACGGCTATCAGTATCTCTATTCCAGTCCAGTCTGGTCCTGCAACTTTCCTTTTATAATATTTCGTTAGTGCAGCTAATACGTTGGCTTTTAATAATAGATCTCCGATATATTCGTGTTATCATTGAAGTATTTTTTCTCTAATAAGAACGTTCTGTCTTTGGATTCTTTGACTCCTGTTGTTGAGTATGGATTTTGACCTGTAAGTTGTATTATTTTTTCTGCACGTGTTTTATTTTGACATAATCAGTATCTCTTTTTCTGCATATTTTTGTAGAACCATTCTTTAAAATGTCAGCATTCAATCCTTATTTTCTTTTTTAGTTTTCTGCATTATCTTCCATGTCCCAGCATTGTTTTTTTGTTTCATTTGCATCATACTGAAAATGTCATCTATGATCCACTCATTTTTCCTTCTACGTCCGTTTTCCTTTGTACTAAAGCTTCTGGGTATTTCTTCCTTTTCATTAAAGTATATTGTTACAGTATTTTATGTTTCTTTCGCATCTAGAACGTATTACATGTTTCAACATATTGTAATTTCCCGGGTAAATTGCATGGTTCTTCTTTGGATTTTTTCATAATATCTAATTCTAATGTTAATTTTCTACGAAGCTGCTTTCTAGTTTCACAATTATAAAATAATTTATCTTTTAAAACTAGTACAATAATCTAATGAATATGAATTTAGGATATTAAAATAGGAGTGTACTAAAATAGAAATCACCTTCAATTTTAAATCTTTTCAATATATATTGTTGTATTTTTATATTAATATATTCATCATATATATTTTCATATAAATGTTTCCAGAAGTTCCTTGTTGTAATTTTTACTTCATTTTTTTATATTTGTTATCAATTAAGATAGTGAAAGTAAACCTCATCGTCTTCTAAAACTTTCCCTTTCCAGATCTTGTGATTTTAAACTTTATGACTTCTTTTCCTACAAATATATATATATATATATATATATATATATATGTATTATTTCTTTAAAGGTTTCAGCATCTGTTAGGTGAAGTTTTATAGTGAGATACTTTTTTGTAGAAAAATTGTCGAATATTTCTCTACAAATGGAAATGAATTATTGTTACAAATACATGAATAATAATTGTTTTCAACTGCAGGACAAACGAATGAAAGGACTATTCTGAAGTTAGGTCTCATTTTTCAAAACCAGGCAACCTGTACTCGATTTAAAATAAATAATGAACTATTGAATATTTTCAGATTATATCTATTCTCTAAAAAATTCTGAGGCTGAAATGTTCTACAAAATAGAAAACCTCAGTAATACTATAATAGATAATGCTGTAAGCTTCCTTACTATAAAATATGAATTGTCTCCCGTAAATCTTTTATAATAAAAATATTCATTTCAAATGATTAATATAAATAAATATGAATTTGCAAATTGGCACTCAATAATAAACAACGAAAGACGCATAATTTCTGGAATTGATCTGAAAACCATGGAGGTAGATACGATTGATTGTATTCATATGACGCTGTTAATATTTCAGTCAATTACAGCGTACAAGTGTTCGGTACATACAATTGTTTCGGTTATACTTTTTTTTTAATGTAACTTAGTAATGGTAATATTTAGCCGTAACTACTAAGCAAAAATTCGGTATTTATCGAATACGAAATCACTACACATGTGGACTGGAGTTTACACAATATTTCTCTTGAAACATTTTTTCAACAAAATAATATTCCCCAGTTTTTACCTGTAATGTCCTGACCAATAAAAGGGAGATGACATCTGGTATCATGTGGGTTGCAGCTCCTAGGGGATCCGGAAGAAAAGGAAGAAGGAACGCTAAACACGCTAACGGTTGTTCGTTTTTGCTCTCTCATTAATCATCATCCATCCTGTTGACCCTCAATGGTAGTAATCGACGTTTAGCAAACATCGATTGCCTCCAACACGAAACATTACACTGGCGACGAAGACAGAGTCGTTTACTCAAAATAAGACAAAGGATGGCAAAAAATGCAACAACGCAACTTTCAATGTGCTACAAAACAAACATGTCACACTACACGGAATTCAACTGGGAGTCGAAAGCCAAAACTGCAAGGTGGACAAAATAAGTCAACAGACTAAAAACTTATTTCATTGCACATGGCAGAGAGGATGATAAAAGACAAAAAGCTATTCTGCTAACGTTTGTGGGCAAGGCGATGAACGATCTTATCGACAAACTGCCGTCTGAACAGATCACACGAGGAGAAAACGAGACATTTTGATAAAGTTGTCTCGGCTGTGCAGAACCATTTAAACCCACTAAACAACACGGAATATAACCGGTTTGTGTTTCGAAATCTTAAACAAACCACTCCGAACATAGATGATTTTTACCGAAAATTAAAGGAGGCAGGAGCTATGTGCCACTGTGCAGACACAAATGCCGAAATAAAACCCCAGTTAATAACAGACTGTTTATCGGAGAAAGTTTGCCAAAAGAGACTGATGAACTCAAATATGCCTTTAAGCGATCTAATAATCTAGGCCAAAAAAAAAAGAAGCTATGTCAGTACATCTAGAACGGAGAAGACGTCAACGCCACTATGGGAACTACTACTGCCACTGCACTAGTGAACAAACTCGCTTAAGAACAGAAACAGCCTCGCAAAGCTCTCCAGCAAAACAGGTACATACATTGCAATGGAAAATCCCCACATAAACGGGGACCATCGTTATGCCCTGCATTCAAAAACTAGTGTACTTATTGCCAAAGATAAGGGGCATTTCACCTCTGTCTGTTTCAGAAAACTAAATGACGAAGATGGTCAACGGAGAACAAATCGACCGTCATGCCCCCAAAGACAAACCAGTCGACGACTGGTGAGCTGCATTAAGATTCATCAACGGGACTCGACCAGCGGCAGTGACACGGAATATGTATTCGATACAGTTACTGAGGATGAAGCCAAAACTAATCAGGTTCTTGCTTGGCTGAAGCAGAAGATCGTAACTACTCAGAAGCTATATGAGAATAAAATAAAACACTATTGGATAAAAACAAAACCTTACAAGGCTAAGTAAAGAAAACAAGTACAATATGAACAGAATATAGCACAACTCACTGATCAGATGAAACAGTTGGAAAACAATACTGTTACCAAAGAATGTTAGCAAAAGATTGTTGATTAAGCCAAACTTACAGTTCCTGTCAAACCAGTTACTGAGCCAGCAGAAATGGCTAGCATAAAGCAAAAAGTACATATCATGGCAAAGGAACTCACTAGCAATGTACTGAAGCTTAACAATTCAGAGAAAAAGAGAAAAACATTTGAAGATAAAATAAAAGAATATGAAGCAAAGACCAAGAATGAAAATAAGAAACGTAAAGAATTAAATCTTGCCTTGAGAAACTCTAATAATGAAAAGGCTTTACTTACTGAAAAAAGCAACAAAGTTAGTAAAGCCCTGAAAGCCACGCCTACTGAATGTGCTTCATTGAAATGTCAACTGAAAGACTAAGAATTAAATAATCAATAGGCTGAAATAAAAATAAAAGTCACAGATGACAAATTACAGGTACTACAAAGAAGTGTGGAAGATGAAGAATTGAAATGGAGACGAGAACAGAAAGCCTTACAGAAATATTTATTGCAAGCACAACAAGAATTGGAAGAATTGAAAGAAAATAAGTTGACCAGACACCTACAAAATGATTAGAAAAAGTTAATTCACAAATTGAAAAAAATATAAACGCTCTCCAGTTTAAAAAAAAGAAAGAAAACATTGTAATAACCTGACCAATAAAAGGGAGATAACCTTTTCACGGAGGTTACTGTCCCTGTGGGATCCGGAAGAAAAGAAAAAAAGGGACGCTGAGCACGCTAACGGTTGTTCGCTGTCGCTCTCTCATGAATCATCGTCCATCCTGTTCACCCACAATGGTAGTAATCGACGTTTAGCAAGCATCGATTGCCTCCAACCTTAAACATTACATTACCAAACTTTTCAAAGTTGAGAGTTATTTCTTTTCTAACCTTTAATTTGAAGAAATGTAGAGATTACATATATTGGTTATGACATTTTCTCTTCGAATTACATACGTTATTAAATTTAAGTGGTGATACGTTCAATTTTCTAAATTGACATGGTTTCTGTTATCGAGTACAGTCTTTTGTTTATAATAATGAAGCGCCAGTTTACCAAATTCGTAGAAGTTTGGTCTTTGTCTAAATTTATAGGGTTCATATGTTCAAATATATTTTTGAAGTTTAATCTGAGAAAGACGTTGTAATAGCAATTAATCTTTTATGTAAAACAGTTAAAAAAATCTCTCTCTCTCTCTCTCTCTCTCTCTCAGCGTATATTGTAAAATATATGATAATATTTTATAATATTAACATCGAGTGACATCACTTCAATCCCTATGTCATGAACCGTATAAACCATTAAGTGAGTCAGGGATCTGATAGAGTAAATCGATAATCATGACATCTCAGCTATACGCTGTTATTATATTGCCTAAAAGTCTCTACTGATAAAAAAAACTAATTTACTTGAAAGCTATATTAGAATCATCCACAATTTTACTTGGAAGAAAAAGGGTCTCATACAGAAATAAAATGAATTGTGTACATATATAACAACTGAAAGCGGCCAATACATTGAAGTTCTTTCTCCCCGAATACACTAATCCTTTACAGCGATGCAGGGCGAACTGAATTTAGTGGGCATAATCTTGAAAATAAAGATATAAGATGACACCATGTTGATAAAAGAGTAAAATACTGATGGAACTACTACAGTTGGTAGTAAAGGAAAGTGATAACAAAGGATTAGAAATGGTAAGATGATATAATATACGGTCAACATGTTAACAAATTTCGAATGCGAATTGGTAATTTTAGACGTAAAAATTTACACAAGCCCAGAACGAAAAATGTGATACAAAAAAGGAAATGTTTATTGTGAATTTGTTTCAAATAATAAAAAAAATTATTCCAAAAACAATTGATGGTTTCTTGTTTTAGCTTGTCTTTTGAAGCAAATATATATCTTCAGATTGTAGGAATATTACTTTCTGAGATATCTACTTGCTGATACAAGTTTTACTAATTTACACAGAGCTAAGGGGCCAGGGTGGAAACAGCTGTCCGAATTGTATTTGCGACATACAGAAAATAATAAATCGATCTTGAACTTAAATAAAAGTTATTCATTTCCTATTCTCGCTATGTATCCATTACATAACTTGCAATTCGCCACTTAAAATACTTGCTATTAACGAGCAGTCACATATCGAGGTACTGAACAGAATCAAATTTTGAAAGAAAAGCTGTAATCGAGGTAATTCAATTTTATTTGGCAGTAAGGCATTTAAGAAAAATTAGTACGACTTGCAATGAAATATCAATCCTCCTACATGGCAGGAAGTATATGAATTATCGAAAAAAAGAATGCCGAAAATGAGGTTTGTAGTACATAAGGAAAGGGTGATTTTAATGAAAATGAAACCAAAAGGTACACCCTGTAATCAGAAATAGCAAGATACTTCTTGTAACAAAATTTATGCACATTTACATAAAGGACCTTTGACGGGTGAGAGAATTATAGTGATATATTTACGAAACATCAAAGTAAGAATGAACGTGATCAATTTTTCTTCTTGTATGTGCCCTTTTCTTTCAGGACGTAGACGATCAAAACTTTCCACGTTTCCCTATCCCTGGTGGCTCTTAGCACGCCTTATCCTGTTACACCATGCAACCCACGTTCTATCATCCACCTGATTATGTCCTTCAAATATGCTATCCACTGCTTTCCCTTGTCTCTTTTTCCCTTCTATAAGGCCTGTTAGTATCAGGTTTTTCAAGTCCTCTTTCTTCATTGCATGCCCCAGGAACTTCAGCTGTCTCTTCCTGAAGTACAATAGTAATTACCGTTTCGTTTGCTTCATTTTCAAAGCATCAGCATTGCGCTCATGTTCAATCCATGATATTCGCAACATCCTTCTGTAGAACCACATTTCAATTGTTTCATTTCAATTGTTTCATTTTTTTTCATCTTTGATGATATTGTCCAGCATTCACTGCCATATTGAAGAACCAACATCACATAGCAATCCAGTACTCTTTTTTTTTGTTTCTAGCAAAATTGTCCTGTTTCTTAATACTTTACTCAACTTCTGGAATGCTTCCTTCGCCATGCCAATTCGCCTTCGGATCTCTGTGTTGCACTTTCCGTCCTTTTTTAATTTTTTCATCGTATTCTTTAGACCAGTTGACTGCTCCGCTTTTGCACGACTCCGTGTTGATTCCCACAGCTTCCATATCACGTTTTAAGATTTCACGATACCGCACTTGTGGCCGCTTCTTCCAGAGACCATCTCTCCATACCGGTCTTTTGGAATAAGACCGTCTGGCCTGCGGTGGACATGGCCTAGCCAGAGAAGTCTGCGCTGTTTAAGGAGTGTGAACATGGTAGACAGACAGTAACTCAGAGTTGGGCATTTTGCATTGCTAGGAGATACCCAAATTTCCTCGGATACTTCTCACGTTGAATGTGTTTAGACGCCTCTCTTGGCTGACGTACGTGGTCCATGTCTCATTAATGACACAGGCTTTGTACACTGCCATCTTTTTCTTCACTGTCAGCTTGGAGATCGTCCAAACATGAGTTGTGAGGCGCATAATTTTGTGCCTGCCTTCCCAATTCTCTTGTCAAGCTCTATGTCCAGGGAGAAGTTGTCAATGAAAGTAGAGTCAAGATAGGTAAACTGATAGACCACATCCAGCTCGTAGTTATTGATGAAGATGGTGCTGCCATACCTTGACCAAGGACTCTTGTATTTTGAAGCAAATGGTCAGCCCAATGTCACTGCATGCCGGATAGAAATGATCTATCAGTGTTTGAAGTTCACGCTGGTTGTGAGATGCTAATGCCTTATCATCAGCAAGCAACATGTCTCTGATAAGGTTTTTCGTACCTTAATCTGATCTCGTATGCAGCTAAATACCTTCCCATGATCTGTCGAATGCGTTGCTCAGAAGTAGCACGAAGAAGATTCCAAAGAATGGGAGCAAGGACAAAACACTGTTTGACCCCGCTGCAGATTTCGAAAGGCTCCGAGGTGTTGCCGTTAAACTGCACAGTACCCCGCATATTGTTATGGAAGGATTCAATCAAGCTCTGCAGTTTGGGTGGGCAACCAATTTGGAGAGGATTCTGAAGAGATCCTCCCTACTAGCAGGGTCAAACGCCTTGGTCAGATCTATGAAAGCGACGTACAGGAGCATCTGATATTATATGAACTTCTCCTTGAGTTGTCGGAACAAGAAGATAATGTCTACTGTTGATCGTTCTGATCGAAAGCCGCACAGCGAATCTGGGTAAATGTATTCAGCAAGTTTCTGCTGACGGAAAAAAGATCAACCAAGCAAAGAATTTGCTCATGACGCAGAGTAGATAGATTCCTCTGTAACTGCTGCATTCGCTTCGCTCGCCTTTTTTCTTGAAGACAGTGATGATCCTAACGTCGCTCATGTCCTCTGATTTAACCATTTGTTTACAGCACAGGCAGAGTTAGCAGTAGGACAGTCTTGCAGTTCTTAATATAACCAAAAGGAATTCCATCACTGCCTGGAGATTTCACAAGTGTCAAGCTTTCGATTGCCTCGCAGAGTTCATCTATTTTCAGGTCAGTGTTGAGGACTTTTACTAGAGGTAGGCACTCAATGGCATCAAAAACTGCAGTCGTCAAAACATTCTGTTTGGAGTAGACATTGGAATAGTGACCCAGCCATCTCTTCATCTCTTGTCTTTTATCTGTGATGACTACCCACAGTGGTAGATTTGAGGGGAACTATCTTGTTCACTTGTTCTTATTGCTGTCCTTGTCATCCTACTTCCTTTGATATTCCCTGTGATTGCCGCGGTCTGATTTTTTTCACTGATCTCTCTCCAGTACTCGTTGGCAAAACATCTGGGAGTTTACTGAGCTTTGCTCCTGGCAACCCGAAGTATGTGAATGTTTCTCTTGTTGGGTGACATCTTATAATCCATCTTATAATCATCTCGGCGTACTTTGACTCAAACCAGTCATGTGACTTCAAGGTCTTTCTCCTAAATGTGGCCAAGCCAGTGCTGTGCATGTGTTTCGTAAAATAGCCCACTTCTCTGTGATCGTGTCCCTTTTCTGTGATATAATTACCACTTGTATATACTCACATGCATATATTTTTAAATAGGCATATATTTACACCCACTTATATTTACAATTACACACACACATACGTATATATACAAACACACATGCACATACATATGTATATATGTATCAAATAATTACATGGATACAAGCAATTTAAATAATGTGACGAAAAAGTAATATCATTTGGTCGGTTTTTCTGTAGCACGATATTATTTGTGTTGTATTATTTCTTTGGGAGAATCGATTACTCATCTTTCCGTTGTATACAATTGCAATGTTATATTCTCATTTCCTTATTTTGTAGCAACAGGCGATTTTTCAGTTCGATCCTATTTCAAATCTCTTCCCAACATCTATTTTCAAGACACTGACACCTACTAACTAATCTCGTATTGCATTTTAATGTTGGTGGAAAAGATGTATACAGAGTTTACATTTCTCCTCATTTTATAAGTTCTACCAGCGCGAAATAAAAACAACTACATTTTATCATTTCTCCATTCAATAGAAGGCTAAAACACACTTCCTATTGTTGTATGCCTGCTATATATTCAACTGTCCTGAAAATTTAGTAAAAAAGAAATTGTCAAGGCCACATTTCGACCTAAGGTTACTTTGTTTATTTTTCCAATTAAAGAATACTGTAACTTAATACATGTTTCAGTGTTAATGCACTGTCATTGGACAGTAAATTGTGGTTAATTTACTTGTTATATATATATATATATATATATATATATATATATATATATATATATATATAGGTAAGGTATTTAAAAATAAAATAATATAAAAATAATATATGAAATATAATAAAGATGAGATCAAGTCACAAGTTGGCATCTACGCAGATGACACTACAATATACTCCCGCACCAGTAAGAAACCTGTCGTGGCGGATAGACATAATCTCGCTGCTGACCTTGAACGGGATCTACACTCTGTGGTGAACTGGGGCAAGAAGTGGCTTGTCAACTTCAATTCATCTAAGACCAATCTGTTGTCTGTCAAACGTTAAGCATGGACCAAGCGAATCTAGCGGAGAGTAATACACTAAGCCTCATCGGACTTACCCTGTCCTCAGACCTCAAATGGAACCACTATATTGAATCCATAGCAACATCTACTGCTAAGAAGGTTGGGTTACTTTGTCGATCCAGGATGTTTTTTACACCTGAATCCACCCTGCATATATACAAGTCAACCATCCGTCCGTGCGTGGAGTACTGCTGCCATTTATGGTCAGGTGCCTCTGCCGTTCTCCTCAGTGTTCTTGACAAGCTCCAAAGGAGAGTCTGTCATGTGATAGGTACTGATCTGGTGGCTCGACTGCAGCCACTTCCCCATCGTCGAAATGTGGCCTCCCTTTGTCTGTTCTATAAATACTTTCATGGCTTCTTCTCAGACGAACTTAAGTCACTGATGCCTTCTCAACAGGTGTTTACTCGTGCAACCAGACTGGCAACTGGGTCCCACCCATTCACAGTCAGGTTAGCCAAATGCAGACGACAATTCTACTCCTGCAGCTTCTTCTCTCGCACTTCCCGCCTGTGGAACTCGCTCCCGTATTCTTGCTTTCCTGACGGCTACAACCTCCAGAAATTTAAATGCAAAGTCAATACTCATCTACTAACCACTAGACTCTAGCTCTCTTCCCACCCCCGTATATCCTTCCCTTTCTATCCACCTATGTATCTGTCATCGCACCTGATTTCTCATCTTTCTATTGTTCCTTTCTAACTAGTTTGTACTCCTCACTCTTTTCTAATTAATCTTCTTACATTTATGTAGCCCCCTGCACATTAGCGGCATTTCCGCTTTGCTCGGGGTGAAATTATTAAAAAAATATAATAATACTAAATATAAATTAAAACATTTAGAAATATGTCATCCAATGTGATCAATTAATTCGGTTCTAAATTTATAACATTTTTAAAAAACAGTGTATTTTTGGCTCATAGACAGTTTTGTTTTAATATGTTGTCTCATAAACTTTGACATGCCAACAAAATTTAACCGGATATAACATTTAAAAGTAAAGAGGAAAAAAGTTAAAATGTAAAAAAATAAAAGATAAAATACCAGCAATGGAAATATTGAAACGTTGGAATAAATAACATTATGATCAAAACCAACATAAATTATAAGAATAATGAAAATAAATGTAAATAAAATGAAAATAGAAAAATTTATTAAATACGCTTATTCATAAGTACAAATAAAAGAATGGTATTAATAAAAAATTATTGGATAAATGAGCAAATTTATGTCATAAGATACAAGAAGCAAATGAAGAAATATTGAGATAAAATTGAGAGAATTCTAAAAATTTTGAAGAGTATCAAAAATTCTATGGTAGCAAAAAGTAGTGATTTAATTATTTTGGTTAAATTTTGCAGATTTTAGGAATTTTTTCGTGTATTTTTTGAAAGCATAGAAAACTTATTTAATATAACGATTTACATGTTCTAGCTTTAGCTAATATTTTTCATTTAACTGTAGAACGTATATTGGCAACTTTCATTTGCCTCTAGTATTTAGTGTGAGAAATAGGCATAGTATATATTTTGTTATTGTAAGAAAAGTTATGCTAATAAAATCAAGACAAATTTGTAATATTCGGTTTTTAGCAATGAAGATGGTGGTTTGTTATACTAAGGAATCATTAAGCCATTAATTTTGCAAAGAATATCCGTTATGGAGATGACAATTGCAGGAAACTTATTATTTATATTGTGTTGCTTATAATTAATATCAATGTTGTTTTATGTTTGTGTCTCTAGACACGTTTCCAGAGTAATGTTAACTCTTCATGAGAATAAACTTGTGACTTCACATATCGAGATCCGTTTGTTTTTCTGATGGCCAGGGTATCGTGTATCAAGAGATAAGTCCAGTTGCGAGCAAGTAAGAAAGATGTATCTTTTTTCTTTTCCCTTTTGGAGATCAACATGGGGATGCATAATTATACGACACAATATAATACAAAACTTGCGCCCCAAAGGTAAAAACAAGCTATAATATAGCTACAATTAATTGCCATTGCTAGAAATAATCATAAAAACAAAAACACATGATCACACACATTTACCATAAACCCACAGACACCCAACAATACGTCCATTTCAAGATTTAGCACCCATTCTGGCATACGTTCTAGACACAAAAAACAACATAGGATTATTTACAAAGATCAAAAGACATAATTACTCGACAAAAAATGAAGAAATACAGGAAATCTTAAAGACAACGAAAATAATTAAAAGCAAACATCAATCGAAAAAATTAAAAAAACATTAACATCATCAAATTTCGAGCTACACGCCACACAGTGGGTCACAAGAATATGTTGGTATGCAAAATAATAATAGAATAAAAACACTTCAATTTCAAAAACACATTTACATTCGAAACAAAAACTAATCTGAGATGCAATTCTAACGATTTAATTCATGCTCTAAAATGCGAAGAAATATACAGGGGAGTGACAAAAGGCCTGATTAAAAATGCAGTACTGCACAAAAGTATCTTTAAACTAGCCAATAACAGGAAATTTTACGCTTCACAAAGTTTACATTCAGATTAATGCTTATTTACCAAAATGCAGATTATGACACTCATGATGCAGAAAGAAATATAAAAATATATAAAACTTCCCTTAACAAAACAACTTGAAAATCTAAGACACACACACACCACGAAACTTACACGTGATAAAAAACATATACACAATAAATTGAAATAATATTCGAAAAACAATAAAAAGAACTACATGACCCATAGAGTAGAATTGAACCAAAACTGCTGCAAATAATGATGTATAAAGACGAAGTCAAATTTAGCAAGTCGGTGAAAAAGATTTTATAACAAACGAAGGTGATAGGAAAAATTTACCGTGTGTGTGTGAAAAAAAAGCGAAAACGCTCCTAGGCATATAGAGTTTCTGACAAGCTCATCACTGGACTTATCTATCTATCCACGATGCTTGGCCAAACGGATCTTGATATATGATGTCACAAGATTATTCGTCTGAAGACAGTCAACTTTACTCTCGAAACATGTATAGAGACACAAATACCATTATTGACACTTAATATAACATACAAAAAGCAATTAATATTAATAACCATAACAAGACTAATTTTACACTTTAAATAAAACGTTCATGTCTTCTCAAGCATTTTTCCATACAAATTTTTCTTGATGGAACAAACAATATTTCTGTATATATATATATATATATATATATATATATATATATGTGTGCGTGTGTGTAGGACAGTATGCGGATGACTATATATATATACACACACATATATATTCAGACAGCTCTGTTTGGCTGTCTCACATTTCATCAGGATGGTGAGACATCAGATTTTTTCTAGCCAAGATTGAAACCCGAATAAATTGATATCATTCGGCGTTTCTACCTCTGAGCTACCTGCAGCTAGAGGAAGGCGGACTTTAGCGTGTCATATACAATGTAAAAACACGCCAGTAGCCGAGAGTGTTTAAATTCATTACTGAATGAATGATGCGTAAATGCGAGTGTTGCTACTCTTTTTAAAGACTATCATTTCTTTATAGTGTGAAAGCGTGCATATATATATATATATATATATATATATATATATATGTGTGTGTGTGTGTGGGGGGGGACAGTATGCGGATGACTATATATATATACACACACATATATATTCAGACAGCTCTGTTTGGCTGTCTCACATTTCATCAGGATGGTGAGACATCAGATTTTTTCTAGCCAAGATTGAAACCCGAATAAATTGATATCATTCGGCGTTTCTACCTCTGAGCTACCTGCAGCTAGAGGAAGGCGGACTTTAGCGTGTCATATACAATGTAAAAACACGCCAGTAGCCGAGAGTGTTTAAATTCATTACTGAATGAATGATGCGTAAATGCGAGTGTTGCTACTCTTTTTAAAGACTATCATTTCTTTATAGTGTGAAAGCGTGCATATATATATATATATATATATATATATATATATATATATATATATATATTGCATGAGCCTGTTCATTTAAAGTGACAAATTATTCGCATTAAATCTATGAAGCTTCTATATCCATTCCGATATTGAACACTGATTTAAAACCTGCCATACTATACTATTTTATCAGTAAATCACAAAAAAAATAAATGATTGCTCTAAGTAGTATCACAACTCAATATTATGTACATGTATATATATATATATGTGTGTGTGTCAGCGCATGTAATCTAAGAAACAATAACGTTCATATATTTTATAAAGAAACAAATGCACAGCAATTATAAACACGAGGGATCTTCACTTCCCTTGACTTAAATAAAAACATAATTATCTATTACTCGAAATTTAAAACTGCTATATCATCGACAAAGAGAACAATTCAACTCAATATCTGATCTATATAGAACATATTTACGTCCTTTGAAGACCTGTATTCTTGACCAGTATAAATATGTAAATAATTGCATTATACACACTGCCACGAAATTTACGAGAAAAATCACGTTCCATCTAGTAGAAAATAGTTCAATTCCACCAAATTGAAGCATATACCAAAAACCTACAAAAATTTATAAGTAATATATTTGTTGACAATAGAAACAGTTACATGCAAATAAAAGACAAATATTGTGAAAGCGTTATTTAGAAAAAAAAAGTTAAACACTTAATAATATCACATTTGAAACGGGACAACGTGCTTTTTCTGTTCAAAATGCACACAAATGACACAGCACAGCTACATAAACACTACAAATATTCAATTGTACCAAAAAAAAATCATCCCTGATAATGGTTAAAAGTATAGCCGAAATCATTCGGAAAAACAAAGCATTTAGACATTTTTGTATGATGTATTTACTGAAAAGAAACAATAGATCGTATGAAAAATAATAACCCAACACTTTTATAATAACTTATCTGTTATTTTTAAGGAAACCAGTATGAAAAAAAGACTGCTGCCATATATATATATATATATATATATATATATATATATATATATATGTCGACGTTTTTTAGTGTTTCAGAATATATCTCCTCTAATTCCTTGTAAGTTCATGATTTTGTATTCGTATGGGCATGCATGTTGTTTGCTTTTGAATTAATTTTGAGTTTGTTCAATTTTTTTTTCAATTTTTTTTGTAATTGTTTTAATATTTGTTGTTTTTTCTTCTTTGTCATTTTGTTTTGTTCTTATTTTGCTCATATCCTATTCATATTTGATAGTTTTAGGTCTGCTTTTTGTGTTGTGTTTATTTGATTTTGCTGGTATTTTGTAGCAGAATTAATGCTTATTTAAATGTGTACATTTTTTACTATATAATTTTCTTATATACTCTGGCTTTAAAGCTAATTATTGCTATTCTTTCCTCTAAACAGTTCATTTTTTCTGGGCTTACGGCCATATCACGTAGAATACACCAGTTGTAGCTCGATCACCGAAGTTAGCAACGTTGAGTCTGGTTAGTAATTAGATGGGTGACCGCTTGGCAATACCAGGTGCTGTAAGCGTTTAGTGACGGATGTTCGTTGTGTTGCGGTGGATATCGACTGGGAAAGAGAAATCGGTGAGCCGAGTTCGAATTCTAGTTGAATACCCTGCATTCACTTAAGCACTGGTACACTTGGGAAAGGTATTAATCCGTCCCTTCCCTCCAGTTATGGGTTAAATAACAAGGTAGGACTTGGTGGACCCCACCCTAAAAAAAATCCTAATTAATCTTGATACTTTTCTCTGATTTTCTTACCGTAATGGAGTTCTCCTTTTTTCATTTTCTGATTTAATTCTGGAGCTTTTCTCATTTTTTTGTTTTTTATCCTTATTAACTAAGTTTGATAAAATTATGTTGTAGCTTTCTGTTTTGAATCATATTTTGTGATTCTTAAATCAATTAAATCACCATAGAATAAAGGCTAAGAATATACGCTCTTATTCAAAACAACACAATTAATATTCAACTAATACTTTTAAAACATTGAAAAAAAAGTAACATCACCATTACATAACCGCTTCAAAATTAAAAACAAATATTTAAACCGTTTGAGACACTGAAAATTATAGGACATTTCGTTAATCTCTGAAATTCATTTTTTAAAATTCTCCACTGCTTCTTTCCACTTCATGCATCTCAAAATTATAGTTTCTATACTAAAATTATTATTGTTATTCTCTTCTACAGCCCGTGATTTGGCCGCTGATTACTAAATCATAATGTATTAGAGGGGAGTAACTTTCATTTTATTGTTAACCATGTTTAATAAACCATCATATGACGCTTTAGTCACTCGGAAAACGACATAAGAAGGTTATGTTATCCCTGTCAGACACCCGAAACGAGATAAATAATCTTCGATTAATTTTTTGTCATTTCTTCATGTCAGAGATGAATACATATTACCGTTTAACCTCCTCTAAATGGCGGTCAGAAAATCCTCAAATTCCTTTACATGATGGATATAATCCATTAATATTCGCATTTATTATTTGTGATTCTTCTAAAAAAGAAACGATAAAAATATGTAATATCTGTATTATTGTACCGACGCTTCCAATTTTTAGACTACATAGTTTAACATAACAAAAGTACTGTAGCTTACATTCAAAAATTTTAACAGAATGCATAATCCAACGGATAATTTTAGTGGCTATTTGATAGTGGCGAAAAAAGATAATTCTTATGATTTTGAACTTTTTCTTTTAATTGTACGTTTATCAAAAATTTAAAATATGTGGCGTAAACTCAGGGAACATTAGTCGTGATTAAATGCTTTAAATGACTTATTGTTGTGATTCCAGTCATTGAAATATATGTAGAATATATCATCACTCCAGATAATTCACCTCGTTTTTCAGGACTATTTTGTTTCTAACTGTATTATAAGTTCGGCTAAGCCTGTTCACAACTCATGAAAATGGGCTACTTTTAAATATAAGCCTTCATCAACATTAATATACCTGACCCATTATTCATAAATGGTATATTTACCTGCTCATTTATCTATCTGAATAATATCAATTCAAATGTCAAGAAATGCCGATTTTATTATAACCATGCTTGCATACTCTAGAGTACACTTTTTATGTTCATCCAATATATACAATAGTTTAATTCCAAAATAATTTTTTAACTGTTTTCTGTATTAATCCTTCTAATTTAAAATAGTAATCCAGAAGCATGATTAGAGTTGAGTTATCACACGTGCATCGTAGAATGTCTCTGCTTTGCAGGAACGATTTACAGCATTGTAACTTTGTGCAGTTGGGTGTAAAATAACACTATTTCGTGAGAAAAACTTAAAAGCCAATAGTTTCGTGGTTTTTACAAAATTGAATGTTACAACATTGAGTACGTGCAAACAACACTAGATTCAAATACAAAATCCCAGTTATAAGCGTGCAAATTTAAATGTTATATGTCTATTGCTTTCTAAATCATAGAAACTTCTGTGAGTTGTGGTGCAGTTGATATCGGTTCGGAACGAGACATCGTAGAGTTGAGTTTGAATTCCAGTTGAATTCGTTGCATTCGTTCCATACAGCTATAGATTATGTGGCAGGAGGTAAGATTTTGTTTTTATTTTTTATTCTTGATTGGCAACCAATCTACTACAGAACATAATGACAACCAATTGCGGGGAAATCCTATGTTCAATTTGAGATTATGTATGGCACTTAATTAATACAGACAATTTTAGACCAGCATCAGACCTTGCTTCATGCCTTTTGTGTATTAGGTAAAAAAAGTTTAGAGAACTGAATGCAGTTATCTTTTTGTTGGAAACTCATTTTTACCTATGTGGATCAAAGCACAATTCTTTGATGATTAGCATATTGTTGATTGTTTATCGTAAGTTAGGTTCACACAAATGTTCTGTTCAAGGTGTGTCCCTTCTTTTAATTATTTCCAACCAAGAAAGGTGATAAAGAAAATGTGATAAAGATAGCACTACACAAATTCGGTACTGAGAGAGAAATTGATTAAGAAACGTTTCCCAGGAGAAGATAAAATCAAAGAACAGCATTCAACGAGACGGAACAGGACAGCATGGGAGTGTAGATAACAACTGACGTTGGATTTGTATTGTTGAAAACCGTAATTGACAAGAAATCTAGATACTGTAAGTGGGTTTAGCAGGTTAGATATATGAAAACAGAAACAATTAGAAAACAACTTATACTTAATCTCAAAAATCAACAGTTTCAGCGAAAAAGCTCTATCAGTTGTACTATACTGACTCTATAAACACATTGCAACTCAAAGATTGGTCTCCTCATTATGAGTTACTTATCACTAAACTTATAATAAATCTAAGAATTAGTCTTAAATCGGAACCAAAATTGTATGAATTATGGACGGCCAAATTTAAACCTTGATCTCTGAAGAATTTTGATGACTGCACCCTGAAAAATCTTGTTTCTATTAAATAAAACATGACTAGGAATTCGAGAATGCTTTCACGGAGGGTACGTGTACTATGCTCTTGAAGTATGGACGATGTGTTGATTTTGCTGTTTAATAGCATTTGCAATCTGACAGAGATTGCAACATGGAGAAAGAGAGAGAGACAGAGAGAGAGAGAGGCCGACAGAAAGAGAGAGCCAGGCACACTGGTAGATAGAAAAAATAAGAATCAGATTGATAGACTGACAAATAGACTTTACCCAGTAAAATAGAGTTTACATAATATATATATATATATATATATATATATATATATATATATATATGTGTGTGTGTGTGTATACATCGGAATGATGTGTATTCTTACCGGTTGCCTAAAACCGCAATGTGATATTCAATGTTCTGTAAATCTTGATGAATCATTTTACTTTCATACATAAGAAATCTAGGGAATTTTGAATAGTATTTATTCCCCCTAACATACATACGTGTGTGTATGTACGCACGCACGCGAACGCACCCATAATGTACATCTCATAATCATACATTATCTCTGACTGTCGGTTAATGAATTACTGATATCTACGTGGATTTATCCAGAAGAGGTTAGGTAGAATTGGAAGAGTGATTCACAACATAAGCATCATTTGTTGAGGTAGCGGTGACATAAACATACTTGAGTGACATTTCTTTGTCCGATTACGTTTATTCTTCGATTTCTTTGTACACATTGATGTTTCTTGACACTCAAAGATGCCAGACTCCACCTGCTGTGATTTTGCCGTCATTATAATTAGTGTCCACACGTGTAAGTAGTAGTACTGATGGCGTTTATATAACAATATCTTGTAATGATCCTCAGTATATTTTTATCAACTGCTCTTAATAAGGTAGATGCGATGCCTGCCGACAGTATGTATTGGCCCTAATTAGAAAAAAGTGATAAGAAAGCAGTTATATCTCAGTTTTAATGTTAAATAGAGTAACGTTTAAAATAGAAGAAAACAATGGCTGACACGAGGACAATCATGTGAGCGAATCATATCATTTCATTCAAAGATATATGGGCTAAAACAGAATAACGATTCAAATTATTACTAATTTGATATATCTTTCATTGGAATTTATATTTGTAAGTGGTTCCAATTATTATATTTTTTATGTTATTATTCTTAAAATTGTTTGTATTTTATCATTTTAATATTGTTGAGATAATTGCAAGTTTTGGATGTGTAATGAATATCGGCTCCAAATGAGAAAACTGTCAGCTGAGTTCGAATACTATTTCAATTCGATTAATGCATTTATGCGGAAATACCATAAGGAAAATTCTCCCTTAGTGTATGGGTTAAATAGAAGAACAGATTATGTTCAGTAGCTTTGATTGGTAATGCGTCTACCCACAGGAATTATTTGCAAAGTGCTGCGAGAAAATTATTGGCTAGTCAGTCATGGATTGAAAGGATTATGATAGGCCCAGTGAGTCTTACCTTACTGACTGAGCCAGCTGTCATGCTTTTTACTTATTTTAATACTACGCGCCAATCCTTCTTATTTTTATTCTTTGTCTTCTATCTTATCATTACTATTCCTATTTTATTAATGTTCAAGAATCAAAATATTACGAATAATTAATTCAAAACATTTTCCGTGTAAAAGATCATAAGAAATTCTCTCTGGACCAGCCATCAATTTATGTAATATTTTATAAACGTAACGAGAATTTGTAACAAAGCCATGCTTCTTTTTACCAATTTTTCTTCTGCTGATTTAAAACGTGCCTCGATCTCCAACAAATGTACAGATAACGAACATTTAAAATAAATAACTTCTGACAAGTAAAAGATATATTAGAACGTGGAACACCTCGTGTCATTTCTCAATAATATGCATAAAAGATGGAAAAAAAATTTGAGTTAATTGTTGAAGACAAGATACCAAAATAATGTTAAAAATCCTTTTATATTACAGTTAATGTATAATGGCTACACTTTTATTTTATTAGCGAACTTGAAAAAATATCTAGAAATTCAAAAATAATCTAATACATGATATAAATGACAATCGGAGAATTTTTTTGTTGCAAAGGAAGAAAGAATTCAGACATTGTGAATTCTCAGGGAAAAGTCTAAGCCAAAAACTATATATATATATATATATATATATATATATATATATATATATATATATATATATAACATGCACAAACGACACGACAAAAATATCCCAAAAAAGTTATGGCGAAACTACGGATAATTTATTATATTTCCTCTAGCGTACATATTGACACTTTACGGTAAAAAAATCCACCCATTATATATATATATATATATATATATATATATATATATATATAATCACATGAATACCAGTCAGATGAATGCCATACGTGATACACACTTATGCGATTAAGTCTCGAAAACTACATAATTACCAAAGCAGAACATTTTCCCGCACTATGTTGGCATTACTTTTTGGGGAAGACTGATTGCCAACCCAGATTAAGAGCCTAATCTGCTCGGTTATTTGAGCGGAGACGGATTTTTACCCATTTTCAAATTTCAAGCGTATTGGCACGTAAGTAAATGCAACGAATCCAAATTGTTTTAGTTGATTCTTCGATCCCAGCATATATATATATATATATATATATATATATATATATATATATGACTTATACGTTTAGAAGTCATCACATAATTTAAAAACCTGGATCTAGGAACCACAAAGAGAATTAGGTTTAGACAAAGAGTCTAACTTAATTGCATGAAATCGAAACGACCTAGCGCAATATTGATATTAACGTTAGCTTAATTAAAAAAGCACATGGACTTTAAAGAAAAAGGTTCTTTGAAAACATTAATAGCAAACTAGATCTCATCATAAAACTGTTTAAAATCATACATAACATGAATAAAACGTATCCCGGCCAGGAAATTCCAAGTAAAACCAAATTCGTCACCCTGGTTCTCACCCGCTTGCCATTGCTCACCGGAACCATTTCTTCCGGCTATATCGAAGCTGCTCGTCGAACCAAAACAGGCGCCTTTTCGCCTCAGCACGGAACAAGTGTAAAAAGTGCTGAACGAAGCGAAGATGGCGTTTGCTACCAGAATTAGGCAACGCATAGCATCCTCTAAGTTTGGTTCCAAAGATTACTGGCGTCTCTGCAAAAGCGTGCTCAGCAGGAACAAGACTTCAATACCCCCACTAATCAATGAGTTTGAAGTTCTCAACTCCCCATCCGACAAGGCTGAACGCTTTGCCCATAGATTCTCAACCAATTCGACACTGGACTCGTTAGGAATACCTACACCAGACTTCCCACCCAGAACTGAGGCTCAACTAAATGACGTCCACATTACACCCTCGCTGATCGCAAAGATAATTGCACAATTTGACCTACACAAATCGAGCGGCGGTGACGGAATCCCAGTCATAGTACTGAAGAAATGTGCCCCAGAACTCTCCTCTGTCCTCTCTAAACTCTATAACCTCTGCCTATCTGCTTCCTGCTTTCCTGCCTGTTGGATGTCCTCCTGCGTAGTTCCTATATTTAAGAATTCTGGCGAACCCTCAGACCATGCCAATTAACGTCCTATTAGTCTCCTTCCAATCTTTGGCAAAGTTTTCGAAGCCATTATCAACGCTGAGGTGACTCAGCATCTCATGGCCAACGGGCTTCTCTCTGACAAACAGTTCGTGTTTCGCTTCACCAGGTCTACTGCTGATATGCTAACGACCATTACAGAGTACATATACCGGGCATTCGACAAGAATGGTAAAGCCCGAACCGTTGCCTTGGATATCTCCAAAGCATTCGACAGGGTCTGGCATGCGGGCCTCTTGTGCAAACTGCGAAGCTATGGGATAACTGGACATCTGTTTGACCTCATCCAGTCCTTCCTCTCTAACCGCATATTGAAGGTGGTATTAAATGGGCATGCCTCCCAAAACTACCACACGAACGCGGGCGTCCCTCAAGGTTCTATCCTAGGTCCCACACTCTTTCTGATCTACATTAATGATCTCCCCGACACCATTAAACCCCAAGTTGGCATGTATGCCGATGACACAACTATCTACTCTCGCATCGATCAGAAACCAGGTGTGGACGACAAAGTGAACCTCGCTGCCGTACTTGAAAGGGACCTCCAATCCGTAGTGGCCTGGGGTAGGAAATGGCTGGTAAATTTCAATGCCTCTAAAACGAAGCTGTTATCAACTAACCACCATAGAAAATCGCATCTACCTCCCATTAGCATGGGACAGGCCAGCCTCCCAGAGAGTAAAATACTACGCCTCCTTGGCCTTACACTTTCGGCGGACCTCAAATGGAATGACTATATCAAATCCATTGCCAAATCCGCGGCTATGAAAGTCGGCTCCCTGTGCAGGGCCCGGAAGTTTTTCCCACCTGAATCTATTCTGCACATATACAAATCTACCATCCGCCCGTGTATTGAATATTGCTGCCATATCTGGTCGGGTGCCCCTGCTGCTCTCCTTGGGCTTCTTGACAAAATACGAAGGAGGATCTGTAACGTGGTTGATACAGACTTGGCAGACCGGCTGCAGCCGCTCTCTCACCGGCGTGATGTGGCTTCCCTGTGCCTCTTCTACAAGTACTTTCATGGCTACTGCTCCGATGAGCTTAGTTCACTGGTGCCGCCCAAGCACGAATTTACACGAGATCCTAGATTAGCAACTAGGTCCCACCCTTTTACAGTTAAACAAAAAAGATGTAAAAGTAAATTCTACTCCAACAGCTTCCTTTCTCGCGCTTCCCGCCTGTGGAACTCCCTTCCACAACTCTGCTTTCCCGACAGTTACAATCTCCAGGTGCTTAAATGTAGGGTCAATAGACACCTCCTATCACACTAACTCCCAATAATTTTCAGAGCACTCTCATCTACCCAACCCTCATTCTCGGTATCCTTACCCGCCTATCACCCACCCTCTGACATTTCCTATACTTAACCATCCTTTCTCCACTCTACGTAGCCCCCTGCGCAGTAGTGGCAGTGACATGCCTTGCTCGGGGTGAAACGCTTATAATAAAAAAAAAATACTCATCTACTAACCACTGGACCCTAGCTCTCTCCCCACCCCTGTATAATCTTCCCTTTCTCTCCAGCTATGTATCTGTTATCGCACCTGCTTTCTATTGTTCCTTTCTAACCAGTTTGTACTCCACACTCTTCTAATTAATCTTTTTACATTTATGTAACCCCCTGCACATCAGTGGCATTTCCGCCTTGCTTGGGGTGAAATGATTAAAAAAAATGAATAATATAAATCTTTTGCATATAATTTCATTAAATTCATAATATTATCTTAATGTTCTCTATATCCACTAACATTTTGTAATAACAAATGTTTCACCATTAATTCTTTAATAGTATATGTTAATATATAAGAATCTGCTTGATAATACATATACATTTAGTAAATTCAATGTTTATTCGATGTAAGTATATATATATATATATATATATATATATATATATATACAGCAATGGTTGTTACAATGTTTTTATCATTCTATAGTATCACTACACAAACCTTCGTGTTTCGAAGCCAGCCCATTATGTTGTTGGCTTCTTCTTCGGGTAATATTTTAGAAATGAGAAATATCTAGTTGAAAAGCCGGTTTATTTGTGTTGGATTTGTTTTTTAGTTGGTTTTTTTTTTTTTTTTTTTTTTTGGTGTTAGAGCGGTCTTTTTAAGGTCTTAGGGTTAAGTGTTTGTTTGTGGCTGGGTTCAGGATAGGTTAATCTATTAATCTTTTGAGGGCTGAGGCTGCTGGCGCCTTGCGTGTTGTTATTTGGTTTAGGGGTTGGTAGGTGTTCTTTTGTTTTGGGGTTGGCTTCTTCTTAATTAAAGTTATGTTATTTTGTATTGGGGTGTGTGCTTTTTTTGTTTTTTATTTTTTGTTTTTATAAAATATATTTTTTACAAAATATATTTTTCATAAAACATATTTTATCATATTCTATAATATTTAAACTATTTTATAATATTATAAAATATAATATTTTATAATATTTCAGAAATATATTTCTTTTATAAAATCTATTCTTTATAAAACATGTTTTACAAACATAAAATATATTTCTATTTATTTATCTACTATTCTGCTGCAACTGCATTATTTTTGTTGGTATGGTATAGCGTTTGTTTTCTTTTTCTGTTTATTTATAGGGTTGATTATGTGCATTTTGGGGAGGGGGTTCTGGTTGGTGTGTTTTTTTTTTGTTTACTTAAATTTTAGCGAGAAATATTTGTGATTTTTGCATATTACTAATTCGTCTCTACGGTTTAATAAATCGTTGCTGTTAGGGTACTGAAGAATGTGTAGAATTTCACTTAGACATAAAGCGCAGATGTTGTTAAGTGAGTTGCAAGTTCTAGTTTTTTCTAGGATTTTCCATTTTACTTTGGGTTTCTGTTTTAAATCATTTAGCTTCCAAAAGTATGTGGAAAGAGATGTTTGGTTTCGGTATAAACATTCCTATTTTGTCAGAAGGGCCAGTGAACTGTTTAGGGGAAACGTTTTGTAACGTGCTACAGAATGAACCAGCCATCGTAGAAATACGCAAAAATCTTGACACATGAATAGCTAAAAACGACAGGTGTTGATTGTCAGGGTGGTTTAAAGCCTGGCTATATCACCACAGTGTGCTTCCAGTGCTATCTTGGCATCTGTAGAACATATAGCTTCCCCATCTGTATCGTAGAGAGATTAGAAAGGATTAGAAAGTAGCGTTACTAGATTTCTCCGTCGATGGCTGAGATTGCTACAAAGTTTGAACAGCGCAGCTCTTTATGCATCTTCAAACGTTTTTCACTTCCCAACTAAGAAGTTTGATAGAGGAGTTTAGAGTTTCTCAGACAAGATCTCTCAATATAGAAACTCTAAAAATCCTAAGGTGTCAAATGCAGGTATTGATGTCCTAATGGGTCGAAAATTGAGAGCAGATAAAGAAGTAATAATTGTAGAAGGTAACCTAAGAGTGAATTCTATTGTGAGATTTGTCAATAGGGGCACAGCATGCCTGGATCTTATTCCTACCAATTCCTCTAAAAAGTCACTATAAAGACAGGCCAACAACTCATACAAAACAAAGTATAGGTGGGAATGAAAGAAAGAAAGTTTACCAAGATAGTCGTTTAAACCAAATAGGATATAATAGAACTCAGTAAAATATCCTGGTCCGAGCTCTGGAAGACCGATTTCCGTCGGTTTTGTTTTTTAATCATCTCCCCCCAAGCAAGGCATTCCACTGCCACTATTGCGCATGGGGCTACATAGGGGAAGGTAAAGAGAAGGAGTGGTTAGACATAGGGAATGTCAGGAGGAAGGTGACAGATGAGTAAGGATAGCGAGGATGAGGGTTAGGCAGATGGGAAGAGTGCTTGATAGAATGGGAGCAGGTTAGTGTGTTAGGAGGTGTCTATTGACCTTACATTTAAACTCCTGGAGATTGTAGACGTCGGGGAAGCAATCGTTTGGAAGAGAATTCCACAGTCGGGAAGTGCGAGGAAAGAAACTGTTGGAGTAGAAGTGAAGGCTGCATTTTATCGGTTTCACTGTAAAAGGGTGGGATTTAGTTGCTAATCTAGTGTCTCGTGCAAATTCGTATTTAGGGTGCACCAGTGATCTAAGTTCATCGGAGCAGAAGCCGTGAAAGTATTTATAGAAGAGACACATGGAAGCCACGTCGCGCCGGTGGGAGAGAGACTGCAGGCGGTCTGCCAAGTCGGTATCTATCACATTACAGACCCTCCTCTGAACCTTATCGTGAAGCCCGAGGAGAACAGCATGTGCACCCGACCAGATATGGCAGCAGTATTCAATGCACGGGCGGATGGTAGATTTGTAAATGTGCAGGATAGATTTAGACGGAAAAAACTTCCGGGCCCTACACAGAGAACTAACTTTCATAGCAGCGGATTTAGCAATGGATTCGATATAGTCATTCCATTTGAGGTCCGCTGAAAGTGTGAGACCAAGGAGGCGTAGTGTTTTACTCTCTGGGAGGCAAGCCTGGTCCATGCTAATGGGAGGTAGGTGAGATTGTCGACGATGGTTAATTGAGAGTAGCTTCGTTTTAGAAGCATTAAAATTTACTAGCCATTTCTTACCCCAGTTCACTATGGATTAGAGGTCTTTTTCAATCTCGGCTGCGAGGTTAGCTTTGACGCCTACACCAGATTTTTGTTGGAGGCGAGAGTAAACTCTGGTGTCATCGGCGTACAAACCTATTTGGGCTCTTATGGAATCAGGGAGATCATTAATATATATCAGGAAGAGTGTAGGACCTAAGATGGAGCCTTGGGGGACACCTGCGTTTGTATGGTTGTTCTGAGAGGCATATCCGTTTAATACCACCTTCATTGTGCGGTTAGAGAGGAATGACTGGATTAGTTCAAACAAATGTCCAGTTATACCATAGCTCCGCAGTTTACATAGAAGGCCAGCATGCCAAACTCTGTCGAACGCCTTAGATATATCCAATGCAACGGTTCGGGCTTCGCCATTCCTGTCGAGTGCCTGGTATATGTACTCGGTGATGGTCGTTATCATATCAGCAGTAGACCATATTGCTTGTCTTAGAGGAGCCTGTGTGCTGTGAGATGCTGAACCACCTCGGCGTTGATAATGGCTTCGAACACATTGCCAAAGATCGGAAGAAGGCTGATAATTTGCGGGGTCCGAGGGTTCTCCAGTGTTTTTAAATATAGGAACTACAGAGGAAGATTTCCAACAGGCAGGAAAGCAGGAAGCAGATAGGCAGAGGTTGTAGAGCTTAGAAGGGACAGAGGAGAGTTCAGGGGCACATTTCTTTAAGACTATGGTTGGGATTCCGTCACCACCGCTCGCTTTGTGAAGGTCAAGTTTTAAGATTATCTTAGAGACAAGCGAAGGTGTAATGTGGACATCATTCAGTTGTGCCTCGGTTCTAGGTGAGAAGTCGGGTGTAAAAACTCCAGATGAGTCCAGACTCGAATTGTTCGAGAATCTGCGGGCAAAACATTCAGGCTTATCTGCTGGGGAGGTGAGGACCTCAGATTTGTTGATTAGCGGGGGTATTGTGGACTTGCTCTTGTTAAGTACTCTTTTACAGAGTCGCCAGTAGTCTTTAGAGCCGAATTTAGAGCATGCTATGCGTTGCTTCATTCTGGCAGCAAACAACATCTTAGCTTCGTTAAGTATCCTTTTAAACTTATTACGAGCTGAAGTGAAAATGTCACTTAATTTGTGTAAATTATTTTGCAATTCAAGGGTATTTTTGACTTTTACAAAGTTAAAACTTTGTAAAGCTCAGTCACTTTTTTTTAATTGGAGTAGATAGTTCCTATTATCGCCCGGTCTCACACTCCACTCCCTTCTTTTGAATGAGTTTAGAGGTGATCACCTTGTTTCTTGTTTAGGAAGGGGTTCCCGGTTCATCCCCTTTCTCCGGTCTTGGTGTTAGTTCAGCTGGAAGCTCTTTGCAGTTACGGAGTATGGTGGCAACGTCTTTACATTCTGAGGGTACCGGGTTGTCAGTTTCCTGGTTGCTGCTTCCGACATGGTAGTTAGGAGCCCGAACTCTTGTGTAGCGTCTTGAGAAGCTGCTCTGATGAACAGTTGAATAATACCGGGGTTCTTGTAGTGCCATATCGCGCATGGACGGGCTTCCCTGCATGAACATTCGGTGGGCAAACCCGAGGCCACATTATGTTGAAGGCCGCGCCAGTCTCCATCCTTCACAAATTGCAAATGATTGACCGACTGATTCTATTTTAAGACCACTCCTTAACTGAATCACTATGGAAAAAAGCAAACATAATAACAAAACTAATTTTTGGGGCGGTTTGCGCGTTTTCAAATGAGTCGTACGAGATTTCTGGTGCAAATGGTGTATGACATACTTCCAATCCCAGCGAACTTTCACTTATTTGGTAAAAGAGACACGCCGTGTCTTTTTTGTGTTTAAGGAAAGGATCACTGCATATTTTAAGTAGTTGCAAAACCGCTTTGGGGGATGTTCGCTGCCGTTGTTAGAACGATATAATGCTAAAAGCAACAAATCTTGTTATAACAAATGCTATACCGAGCAGTTAATTTATCCATGGCAAAAAAGTTATAAAATTTGTCAAACCAAGGAAGAAAGCTAGGGAAAACAAACACTAGCCCATTCATTATTATCATTTGCTTCAGATTGGCAGATAAGAGTCGATCTCAAGTAACACATTTTCCCAGCACACATTTCTACCGCTGGATATAGTGATGCACTCAGGTTTAACAAAACAAATAATTCTGATTGAATTAAATGTTCTAGTTGAAGAATTTATGGAGAAAGTCTTCGAGAGTATGTTAAATAAGAACCAGGAACACAGTAAGTTTTAAGACTAAGAAGCTGTTTCCCCATTAGAGATAGAATGTAGAGAATTCGCAAGTCAATCTATACTAAAAGCCCTCACCAGCCCGATGATAACCGGTCAAAAAAGAAAGCAATCCATTCAAATTATCCAACAATCCGCAGAGAAGCCTACATGAAGGAATTGAATAAATAGCGTGAACGAGTGGTCTCGTTTGAGTTGAATTGTGTTAATCCTGAGAAATGTACGTACTTTCGAGAAAGAAAATTTAGAGTAAAAATAAGAGAAAGAAAAATGAAAAAAATGGAGTTGCGGGGCGAAGGGTCTATAGGTTTATAAATATGAGAGACGGATGTTTAAGAAATCTTATCACTACACATAGATAAAGGTCATAAATGTACAAAGTATGGTGACGATGTATATTACTAGTGTATTAGTCAGAGTTGGATTGTTCAAATTTTAGCCATAAACTGGTGTATTAAATAATCGTTTTGTTATTTTTATTTCTTGATTTTCTTTTATTTTAATAAACGTGTGATACATAATTAATGCGTAAAAACATGCTTGACTGGAACGTCGAGAGTTCCTCGGTGTTCCTCCTTACATTGTTTACAGTAAAGTCGTCAATTTTATCAATGATTGTATTTACACGTAATCCATTCGATAATTAAAGACAAGATTCTTTATATTATACATCTTTATATGATGTCATGAAGTTTAATTTAGTTATTTTTGCAGCCTTCGATATTAAACTTTTTTACTTACTTTGTTCATAACAACCACAATTTTAAATAATGCAAGAATCTCTTCTAACCTTGTTAAAGAAAGTGAAAATTTGCGTATATTAATATAACTTATCTCATGTTCCTTTTTGTATTATTATTTTCTCGACCACATTTTAACTACAACTGTAAATAAAATATACATCTATTCTCACCTCCGTTCAGATTAGTGTAAACACTAATATTTTCTATAGGTTTACATTAAGAGAAGAGTGATGAGTGAAGACCGAAATGAAAAATATAACGGTGCAGGAAATGTTAAAGAAAGGGCAAGTTAAACGTTGAATTTAAAGATATACAAGATAGCAATTAATATTTAATTTAAATTTTTGGAAATTGTAACTGTCAGCAAAATAAACATGAGGAAGGGAAAATCACGATAGGAAAATGCAAGGAAGTAAACTACTAAAGTCGTAGTAGCAGTAACATTTGCTTATTTTGAAGGTAAATGGGTGATACCTAGTTGCCATTCTAGTTGAACGAGTAAATTCATGAGTGCTGAACGCAAGGGAATGAGGATCACCAAAGCAGAAGTCGTAAAAATACTTGTAAGAAAGACAGGTAGAAAGAAGCTGAACCTGAGCTACCAAATCAGGACCGATTACATTCCAGACACTCTTTTGGGTTTTGTCAAGAACACCGAGATGAACGCAGTAGAGCTCGGCTACACATTACAACAGTATTCAATGCACGGACGAATGATAGATTTATAAATTTGCAAAATGGATTCAGACGAGAAACAATTCCTAGCTCGGCATAGCGAGCCAAACTTCTCAACACTGGATGTAGATTCATTGTATTCACTCAACTTGACGTCAACTGAAAGAATAAGTCCGAGGGGGTGCACTGTGTTGCTTTCAGAGAGACAAGTGTGATTTATTTTAATGGAAGGTATGAAAGCTTCGTTTCGATTGTTATTAAAAAGCAGCTTAGTTTTGAAAGCATTAAAATTTACAAGCAATTTCGTACCCCAATCCATTAGATTTGGAGGTCCTTTCCAAGAGCAAAAGTAAAGTGTTTTTTATCAGCCCTAGCAGAGTTTTCATGAGCCGAGAGTATACGTTGGTGTCATCTGCATAAACGCCAAGTTACGAACAGACTACACCAGCAAAATCATTGGTAAATATCGCAATAAGCGTAGAAACTAGGATAGAATTCTGAGAGAGACCCGTTCTCATGAAAGGATTTGGAAATATGCCCATTTAGATTTTATGACTTGACAGAATTGACTCGATTAAATTGTCCAGTTTTACCGTAGCTCTGTACTTGCACCGAAGGTCATCTTGTCGATCCCTATCAGAGACTCAACGTTTTTACCAAGAACCGGATATAGGCATTTGTTGTTGGCCGTTGGCACATCACCATTAGACCAGGAAAAGCAGAAGCCATACTGCTTGTTAGAAAATAAGTTGTTGGATGTGAGTTGTTAAATCATTTTAGCATTGATAAGAGCCTCATGCCCAATGCCTAGAGTTTAAAAAAAAAGGAGCTACAGAAGGTCTTCCAACAAACAGGAAAACAAAGAAGATGCAAGGCAATACTTTGAGGGGACAGGAAAAGTACAGAGGCACATTTTCTAGGACAATGATTGAAATTCTTTTGCATCTATTTGTTTCATCTAAGCTTAAATATTCGTAGAGACGAGAGAGAGTTTATGCATACTTCTTTCAAAGGGACCTCAATTCTAGGAGAAAAGTTGGTATGAGTACTAAAAGTGAGACAAATTAGGAGTCAGAAGCGAATTTCCGAGCAAAGCATTCCGTCTGTTCCGCCATTAATGTGAGTACCTCAAAATTATCAAGTAGTGGAGTGATCTAAAGCTGGCTGTTGTTTAGCACATATTTGCAGAGCCGCCAGTAATTTTCAGAAGAAAATATGCGGTGTGTTATAAGTTAATTCATTCTACAACAACAGCTTAGCACCATTTAGAACACGCTTGCATTCAGGATGAGCAGATTTAAATAGCAACCTATTATAATGAGACACGTCACACCGATAAAGTCAAACGCAGTGATTGTTGTAGGCAATGTCGTCAAAGTAAACAGAAGAGAGATTAGAAATAATTAAAAATAATAACCTCTGAGTGTGACAGAAAGGATAGGTATATATATATATATATATACTAAACGTTTTTACAACAGAAAGTATTGCACAAGAAACGTATATGACCAAAGAAATCAAGTTAATATCAAAATTTCACTATAATAGCATTTGATTTTATAAAGATACTTTTCTAAATGTTTTTTTTTAATTCTATCACAAATGTATGAATATATACTTAAATACACACACATACTCTCTGGATAAAACCTGAGTAAAAAGATGTAAAGGGAGAGAGGAATCGGTTACAAGTAGTGTTAAAGAATGGGTAGAGAGAAGTATTTGAAGAATGGTGTAAAGAGGGTTGCGTGAGAGTAAATTAAAAGGTATAAGAACAAGATAATGGGGAGTTTAGAGAAAGAATAATAAAAGGATTAGCGTCAAAAATGGGCTGAGTGGTCTACTGATAATATAAGCCAAATTAAATGCCAATAGAATATTGATTTGACAATCCATGTCAGATGAATACACCGTTCAAATAACGCTAAAAAACAATTGATACCAGTGAATATAGTATATATAAATTCTTAATATTACAATCCATATTGTAAAGTAAACAAGTAACTATGTTCTCAGTGAACAGTAATTTCATTTCTTTGGTTTGAAAGATTAAACTTTCCCTTAAACCTGATGATTTCTAACTTCTCGTTGAGACAATTATAGTAAGGTGCACGGAAGTAATTACCAGTTCCAACCATAGTAAATTCTTTCCATTTAATAGTCGTTTTTTTTTCTTTTACACACCAAGTAATGTATTATATTTATAAGCACTATTATTGAAAAATAGTGCGTGTTGATATCAGTGCGTTTTGAATGGGTTTTCAGTAGGCGAAATATAAACAGGTTAATATCAGGATTACCAATTGTAGAGATTGGTGAAGATAAGCTAGGGAACATCCACTGGTATTTGTTTAACCATCTCCGCATTGCAATGCATCATTTTTTCTGTATGTATATATTTTTTGAGGACGTTGTTATTGTGTTTTAATATTGTTTTCGAGATTATTCGTGCAACAATAACTTAAGAGAGATATTATTGAATATTTTACTAAGAGGATTAGTTTTAAGAAAAGTGTTAATAAATAAGTTTCGGAATTTCTGTCCCAATTTCTTCTTATTGTCATTAAACTGGGATATCTGAATTTCATAGTTGTGCTTTTAGAAACTATCATTCCTAAAGGCAAAATTTTAAAAAATCGCTATGATGATTCAAAATTGCTTGTTAGAAGTGTTAGTGTCTACTATAAATTCAACAGAAAAGGATATATGTTTAATGACTGACGGCTGGTTAAAATTAGGATATATATATATATATATATATATATATATATATATATATATATATATATAAAAATGAGATTTAATTAATTTACATTTAAATTAGATATAAAATTAGGATATATATATATATATATATATATATATATATATATATATATATATTGGATTAGAATTAACCTCCATATTAAGTTAAGTATTAAGTTCGAAAGTAACATGTAAAAGTATACCTGTTTAATGTTGGTGGTCATTTTTATCTTAACCAGCATTGGCATAAATTACCCCCCTTGTCAATACAGCCAATCGAAGTTAAATTATAAAGAATAAGTAATCTCACTAGAACTGAGACTTTAGCAGAATCCAAAGAATCTATTGAAATAGCAAAATATCCATTAGAGGTCTTTTTTGTCTAATATTCGTTGTTGTATCCCAGAAAAAAAACATTTGCATTGTAAAATAATATCCAGTTCATTTTTCGAAATTTTAGAGTATTCCTGTGCAAACTCTAAAGCCAGAATGAAAAGATCTTTAGAAATAGATAGATATGTCAAATTGTATAAAGATGCAATTATGTTTATTATGAATACCTTTTAACCAGTTAATAACATCAGCGGTATTAATCCATGGCAGAGATTCTAGGGTTCTTTTAATAGATTGGCTATGCTTTTCTAAAAAAGGTGTTACTGTTTTTTTTCCGACTGCATTAATTAGACGTGTAGACGGCTTGGCTCTAAAGTCTAAATGATATTTTATTTAATAGAACATAAAATTTCTTAGTTTGTAGTTTACTGATCCGCTTGCTTATATACAATTTGTCAGTAATATATTTCCCAAAGCTGTTGATTTCATCTGTCAGATTGAAATTGGTAGTTTCAATTTTTATAGCTTTTGGTTGAAGTATATTTAATTAATACCACATAATCCGAGGGGGATAACCTTTAAAAATTGGCAGTTTTTTCCGTTTAAACATAACTGTTACATCTAGTAATGTCTTTGAAGATATCATCCGTATTCTTTCGGAAATAAATATTTTTCTCATAGAAGGTTATTAATTATTCTCAGTAGATCTTTTTTTAAATCTGGTAAGCGCTTCACTAAGAGGTGCTGTTTTTAAACATTTAAAACCGTACTTTTCCGGGTTAGGTTCACGGTCGTGGTCAAACAGAAAGAACGGTGCTTTCCAACCCATTCTTCTAATAAGCTCTTCAGTTTGCAGGAACAGCCAGGCAAAATAGTTTCGTTTATTTGTGATGAGAATTTTTTTTTTTTTTTTTTTAGATATAATGAAATTAATTTTTTTCCGTATTACTGTAGACATTGCTCAAATATTAAAAAAGCTAATATCCAAATATGGCGTAAGAACGGATAGAATCAAATTCCATATAAAAAAACAAAAGAAAAATCACTATTCTTAAAAAGTGCTCAATAAAATTAGAGCGAATAATATTTAGAATTTTTAATATATGTATTGAATTAACCCTACAAAAAAGCCATTTTGTTTTCGACATTCAGTCAGTTAAGTGCCATACGTGATACACGCTTGGGCGATCATGTCTCGAAAGAGACATGACTGACTGGGCAGAAGATTATCCCGCAGTAGGTTGCCATTGCTTTCTGCGGTAGACTGGTTGCCAACCAAGACTATAGAACCCAATCCGTCCTGTTATTTGACCCATAACTGGAGGGAAGAGACGGATTAGTACCTTTCCCAAGGGTATTTGCGCGTATATGAGTGCAACGAATTCGACTGGAATTCGAACTTGGCTCTCCAATTTCTCTTTCCGAGTCGATATCCATTGGACAACAACGCACATCCTTTTCGACATTAACTGTTCCTTATCAGGTGATGGTGTTGATTGAAAGTGAAAGTTTTAAAAGTTTTAAATCTAACCAATCATCTTAATCATAGAGAAATTATTACGTAGTCAGTGGTGACCCAAAAAATACAAGTAATTTTAATTTGAAGTATAAAAGAACGGACTTAAATAGTTTATTTGTGCCCTAATATTAATATTTGATTAAAAAAAGAGTAACATAATTGATAAAAGAATAGCTTAACTTTACAATAAAAATTAAAATTTCTGTAATATATATATATATATATATATATATATATATATATATAGAGAGAGAGAGAGAGAGAGTGAAGTAAAATTAAGGCAGGCACGTTATTTCATGGTAAATCGGAAGTATAAGCCTTTTTCAGGCGAACCATCATCATCTTCCTTCTTTAATGTACAAAGGATTTTACACGAATCTATTGAACAATAAAGACGGAAGCTGAGGATGGTTTTCCTAAAATAGGCCTATACTTTCGATTTACCATGAAATCGAAAGTGTTTGCCTTAGTGTTTCTTATATTTTCTCTATATGTATATATACATGTATATTTGGAGCTGTCTTAGAGAGTTATCTTACCACTGTATGTACAGGATACCCATATGAATCCTTCTATACCCACAGTGCATGCTGTATATATATATATATATATATATATATATATATATATATAGATAAATAGATAGATAGATAGATAAATAGATAGATATCTCGAATTAATTTTAGAAATTACTAATTTTAAATTCAAAATTTAGCAAAGCATTAGATTTACATTATTGTAAAGTTATAGAAATATGAAACCAGAAAACGTGGGAGATGCCCACATATACAAATATATACATGTCCACATATGGACAAGTAAACAAATATATAAACAGTGAAACATATACTTATATATATATATATATATATAAACCGAATTTAGAAATTGATTTCATTGACGTTTCAATCTATCTCTTAAATTTTAAGACAAGCTTGGAAAAAGCCCACCTAGGCAACAATATTAGACAAGTAAGAACAAATTAGTATGATCACATGTGCCAGGCATAAACAAGATCAGAACAGTCATATTTCACTGTAAGAACAAATAAACATAAATATATACGCACGCAAATAAACAAATAAAAACAGAATATGTACACGACTAAAACTCCAAAAAGCATCATATATAGAATAAAAAAACACACAAATAGATCAACTTACATTTTAAGCATAAACACACGCAAAGAAATGCAGGAACACTAGCACAGAAATAAACACATACGTATATATGTGCAAAGATTATATATATATATATATATATATAGAAATATTAATATTTTTATAAAAAACAAACACATATGTACATTTGCCTTTGAAACAAAATATAAACATGCCTGCTTGTGCATGAACCCACACGCTCATCTACAAACATAAATTAATACGTAAACAAACTCATGCACCCAAGTGTGTTTATGTATGTATGTATATATATATATATTCTGATCTAAACACAGGTAAAAGACACAGTTACACAAGTAGTTAAAACCAGGTATTAATATGAAATTCAGAAACCATGTCAAATTGATGCTTTAAGAATCAACATTGTTAAACAGTCAATTAAAAAATCGGTGCTAAAGTATAACTTTTTAAATATTAACCAGATGGTATATGCTAGATTAAAGTCTATAAAATATTAACATGATAATCTAGGTTAGATTACATAACTCATAATGATATAATTTGGCGATCTAATTTAGATTAAATCCTTACATACATTTTCAAATTCATAATAGGGAAGCTGAAAATACCCATCAAATAATGTAACTAACAATTGGCAACACCGAATATATTGTGACACGTATTTTTAAATAATTGACTTCGAGCATTTTCGTAAAAAAAAATTCAGCTATTATGACATCAGAGCTATTTCATGAGATTCAATATAGCCTTCATTTTCCTAGATATTTCAGAGTAAAGTCAACGTAATACCAGTCTATGTACCTAATGGCTGAGCAACGTCTATTCTTTTTCGGCACATAAATTAAATATTTTGTAGAAGTGTCTTAATCCTTCCCAACTTTTGAAAAACCTTCGAATTTTATTCAATTTAATTCGAACAACCGACACCTACTTATTTTGATGCCTAACATTATTTAAACCTTGGAAAAACGGTTTACCAACAGCAGTAGTTTTCAATCATGAATTTGCGCCAAAGAAATTTTCCAAGGGCCCGCCAAAAATATTAATACAAATATGGCTAACACAGACATGAATGAATTGTCTGTTGTTTTAAATCTACCAGTATTAATAGTATAGACATACATGTTTGATTCTCACAACTCAGTGCGATTTTTCAGTCTGAGAAAATAAACTCTCAGATCGCTCGATTTGCATACGTAGTTGAAAAATTACCGCCTGAGATAGCCGTCGAGGTTTCAGATTTATTAGACGATATCCCTACTGAGAGGACTTTTGATTTTCTACGAGAAGCTATAGTATATCGCATAGGAAAGTCCGAGGAGAGACGAATAAATGACTTGTTTAATACCCTCCAGCTAGGAGATAACAAGCCCGCTTACTAGGACGGACTTCGATATCAGACTCTCTATTGTAAAAGCTCTGGATAGATAAATTGCCAACTCACGCAGCAAAATATTAGCAACCCTACCTGACGACTTAGATCTAGTAAAACTAGCTGAAATGGCAAATAAAATCACAGAAAGAGAATTTAACTAACGCTCTCTCAGCAGAAGTTAATTCATCTATAACAGACGATGTTATTAGTCAAATATATCCTGCAGCTAGAAAAATTATCTAATCAAGTGGAACGTTTGCATATAACTCCCTCAGCAAAATTTCGAACTAGGAACATACAGCGCCGAAGAAGTCGATTCAAAATTCATTATCGACATAATCAAGACATGCTTGCATTTTCGGAAATTTGCAAGTGCCGCGCGTTGGTGTAAAACATTGTGGGTTCATTTCGCGACCAAATAATAATGCTAGAATAATTCGTCTTCAGAAAACGGGGAACCCGACAGTCTTTGAAGACGCCAAACACTGTTAGGAGGATTGGAGTCAACTGTCTATTATATATACAAGACTCTATATCACATGAATCATTTTTCGCGGACTTTCCTTTTCGTGGACACCGGAGCACAAATTATCGTAATTCCCCCTAAAAACATAAGTAACATTACAACTGCTAGTTTCGCCTTACGTGCCGCTAACGGAAGCAGGATTAATACATATGGTCAATAAGCGCTTACATTAGACTTAGCGTTACGTAGATTGCTTTCCTGGCTATTTACAGTCGCGGATGTGAAAATGCCTATTCGTGGTGCAGACTTTTTAGCTCATTATCAACTTTCCATCGACATGTTCAGACACACGCTCCGAAATATTACCACGAGTATAAAACGTCCAGGAACGGTATCATCTCAAACATCTACGAAAATTTGTGTATCTCAGCTCAGCAATAAACCTTTACAAACTATATTAGATCAATTTCTTTCAATCACTAAGCTTTTTACCCTTATGGCAGAAGTGAAGCATAAAACTCTTCATCATATAAAACTGCTGTCCGCCTGTTTCTTCGCCACTTAGAAGGCTTCAGCCTGGTATGCATAGGGAGGCAAAGGCTGAGTTCCAACACATGTTGGATTTAGGAAAAAATCGCCCTTTCTCTAGCCCTTATGCATTTCCGCCTCACATGGTACATAAACAACATCAGGGGACTTGGCGGCCCAGTGAAAATTTCCATCGTCTTAATGCTCAAACAATTCCAGATAAATACCCAGTTCCAAACCTAATGGATTTCGCCATGACATTAAAAGGGGCAAATTTTTACTAAGTTGGATATTTGTAAGGCATTTTATCAAATCGCTGTCGCTGATCAGGATATAGCAAAGACAGCCATTATTACTCCTTTCGAGTTTCTGCGCATGCCATTTGGTCTGAAAAATGCTGCACTACGTGGTTTAAACTATTCATTTGCGTATGTAGACGATCTCCTGATAGCGAGTAATAACGAGGAAGAGCACATGCAACATGTCAAGCAGGTTTTTCAACGTCTCGATCATCACCGCTTAAAAAATCTGGAGAAATGTGTTTTCGCAGTGCATAGCATAATTTTCCTTTGACATAAAATAGACGGCACTGGAATCACTCCAATACCACAAAAAGCGGATGCCATTCAGAATTTTCCAAAGCCAGAAACACTACGTCAATTGTGAAGATTCATAGGTTTTATTAATTATTATAGGCAATTCTTTCCCAACTGCTAGCATCTCTTTCAGACTATTAAAAATTAAACGGAAGAGGAACGCCAAGATAACTCTGACAGATGCTTCACTTTCTGCTTTCAATAATGCCAAAACAGCACTACCTAATTTTACAAAACTATCTTATATCGGAGATCAACCGAACTCTTCTCTGTCCTTAACAACTAGCGTATCTACTGGTGCTATTGGTGTTGTAATTCAAAAGTATACCAGTCAGGGGTCAGTGCCAATATCATTCTACTCAACGAAACTTTCAACTACACAGAAGTATAGTAAATTTTCTCGAGATCTTCTAGCAACTTACGCATCAATCAATCATTTACGCTATCCTTTTGAAAGGCACGAGTTATTTTTACGGATCACAAGCCATTAGTATACGCCTTATAGACAAAATCTGACAATTAGAACCCTCGAGACTATCGTCAGCTTGACTTCATATCACAATTTACAACCGACATACGATATGACAAGGGAGATAAGAATGTAGTCGCCGATACGCTATCTCGTGCTGATATTTTATCCAATGTATAACAAGTTCTCGACCTGGAAAATCTTGCCAACAAAAAACCATACCATACTCTACAGCAGCTTCATACAGACACGTCATCAGAGTTGGAAAAACGACCTTTGCTTTTTAGCGATAAACAAATATGGTGTGACGTCACTACTCCAAACACACAAGCAGTTGTACCTTCAAACATTCGCAAACACATCTTTAATCACTTCCACTCAATACCTCACCCTGGCCGTCGTGGCACATCCAAGTTAATCTCTGATAGATTCCTGTGGCCATCTATGAGCACAGATATTAAAAACTGGACATATCATTGTGTTACTTGTCAAAAGGCCAAAGTCCACCGTCATATTAAGTCACCACAAGTCACATTCTCGTAGAGTGATAGGCGTTTTATTCATATCCACCTTGATTCTCTGTCGAACAGCCAACGTTATCAATACGTACTGTCCATCATAGATGACCTGTGGCAATAACATTAAAATCAACAACGGCGAATGCCGTTGCGAAGGCTGTGTTTCGAGATTGGATCTCAAATTTCGGATGCCCTTCAGTAGTAACTACGGGCTGTGGTCCCCAATTTCAGTCCACATTGTTTCAGGAGTTCATACAGCTACTCGGAACCCAACATATAACCACTATTGCCTACCACCCTATTTCAAACCGGATTGTCGAGCGTTTCCATCAAAAACTCAAAGCAGCCTTAGCCAGTTTCAGCGATTCACACCCCTAGGTAGATAATCTTCCCCTAGTTATGTTGTCACTACGCTCAATAATTAAGAAAGACACGAAATGCTCCAGAGCCGACATTGCTTTTGGCAAACGGCTTGTATTGCCAGGACAATTCTTTTCAAACACAGCTTACTGTAACTTTTACACAGTTCCTACAGAACAAAATGTCCAAGATTGCTTTTATTCACACCCGCAATTACTCTCGGGATATATTCGTCCCAGCATCTTTTAAAACATGTGAGTAAGTCATCGTCAAACAAAATGCTGTTATAAAACCTCTGTCTCCTACATATATTGTTACCTATAAAGTTCTCATCCGTGCTAATAAGTATTTCTCCATTCAGCTACTTCTTGCATTTCCAATATATCAATAGACAGACTGAAACCCGGCTATGTCGAGATTGTTGTTAACCCGAGCAACTCGGATAAGGAAAAATACGAGGTCATGCCTCGAAAAACAACCCAAATATCACAAACACCATTAACTGTGACAACACCGCAGCAACAAAATAAAGATGCTGTTACACGAACAGGCAGAAAAGTACATTGGCCTGCAAAATTTAAGTAATATATTTAGTTTGTGGTATGAGCAATTATAAAAAATTACAGTGTTGCAATTCTTTCTAATTTCTGCCGGGGTATTGTGACACATGCACACATATTGGGACACATACACACACTCATATTCACATTCACGCCTACGTATATAATAAATATTGTTCTAACCGTTTAGATTCAAATAAATGTAAGAGGTTCACTGATTGGGTCACGTTAACAAAAAAAAAAAATATCCTCAAATTTACCGCCAAATCGTAAGGGTTATTCGAATGTCTATTTTAAGGATTTGACGCGTATTTTTCGCCATTTGGTACAAGATTTCTCTTCGATATAACACGTAAGTCCAACCTTCTCTTACTGAATCAATTTTCTAAGACTCAGAATATGAAACTATTCACAAATTCAGAATTCTATACCAAATTTCTTTCAATATTAATCCAAACATAGATTACATTTGACACAGCTAAATCTTCCAGCAACAACGAACTTAGCAACTTATCTAAAAACATTTACACAATCTTCTGCAGAAAATGAAAGACATTTTAATCAAACACACTCAACGTCTGTACAAAGTATGTAAATATTGTTATTTGTTAATAAACTATTTTATAACAAATGATGCTTTAATCATTTTTACAATATTCCATTTGTTAAATTGATGTGTAATTGCAACCGTATAAATTTATTGTTGGAATGTAGAAATTTAGTTATGAAGTTTTGGGAATTGACTTGTGCCATGTAAAATTAAAATCTAAAATTTATGTGCATATTCAGGCCCCAACAATATTATACATATATTCTTAGAATTACAATTTACATCGTAAAGTTAAATTTAAGAAATATATTTAGTTTGTGGTATGAACAAATTATAAAAAAATACCCTGTTGCAATGTTTTCTAATTTCTACCGGGGTATTGTGACACATGTACACACTCATGTTCGCATTCACGCATACGTATATAATAAATATTGTTCTAACTGTTTAGATTCAAATAAATGTAAGATGTTCACTCATTGGTTCACATCAACCAATCAAAAACAAGGTTAGTTATCCTCAAATTTACCGCCAAATCGTAAGGGTATTTTGAATGATTATTTTAACGATTTGCTGCGTATACGTGTATGCATTCATTTTTTACTTTAAAATGTGTCTTGTAAAATTATATATATATATATATATATATATATATATATATATATATATAGGAATGCACACGTATAAAAGTAAAATCTAGGTGTTAACAAAACCCTGCTTAATGTAGTCTAAACAGAGTTAGTAATTACGCACACACATATATATATATATATGTATATAATATGTTACGTCTTTCCAAATAAGTTTATGCAGAAATTTAGAAAAAAAATGTTTTTTTAGTTCATTGCAGAATCCAATAATGAGAATTAATCAATCCAATTTCGGTTATGCAAAAACTGTAATAATTAGGATGTTTTTGACAACTCTAAAATTAATCATACTAATGCATAAAATTAAACTAAGCAGTGCTTCCAAGTAATCTTTTTAAAACAACTTAGCGAGAAATCTGCAGAAACTACGTAAATGTAACATTATGCAGTTTAACACACCCTTCATATAAATAAACCAAACTATTTAAGATCAAAAAGTGAATTAATGACCACATGCTGCCATAGAAAAAAATTTAAATCTTTAAAAATTAATTACTTGTTTACGTTCTTCTTTATTTAGATTATTTCCCAAACAAATTATACTATTAAAAGTTAAGAAATACACTCCTTTGATTTTAAGTACCTGCATGTTAATATATTTTTATTTACAATTTTAATTTTTTAATGTCTAAGTAGTTTTTAAATTTACACCTTATTAATTAAAAAAAATTGTAGGATTTTAACACCTAAGTTTTAACTCCATTGAATATTAAGTGAACATAATTTCAAATCTCCTAAACGATCAGATCGTAATATGCAACCGATGATTGAACAACGCATGAAATTTCGTATTTGCCACCAACGTTGTATATATATATATATATATATATATATATATAGTCATCCGCAGACAGATCTGTTTCGATCACAGCTCATCAGTACGGTTAGACAGCCGATTGCCTTTTACCCAGCATTGAAACCCGACCAAATTGGCGTCAGTCGGCGATTGTAACTCTGAGCTACGGGCGCTTGTAGAAGAAAGCATATTTTTTAGCGTGTATATTATCATTATTCACGCCCCATAGGTGAGTTTGTTCTAATTCCTTGCTGAATGAACGATGCATAGATGCCAGAGTAGCTACTGTTATTCAAAGTCTACCATTCTTCCATTCTTGAGTGCTCAGTCAGGGGGTATATATATATATATATATATATATATAATATTAATGTTTTTCCCCTTGTGCGAAACAAACATTTTTGTTTATGTACTTATTCTTCATATTTTCGATAAATTTAATTTTACTTATATTTTATTTTTATAATTTTCAGATTTTCTAATTAATTCTTCATTTTGAATTACTTTCCAACGTAGCAAAAACTTCATATCTTTCTCCTACACATCGTATATTCTTATGCATATATTGACTTTGTGTATATTTCGACACTTGCATTCTTTAACATTAATTTTAACCTCTACGAGAAAATGCTATTGCAAGTAATACCCGAAATTATTTTATTTTTACTCTCCTCAACAAAATTAAATGAATTCTTTTTTGTTGCTTAATACCTATGATTTTAATACCTTGCAATATATGCTGTTCTTTAAAGAAATCTCGTTATGGATTAAGATTGTTTTAACTTTCTTCTTTCTCTCAAATATCTTCATGCAATATTATGTGCATATATTAACGTCTTTCTTTCGTTCTACTGAATATCCTTATAGTCATATTTTATCATCTCTCGAATTCTTCTTCGCATTTTTATCTCTTTTCTGTATTAACAATTTCTTCTTAATCTTTGCCTTACGTTAAATTATCTTCTTTTGTTATTCTCTCCAATGTATTATATTTGTTATAAACTCGCATATTTTGCTTTTACTTATTTTGATTGTTCAACGTTTTGCCTCATAGGATACATTTTTGATACCTCATAATAAATGCTTTATTTTTTATTAGTAGTAAATGTAACCTTTTCTGGCTTTCTGGTTGTCAATGAAAGTTGATTCTAATTGGGAAAGAAATGAATGGAAGTTAGAGAAAGACCGAATAACTTCCGCGTCATCGTATGACGGTAAAGGGTACCAATTGCTCGTTAGTCAAACGGTAAGGGCGTCGACACTGCTTAGAAAATCAATGCATATATTAAATAGGAATCAATTTTCTTGCACGTTATCTCTGCTGCAGTTTCCCGTATCTTCGATCCGGCTTGTTATCTCTATTGATTCACTAACAAAGCCTTGAATACCATTACATCACTTCAGCATATCTAATAAAAATGATTTTGAATATAGGGTTATTTATATTACTTGGTGGATGTGATAGTGTATTATTTTTTCTGAAAGCGTGTATTGACTTAAAAGCGCTAAATTAGGAGACGTGTTAGCAGAATAGAAGTTTAAAGGAAGTGATCAGGAATGAGAATATGCGGGTTAACTTTTTCTGAGATTGAAATACTTATTCTTAGCAGACTCTTTTGCAGCTTTGCTGTTGCAAACTTTAAAAGATCGAAATATATTAAGAGGCATGAAATTGGAAATATCTAGGTTCCTTCAGGCTGTATTTGGATTAGTATCGCGTAGTCTGCTAGAGTAATTTAAGTTTTTGTGACCACAATCATATGGCTTCTTTAAGATGATAATTATTTGAAAATGTTGAAAAGAATACAAATAGAAGCAAACATGAGAAAGAGAAGCTATATAGTGTGATATTTCTACAGAAGAAGTCATAATTTTCATCTAAGATATGCAGACGATAGTTCTCCGAAGGAGTATTGGTGTGCCCAAGGATAGATTCCAAAAGCTGATTAGAGTATTGGGAAAAAGGTTTCGACACAAAGAAAGAAAAAGTACCACACTGTTGTGTAATATATGGATATACGGGACAATTTCTTCGAAGATGAAGAATGACTTGAAGCAACCGAAGTGTGTTTCTATAGAATGATGCTACGGATACCATGAATGAAATGTTGTAATATAAGCAGGATCTGAACAGAAAACCAGGTATACACACTACATGTCTCTCTCTCATATATATATATATATATATATATATATATATATATATATATATATATAGTCATCCGCAGACAGATCTGTTTTGTTGTATCACAGCTCATCAGTACGGTTAGACTCCGATTGCTTTTTAACACAGGATTGAAAACCGACAGAATTGACGTCAGTCGGCGATTCTACCTCTGAGCTATGGGCGCTCGGTAGAAGAAGGCAGCCTTTTTAGCGTGTATATTATCATTATACACGGACAATAGGTGAGAGTGTTTTAATTCTTTGCTCAATGAACGATGCGTAGATGCCAGAGTAGCTACTGTTTTTCAAAGTCGACCATTCTTCCAGAGTGCTCAATCAGGGTATGAGACCGTAAATAGTCATCCGCTGACAGATCTATTTTGATGTATCACAGGTCATCAGTACGATTAGACATCTGATTGCTTTTAACCAAGTATTGAAACCCGACTGAATTGGCTTAAATTGCTTTTAACCTAGTATTGAAACCCGACTGAATTGACTGAATCTACCTCATATTTCTTCGTCGCTGACGCTTGTGTGGAACAGGAAGGCAGCTGGACACTGACCGCATATACGAAGTAGCCATCTGGAATCGCAAGCCAGTCTCACTCTCTCTTCAGCTAAAAAAAATTACAGATTTACATAGTTTTTAAAACTCCTATGCATTTTTGATTTTCGGCTTGTCGGTTTGTTAATGTCATCTACGGCCAAATGAATATGTCAATCATCAGCCCGCGGCAGTTCATAATTTTGATGACATCATCCATGTCCGGATATATCTGTCAACCACCCTTCTTTTTTTGTTAACCTTACACACGGAAAGATGTAGTTCTTAATTACCTTGTTCTTCAAAGGTATATATTATACAAACATGTTAGCGACAACAGGATTTGAGAGTAAAAACAAAAAGCACTTTTATACGAAACACCAGGAAGAGACCACTGAAGCTCCTTGGTCATATAATGTAAAAAGCGGGAAAACAGCGCGTGACACACTTAAAGGGCTAATGCAAGTAGATCGTAGAGCAGGGTCTGAGAGATAAAACAAAATATATTAAGTACTACAAGGGACAAGAATATGTGGAAAGCCATGATCTACTTCCTGAAGGGACACAGCAAATAGGAACAATTTAATTTAACTTATTTGCTTCATATATGCGGGTTTATATTTGCATTTTATGTGTATATGAGACACGATAACTAGGCGTATATTAAGGTGCTTTTTAAAATATGTATTTTATTATAATAGATTAAAATAGAAAATGGTTAAGAATAGAAAATAGATTAGGTGACACGATAACTAGGCGTATATTAAAGTGCTTTTTAAGATATCTATTTTATTATAATAGACTAAAATAGAAAATGGTCAAGAATAGAAAATAGATTAAAAACATGTTTCGTTTAGCAAAAGTGAAAAAGAAGACAAAAATAAATAAATAAAGGCTTTTTCTTTTATGAGGAAAATTGTGAAAGAGAAAAGGGTATCAGATTACTGTTTTAAATCCTACCACTCTTCCGGTAAATATTTGACTCAGTGATTTAATGTGATAAGAGATAAAGTTCAGGAAATAGGGTTTTGAATGACCAGATCAAAGGCTGTCTTTTACTGTATCTTAAACACATATTAAGAATTTTCCGGCGGAAGATTTATTAAGATAAAAAGATAAAAAAAATCCTGGAAAAAAATACTAAGGCCAAGTACAGACTGGGTGTCTGCAGGATGTTTACACATCAAAAGACGGAAAATTTAAGTACCCTGAAATTTCGGACTTACAGTCGCTAATGTTTATCACCCGGTGGTCTAAAGCATTTCCGTGTTTCCGGATTAATTTTAAATATATGCAGGTGATTTTTCCGAGTGAGATCAGTTGAGTTGAGTTAGTTCCGCCGGGCGTGTGATTGAAGTAGAACCTCCGTTCGTCTTGTTTCGGTCAGTTCGGATTTGATCTCCATTAATTAGAGTTAGAGCTGTGTGTCACATTCGCCTGCCCCAACCGAAAAGGCTAACTCTAAACGAAATAAAGCATCCTTTCAACTCATCCAAGTTGTGGAAGTTCGTTCCTTATAGTTTTATCTTGTACCCCCAGGTTGAGGCTCCGACTTTTTCAACAAACTCCCGGCAACATCACGGCGTGGAGAACGGCCGCCGGAGAAACTGTTCGGACCGTCCGTTGGTGTGTTACATATATAATATGAGCAAAATTTCTAGAAAATGGAATGACAGGCAATGACACAAGGGGTCAATGCAGATAACATTAACTGTTGTGTAATTTTGATAAGGTAAAATTACTAGTTCATGTTTTAGCAATGTTTGGGCTTGTTTTGTCAAACACACACAATTATATATATATATATATATATATATCTATAAACTACAGAGCATAATTATTAGGTATGATGTATTTCATACTATTTTTAGAATTTATTGCTAAGTGAATAATTGTAAGTGAAAATAGAGTATTTTTAATACTGCACAATAACGTGCATCAAATGAATTTATAAATATTTAATAATTGCCTATATTGTTGTTTCCTAAATGAAAAAAATGAAGAAAATTGAGGGCGATTCGTACGAGTTCATACTTGCTTACTTTCCTTGTAAAATTTTGCAAAGTAATAATAATAAAAGAACAATTCTATTTTCATTTACAAACATTCACTTAAAAATAATACGAAATACAACATTTCTATTATAAAACTGGGATTCCCTAATAAATATGGCCGGTAGTTTATGTGTATGACACAAAAGTTATCCTATCAATGTTTTTTGTGAAAATTTCTTTTTACAGCATTCGACATTAACTTGATTTATGGCACCTGAAAACTGGATATACTGTGCTGAAAACAAATTTTTGTTGTCAAAATAAGCTATTTTTTATTATAATATTATTAATTTTCTCTATCTTTTATCAGAAGAAGGCCAAGGTAATACATTATGCTGCATTTATTAATAACAATGTTTATAATGGTATTTTGTTTGAAAGAGATATATTAATGATATGCTTTAATTAAAAAATGTAATTCACATTCGTCCATATGCATTCTTTAAAGCACATCAATATGTACGATGAGTGACGATTTTCTTTCATATTTAAATTCAAGTTTCTGAATATTTTTTATCTGTAATCAATATTGCATTGTGAATATGATATTCCTTTGTCACTAATAACACAAAGGTATCAAGGTAATAAAAATATTTGTATTTTTTTGGCAATAGACTTGACATTTTATAAAGAAAAGTAAGCAATTTTCATGGGTCAAAATGATTTTAAAGTTATATATTATCAAAACACTTTATAAAACAAATGGCATTCGACGGTATAACTTTTACCCTTAGACACACGAATAAGTAAGGTGTGTTAAGAATAATTTCTCACATTAAAATTCATGATTTTGATTATCTGCTATGACAATGCTTTTCTCTAAAATGAATGGCGCACAAAGATATTAACACTTAACTGAATAAAGGCAAATTAATTATTTTAAATTTAAAATAAAGATATGTAGAATTTTAACAAGTTAAAACTTAGATGTTTGTACACTGGCGAACAGACCTGCACAAACTCTCGAATTTCGTGAGAGTGAGGAGAGTTGTTGCAAACCCAGTATCATGAAAAATAATACCTAGCAAATACCATAAATATTCCCGACTCAACAGCCATTTCACTAACGGGGGTGCCTCACCGTAGACATAGCAACACGACACTACAATCTCAGGAAAATTCATAATTGTTCATATTAAGAAAAATAACAGGGTAACGAGTGTTACGTCTGTGGAAAGTATAACATCTTTCATAGATTATGCAAAAGTGTTTGATAAATTGCGGCATAAAAACACTGTTGGGGCTGATAGGTAATATTTTGGAAGGGTGTTAGAATAACCCAGAAGTGATAATTGCAACAAACTGCCTGCTTATCCATAGTCTTTTAATTCGGGAGATATACACATGCAGAAAAGAGTGTAAGACAGATATATATCTTCCTATTCAACATATTCAGTGAGGTAATTTAATGAGAATGAAACTTCTACCAGAATAAATTACTAAACCTAAATGAGATATGTAGTTAAAAATGTCCATAGCAGACATAAAATGGAACGTATTGTTGTTAGCGACAGAAACACAGAATACTGAAATGCCAAAAGCAAACTAATACAACAATTTACGTACCTGCGAAATTTTTTTTAACAAAGGAAGAAAATGATGGGCAATACTGAAATTCAAAGACGTATTACAATAGAGTACGGTACATTCCAACTGTTAAGCAAAGCGTGATTATCGCAGGACAGTTTAAAATACAGGAAAATGTGGCTCAACCAGGGAAAAGCAGCATCGACTTGTTACCTAATGTAAATTATCTTTAATAACACTAAATATAGAGCAATTTCTTCATAGCGGCAGAATTGAAGGAACTCTAACGTGGTATTACAGAGAGATACTGAGAATACTATGATCCCAAAATGAAAGAAACGACAACGTTTTAGAGAGAATAAAACAAAATAGATACTTATGATCAGGAAGAACCTGAGATTTCTGGGGCATATGATAAGAAAATACGGATTTGTAAACATTATTCTCACAGGACAGTATAAAGCCAATCTGGATAGAAAACAAACAAAGCGTAATCTACCACGCAAACCTGTGTAAATAGATGACCCAACAGGGTTCAGGTGACAAAACAAGAAGACAAATTTATTTAGAGAAATAAGGGACTGGAAATTGTGAACAGCCACAATCGACAACGTCCTGAAGGGACGCGACACATTTTTTTTTTAATCATATCACCCCAAGCAAGGCGGTGACGCCACTGATGCGCATGGGGCTACTTAAGAGTAGAATGATAGGAAAAAAAGAAAGCCGGGAACCACATCCTAAACAGGAAACAAGGGATGAGCCTCTTCACCTGTTCAATAGACGTGGGTGGAGTGTGAACCGGGCGATAGTTAAGTCTATAAGACGAACATTGATTTCCATCAGTCTCAGAAAATATCCTCCGTATGTTTTCTAGTTTTCTCAAGGAGAAACATTAAATTACATAAAACCACGTCTACAGATGTGTAAAAAACTAAATGAAATATGATTGTTAGAGTTGTCTATTTGCTGATACTATAGCGAACATCCGTAAAAACACACTTAAACATATATAGTAGAAATTATATAAACCGAGAGAAACAAATGGTTTAAATGTAAGATTAGTGAGAAGATTATATGGTTAAAAAAGAAAAACAGAACGATAAGATCATTAGGTGAGTTGAGCGTAGACAGCAAACGTAATGAAGAAGAGAAACAAAACGCGAAAAAGTAAAAATAGTGGTAAAAAGAGGAGGGCTTCTTTATGCTTTCATGAAATAGCGACAGTGTGTTTGGAGCAATACCAGACACATCTAGTTTACAGAACAAAACGAAATAAGAAAAATAATTTGAAATTGCGTGTCTTGTATCAGAAGATCTTTTCAGATAAGCCAGAAAACCTTTTGAGGAAAAATAAATGAAACGCACTGGCGACAAATCTCTCGCGAAATATATAATACTCTATATCTACACAAAATAGACGAACAATGTAAATAGACTGTCAAATAAACAGAAAATCAATAAAAAGTAACATTAAATATTAGAGAAAAATCATAAAAACAAGCTACCTGGAATATATCCAATGTAATTGGCCAATGTATTTGAATAAGAAAGAAATAGAAGATAAAGTAACCATGAATGCACAAAATAAATGTTACTGGAAATAAATATTTAGATAAAACGAAAAAATACAATAGAAATTGAATGAGTAAAGAAATAGATTTTTTAAATTCGTTTTCTTCCAAAAACTGAACCCTTTTTTAGTCGTAAAATGATAGTATATATATTTTGCGTGACTTCACAATATAACGACCAAACACAGAAGGAAGAACTTTTAATTTCTCTCTTTACTACAAAGTATAACAAATATCACAATTTCTTTTATTGATTTACAACTTTTGTAAAATGCATAAATTTACCAGATATAATATAGAAACCACATTCATCTAGGAACTATACTAATCTAGTGAGGACAACAGTACAAGAAGAGCCGAATTATATGCAGCACTTAAAAAAGATGGCCCATATTTATCGAAAAGAAAATAATCAACCAACACCATATTTATGTTGTAAGTTTTATAATGTACCACAGAAAATGGAAACAGCAAAACTTGGCGTCACTAACCAGAGTAACCTCATCAAAACAAAACTAGCTCTGACTAATATAGCATATCAATAACAATTCCAATTACAAGAATATTTCTTGTTACGAATCAATTACCTATATCTTACATACTAACACCTCCTTGAGTAAACGCCTCATATATCACGTGTCTGATCACAGTAATACTGAAAAAACATTTACTAAGCCATAATTTACCAGAAACCTTAAAGTAATTTCTTGTCGATAACACAAAAATGTTTTTAAATCACACTGTCTTAGACATCTTGTTATTTAAAAGAAAGTATGCATCAAATATATTTGCTATTCTATTAACCCTTCATCGTATGGTAGTGGAAGGTCTTCTAACAATAGAGATGGCGCTCACGTCAATTCCAGCTAAGCAAGACTTATAACTGTTAAAAACGAAAATTTCTCTTTACAACGCCACATAGCTGAAGTGATATGGAATGAAAAAAATTGAAAATATATAGATCAAGAACAAAAATACCATCGATAATAGCTATGCAAGTAGACGAAAACGCTAGTCATATTAAAAATTATATATAATTGTTATATCGCTTGATTTCTAAAAAGGGGAAAATTATTAGGATTCAGAAAAACTCCAAAAATAAAAATTGAACATTTTTTCGAGTGCATTTAATGAAATATGCATGAATAAGAATTTGCTGCTACGTTTAAGCGAGAACATATGAAAAACTACTACAAACCTGAACATTTTGTTTTGACATTAAAAGAACAATGTCTACTCCGGTAGTTAATAATGATGGTAAAATCGTTTTTATTTTTTGATTTTATGAAAACAACTCTTCATTTGGATACAAAGTTCGTACAAGTCAAAATAGCTTAATAAAAAATAAAACAAAAAAGAACGGAAAAGAAGAAGAGAAATCAAGAAAAAGAAAAGAAAGAGGAAAAGAAAAGATACAGGAGAAAACGAGAATTTAAGAGAAAAATAAGTGAGAAAATGTAGAGAAGAGAAGAGCCAATGAAAACAGCGAAAAGAAGTGAATTCAAAATTAGGACAGAAATGGATTACAGACTGATATTGACGTATAGTTACAATATTGCAAGTCAGATCACATAACATTTATAAAATGATGAAATCACATACACATACACAAACAAACAAACATTTTCATAAAACGATATTAAAATAAAATAATACGAAGTTGTAAATTCATTAGACCTAATATAAATTAGAATATAATTAAAGATAAAGTAAAAATAAAATAAAATAAAACAAAAATAAACAATACATTTATTAATTAAAATAAAATTTAAAATTAAAAGAAATTCATGAAATCTATATATAAACACACACATTTATATATACATACATATATGTTCATAAGGAATTAAAAATTACAAGGTAAAAATTAGTACAGCAGGAGAAAAATAAAGACTGTCAGTTAATATATGGCTAAACTTATCAACAGTAATTATCTAATGTGCAGAATAGCGTAATTGTTCGAGGAAGAAAATTAGAAACAGAAAGCTCATATGATATAATCCTCGATTGCATCAATTAGTTATATTAACCTGGGATATCAATTTCTTAACATTTCGGATGATGACGTTCCTACCGTCTTAGTATAGGTAAGTGCTTAAAATTTGTTTCAGGAAAAATTTAAATGCTTGTGTTCTTGCGTGGTTTAATGTTTGAACTTTTCTCATTTGATGGTTGTAACATTATCTTCCGTTTTTTAGTATGTGTATCTATATCTATATGTGGTAGTTTTCAGTTTGCGTTTTGTGGGATGTGTATTTTTTATGTTGTTATTTGCGTATACTTGTTTGAATCTCTACATTTTCCAGTTATTTCGTGTTTTTTTTTAGTTTTTACTTTGATTTAAATAATAATTATTGCTATTTTTCTCTCTAAACATATTTGAGATTTTCTGCTATTGATGCATAGAAGTTGTCTTTTTAAAGATTTCCATTTGATACTGGTTGTAATATACATTTCTTTCTGGTTCAATATATATTTTGATAGTGCTGTATTTTTTCGTATCATACTATGAGGAACGAGAATTTCTGATTGTTGAATTTTTTTATGAAGATCAGGTAAGAAAAGGATCAACCAAAAACAATAAAATGAAGTCAACTAAAATGAAAAGAAGGAACCAACTTATTATGAAAAGATTAAGGGTTATCTTATTCACAAGTATAAAATGAAAATTAATACAATAACAACAACAATAAAGAAGAAATGAACCACCTGCAAACAATACAATATTAAAAAGAAGTCGTCACAACAAAATCAATCATTAACAAACACCTGTAGAACCACTCATATATCAAAATATCAAATTATATTAAGCGCCATCAAAAAAAATCGGGCACAAGAATTGTCTGCTCAGTAACAAGCTATTTCACATTAAACGTATTAACGCTCTCTCTCATATATATCGAGTACATTACAACAAAACCTGTTTGTCAAAATATCTTTGTATAAGTAAGCCACTGAAAAACAATAATATTGGCAGTGAGCATTATCACAACTCAACTATATATATATATATATATATATATATATATAATATTTTCTTACCGTATGATAAATAAGTACACCAAAAAGTATTTAACATCGATAATGTAAAAAAATGCTTTTCAATAGTAAGATTTTTTTCTAGGAAGTTTACACTTGTTTAATATTACGGACACTCATATAAATAGTTAACAATATTTATCTGAAATAAAAATGATTTTATACTCATATTTTCAAAATAGATTCATGAAACATTTCTTCTAATGAATGTCTTCATTCATCTTAGTTTAAAGCCAAAATATTTTCCAAATGTGCGCATGATACAGCAATTATAAATGATAATTTGCCGAAATATTTCAATTTTTTTACTTTGATTTTCTGAGGAGGCTTTATTCTTAAGTTACTGACTAATAAGCCCGTGGCAAGATCTCAGATAAAATATCCGTAAAAATTCTCAGATTAGAACATTAAGAGAAATAAATTTATTAGATTACGTTAATAGCATTAAAAAAATTATGAATGTTGAGAAAAATGTAAATATTTGAAATTGAGATTTTTTTCATTTCACTGAATCTGACGTTAAAACACTTCTTGCCATTTGTATATGAAACGACATCGTATACTTTCCGTCTTTCCACGTGATCAAAATCGAACAGGTCATGATATTCTTTAGGTATTGACAATGAGTAATGTTCGTGCTAAATAAGAATAGACCAAGCAAAATATTATGAAATTGAAAGTGGTAAGTGCATAGTTCACAAAAAATAAGGCAAGCAAAATACCCATACAGCTAAGTGCATGAAGATATAGACAGATGATATACTGAAATATTACTAAACTAAATATTGCAGATTTTAAGTAAAATATACATTGCAGTATTGTAGCCTTAATTTTATACCAAAATTATTTAAATACTATGGGGCAAATATCAGAACATCAAGTTAAAATATGTATATATGTGATCGTCTCGCTATTTTGAAGTCACAAGTATGATGGCCAAAGATTTGAACATACCGGCCTTGTTCTAACTTATAATAATGCCCTATTTCACGCTCCTTCCCAAAAGCACGGTGTTCCGCTCAGTATACATGTAAATAAATAAATGAATTAATTAATTAATAAATAAAACGTGCTGTCTCAGCAAGTGGATGGAACAGATCAGTGGGCCATATTATAAACCAGGCATCATCAGATAAGAACGGCCAGTAAGTTTATTCAACTTTTACTAGTCTTAAATCAATGGCAATCTCAAAATTCCGTAACACTTCATCTTCCCAGATATCTTGCAAACAGATGTGAGATTGCCACTAGTTAGGGTTTCCGCATTTTACCTGGGTAAACTTTACTTATCATACAGAAAAATCTGTATAAACCAATATTTTTGACACATTAAGGTATTCTATATAATCAAATATTGTCCACATTTTCCCCAATTCATCCTTTAACCAAATTGTTTTTATTTGAAACTGAAACTGAAATTAGAGAATCCCTTTTTTTTATATTTCATTGATCATGTTATTTTAATACATATAGAACCTATTGCTCATTTTCAGTTTAAATACATTTTTTCTATAAATTCGTTTTCAACGTAACGTTTATGTCACGATAGTATGATGTCATCATTGTATTGAGTTGAAATCATGACCTACTTTGATTTATTCTACATGTACTAAAGCCTTTAGAAAAAGTACAAACAAATCTTCGTCTATCCCTATTTTAAATGGTATAGAGCTCAGTGTATTTAATTAAAAAAAAAAGAAAGAGGAAAATTTCCGTCTGGTTATATTACACAAGACATACAGACAAATGGTCTTGTTACAGTACGAGCGGTGCTATAACTATCTTAAATGGTTAGGAGACTATGGTTTGTATCAGGATAGTAAGAACTGTTATTCCCTGCGTTACTTATTACTGTTCTGTACAGAATTTCGTCGTTTTTCTAGTTACTTTATGATTTTTTTCATTTTCATGTCGCAAAAATGTCAAAACATTTATTTTCGACCAATGCTTATCAATAAGTGAAGTTAACTTCAAAGTAAAAAACAAGAGTCTCAGACATAGAGCATGTCAGGGAAATTCATTTTTATACAAAGATTTTATTTTTAAAACTGACCATACTGCGAAATGGCACACAGAACGAAATCGGGCCTAGACAACAAGAAGTGGAAGACAGTAACTAGATTTGAACATCTACCTCTTTTCTATTTTGATTGCTTACATTAGTAGGTCTTAACCCCAGGATAAAACGTGATTTACTGCTTCCAATTTTGGTTTTCATTCTTTGTTAACGATCTGACTGAAAGGTAATTTTAACCGACAAGCGTTTGATTGGAATGAACTTGACCCTGTTAGCGAACATGCTTCCGAAAATTTGGAGCCAATGATCATCTATCCTAACTATGTGTTAAATAGCTTAATCATCCAGGAATTGGCCAAGTGTGGTGAGTAATACTAGACACATGGGCTATCAGAGAGGTATTCCACCTCAAAAAGTAAGTATGCCTAAAATAACAAGATGTATAACCTTATTTTTTAGGAAATTCTAAGAGAAAAAAACATACGTAATATAAAATCGTTCGTATGTTAGACATTAAACAGTTTAAATATTGAGGTTAAATTCACTTTTTATTTACATGGGTTTACTGTGTAGAAACAAGAGGATTTTTTACAACATAAACTGTACATCCATTGACTTCATATATAAACCGGGTTATCTTAAATTTGTTTCCTCAACATCAGGATGAATTCGATACGTTTATTCTTGAAATACTGTGCGCATATATATATATATATATATATATATATATATATATATATATATATATATTACTGTAATATACATAATAGAAAACATTCACGACACAGAATTTCCCATATTTAGGAATCATATTCTATGACTTCATATTCAAGCGATCATTTGGAGGTGACTGGATTTTTTTTCAACATGTGACATTTCTTATTTAAATATAAATAGCTTCTGATTAAGTTCTTAAATAACAAGGTCATTTATATATTCTTAACCCTTCCGTGCTAAAAGGGTATCAAGTTTAACGCTATTTTCTCTTTGTTATAGATATACGAATACTACAATCTATTTTTATTCATATCAACTTTAACTTTAAAATTTAAAACAAGATAAATAAATTAAAACTAAGTTATGTTTAAAAAGGCTATTTTTTATGTATAGCGTTTATTTTAGTTTCGTAATTTTATCGATTTTTATCATGTATATAAATGCTTATTTTTTTCTAAATTTTAATTATTGCCTAGTGTGAAGCTTAAACAGTGTCTACAGAAAACGGACATTTCATAACATAAAATTTAGTAAATCTTTATTTTTCACATTTCTGATAATATATTTCTCCTTGTAAGCCCAAAGAACATAAGTCGTTTAAAAGCAGGCATGCTCGTCTTTGTTTTAATTTTATAATTTACCTAGCAGGCATTATCAGTTTCCTTTAATTTCCAGAAATGTATAGCTAAAGATGGTTGGATTCTGAAATGGTTATTTTTAAAGGAATACAGATCCTGGCTCTAACTTAGTTACAATTATTCTTTCTGCTACCTAGGTTAAATGTTTTAATATATAGAATCTGTATCGATTAGATTGTGTATTGTTATATTACAGACTCAGTAAGACATATTTGACATAATGGACAGTTTTCCGGAATACTAAAATATTAAAATGTTTCTTTATTCTCATTTATTTTTTCATTTATGTTTCTGCTCTGAATAATTTTTTATCTTTATTTATTATGCTTTTTATGATACTTTCCAAATTGTCATAAGAATATCCTAATTTTAAGGTGTTTTTTTAAACATTTTTAAGTATAATTTTTTAGAAGTGTTTTTAAATTGTTGGAGAAATTTGTATCCTAAATTACTTTTAACAGTTTGGTTGAAAGTTGGTGTATACTAAATGATTCTTCTACTACGTTTTTTACTATTTATTCTTTCATGATTATAAATATATATAACATTAGGGTATTTATAGCAAATTTCATTTAAAGCATTATTATAAAATTTGTTATGTTTGTAGAATATTTGTGTGGAATTTCAACTGATTTTTTCTTATTCAGTGGATAGGGGCATGTCTTTAATCATTACACCCCAAGCAAGGCGGTACTGCCACTGATGCGCAGGGTTTTACATAAAATAAAGGTTTAGAAAGGAGGAGAGTGAGATGAGAGAGGGACCAGTTACAGGGGTGTCAGTGAAAGAGCAAGAGAAGGATAGGAACAGGTGTGAAGACAGTTGCAAAAGAGAGAAAGGAAAAAACAAAATGTGGAGGGTGATGTAGAAAGTACTGTAGTCAAGTGGAGAAGACATGGGTATTGACATTGCATTTAAATTCCTGGATGTTGTAGCCTTCAGGAAAGCAAGTATATGGAAGGGAGTTTCCACAAACTGGAAGTGCAAGAAAAGAAGCTACTGGAGTATATTTGTCGGCTGCATTGGTTGATCTAATTGTAAATTGGTGTGACCTTGTTGATAGTTTGGTTGCACGAGTAAATTTTTGTGGACGTGGTACTAGTGACAAGTTATTCAGAGCAGAAGCCATTAAAATATTTGTAGAATAGATAGAGGGAAGCCATATACCGTCGGTGAGAAAGTGGCTGGAGTCGAGCTGCCAAGTCGGGACCTATGATATTACGGATTCTCATTTGGAGCCTGTCGAGAACACTGATATGAACAGTAGGGACGCCTGGCCATATATGACAGTAGTATTCCATGCAATGACGGATGGTTGATTTGTATTTGTGCAAGATGTAATCTGCCGGAAGAAAATCTTCATGGCCCGACACAGCGACACAAACTTCGTAACAGCAGATTTGGCTATTGACTTAATGTAATGATTCCACTTGAGGTCGGAAGATAGGCTAAGGCGGATGAGGCGCAGCATGTTGTTTTCAGGGAGACTCGCTTGGTCCATGCTTATGAGAGGCAGGAAATGTTGCCGGTGATTGTTGACAGATAGCAGTTTCGGCCACTTCTTATTTCAGTCCACCACTTAGTGTAGATCCTTATCAAGAGCAGCAGCAAGTTTATGTCTGTAAGCCACGCCGGATTTCTTATGTATGCGTGAGTAAATTGAGGTGTTATCAGCGTAGATAATACTTAGGACTTGATCACGTCTGGGAGATCATTTATGAAGATCAGAAAAAGGGTCGGGCCTCGAATAGAGTCCTGGTGGGGACACCAGCTTTCGTGCAGTAGGGTGTGGAGGCATGCCCTTTCAAGACGACCTTTATTATGCTATTAGATAGGGAAGCTTGAATCATATCAAACAAATATCTACAGGAAAAAAGACTATGTGACTTAGGGTGGATATGTAGATTATTGCTACTAGGTTTCTAGAAGGTTGGTATGTATTCTTCATTAGGTCTAGAATTACCTCTATGAAATTTACATTTTTTATTTTGGTGCTAATAGTTACTTTTAGATTTAAGCTATGAAATATTATTTATAATTTGTGTAATCTTATTAATTTTAAAATAAGTCGATTGGATCAGGTCACGCCACAACCAATCTCCTAACTTGAAGGTTGGACTTGAAGGCCACTCTTTCTATGAAATCCTATAACTTCGATACCAATTTCTTGATGTGGTTATATTATATAAGTTGTATAAATAGTTATATATTATCAGAAATATGAAAAATAAGTATTTACTAAAGTTTAGAAAGGAAATGGCAATGTTCTGTAGACATAGTTTAAGCTTCACACTAGATAATTAAAACTTAGTGTAAATAAAGAAAGACAGACAATAATATACATGAAAAACTGATGAATAACGAATAAAGAATAACATCACACTACACATAAATAATTTTTTATTCAAACATAAATGGGTTTAAAAAAAATTGAAAAAGAAAATAAAGAAATAAAACTGTATGGTTGGTACGAATAAAAGTAAAAATCAATTGTTACAGCCATATATAAAAAGAGGAAATAGCGCTACACTTTATATATATATATATATATATATATATATATATATATATATATATATATATATATTAATGCAGGTTTCATTGAATAATATAGACAAGTTTTGTCTATTAATTTTGTGTAGGATCCGTTCATACCGTCTGATATACTTGATGGTGATGTCGTTAAAAGACAACAAAAAATCACAGTATTTGTTGAATTTTTTATCAGGTCTAAGCTTTCGGCTCCCATAAGCCATTATCAAAGAGTAAATAATAACACACAGTAAACATAGAACATTTAAGCTATTAACAATAAAGATAATTGAATTGAAAATATAAGTCTATCCCTACCGTGGCGGATGGCCGAAGACAGTGACAAAATAGTGGTGTTGTGGTCCCTGGTCTGATTACAGACATCAAAACTTGTCTATTATTATTATGAAACCTGCATTAATGAAAAAATGCTGCCAAAATACACACAATATATATATATATATATATAATCTATGAAACTAATAGCCTATAAGTAATTACGCACTGCGAGAATTTCTGATAAAAGTTCTGATAGAAAAAGTACGGATTCACACATCTGAATTCTTAAGATTACTATAAAATATATTACAAAACATTTAATTTAAATGCACATTCTTAAAACTAACACGAATTATTTGATGGGCTGTATGTTTTAAAATAAACGATTTGCTGGAATTGTACATAACCAAGTTTTAAATGTTCAGTTTGCTTCATTATTTATCCCATAGTGGATATACAATTGATGGATTCATACATTTCGTATGCATATTTATGCAAAAGAAATGTAATGATCATGGCGTAAACTTGAACTCGCCTCGAAGATTTCCCTTTTCGAACCGCCACGCATTACACGATTTGCATAGAAAAACCGATATCTGTAAAAAAGTTAACGCTTTTTTTCTATTATCAATCTTTTTTTTCTGCATAAGTGACAAGGCTATTAATTACCTAGCTCTTAGGCTCGAGGAAACCGGTATAATTGGCGTCAGTAAATGAAAACTAAGTTGATGTCATAACTACAATCAGAAAATATCTTTTAAATACTAAGACATTTTCATGTATTTAAGAGAGAAAAGCAATGCATACAAGAGAGGAATAACCTGTTCGAAACGAAAAACGATCGTGCCTGAGATAAAAAAAAAACCCCGACAAATAGGAGGTGAGGCTATATTCTCCTAATTGTGACATAGAAGAACAAGCAGAACTTAACTATCAATGGTTTCCATTGACAGCCATGTTGTTAGTTCGGAACCGGAATCGTCTGTGTCTTACAACTCATGCGTTTTTCTTCTTACATCAAGGGTGATTGATATCCCTTCGGAAACCTTTTCTTTGATGTGCAATCATTATTTCTTTGATCTTTCTTACTCTTTTTTTATTCATAGTCTTTCCTATTCTTGTCTTAAGCCTTCCGATGTTTCTTTCTTTCTTTTATATTTTTTCTTAGCTTATCGTTTTCATTTACTATTTGAGAAATTATATTTCTTTCTATATCTGCCTCTTCATATTTCTTTCAGTCTTTAGATTTTCTTTTCAATTTCTTTAGCGCATAATACATTTCTTTTTAGAATTTGTGCTTCCTAACATTTCTTAGATTTTATCCTACCTTTTACGTTTATCTTTCTCGCTACAACTCGTGTTCCTTTCTTTTACTGGCTGATTTTTTCCATGCGTTTTTCCATTAAGTTACCTTTAGTGCTTTTGTGCAAATCATGCACATCAGCCGAAAAATTAAAAAGATGATCCATTCTTTCATTGATGTGAAAGTAAAATACTAAAATATAGACATTTCAGACACTCTGCTGAGATTACATCGTCGTTCGATCTGTTCTACTGGTAACGTAAAGTTAATACTATTAGCGTGATTGTGTCATCATCGCCCAAACTGATTCCCCAATCACACGTTTCTAATGTGAAGGGTGATTACAGATCCAGCAGCTTGATAAAAATAAACATCTGTCAAAGATGAATGAATCATATTGTAAGATCGAAAGCCATCAAAAAGAATAGGCTAGATTCCGCTCCATAGATAATCATTTAGCCATGGTAAGGATGACACAGAATCCTTGGGTGGAGGACTTCTTAAATTGTATGGACAGCCAGAGTAGAATTTTTTCTCTCTAGGAAATTAATAGCTACGGGTCCATCACCAAGTCCAACCTTCAAGTTAGGAAATCGGTTGTGGCGTGACCTGATGCGGAATGGGCTGCACAATTACTTCTAGAAGAAAACACGCAACGCATGAATAAATGTTTATCAAAATTTCACAACTTATGTGGGAGAACATATCAAGTGCTCAGTTAAATAGCGACTAACATTTGGCGGTTGACGTTGAGGATAACATTACAGGATTTATGTAATTTGCCAATAAAATATATAGAATAAAAGATTTAAATGAAGAGACATTTTCTTTCAGACGGTTCTTTTTAATTGTGTATAATATTTATTGCTTATTCTCATAATAATTACGGATCGTATGATATCTTTTTACAATTACTAGAATATAAATCGGTCAATTTACATCTCATAATGACATAAATTCTATTTTTTGAATCGAATATATTCAAGAATATATCATACAAAAAATTCTCAAACATACACTAATAAATGATAATGACAATATTCAACGCAAAAGCTATGGATTGACAATGACAGACTTATATAACCGACAACATAATCCATGTTCCATGGCGTAAATATGTTCTGCGTATTGTAGGATCGTCGGTGCAAACGCACTAAAATAATAAATTCACAATTTTACATAAAGTGCCGGTATTGTATTCATAAAATCTGATTGAAAGTTTTTATGAGTTCGTCAATAGAAAAATTCTTGCTCTTTTAAAAGGACAACATATAATATCAAAAATACTACTCCAAAAATATTTGGAAACTTCTATTTTATACGCTATATTTACAGAGACCTCGCACCAACAAGAACAGCTTATTTCAATTTCTGCAAAAAGCTTTGATTAGCAATATTTTTCCGATAAAAACACAGAAAGTTTTAGAGTTGGATGAAACAATTTCACATCAAAACCTGGATATTTTTATTCAGATGTAAAAGAGGTTTTTATGGCACCAATTAGTCGGAAATAATTGGGAATAATTAATTGAATAAAATATTTAAGTTATGAACTCGAAATAATATAATTTAAAATATGCAATAATATAAAATATGCAATACATGTTGTGATGAGTAAATTGTCACCATCTTATATTTTAAATTTCGCACATGCAATTTCTTATTAACGGGGCAATATATGAAAGGGTCAGTTGAGAACAGTCTGCGAGAAAAAATAAGCACTTTTACGATCCGCCAGAAAATTCGAAACGGAATGCTCTACTGCTTCGTATCTGAAGCAGAATCTCGACCGTGAGCGTAAAGAGATCTCGGCAGTCGTGTCTATAAGAATAACCAAGAAATGCAACTTGCACTTACTGCTTGATCAAATTAGTATGGTTAAAACCTTGGTGGTAAGTAAGTAGTAAGACATTCGTACTTTGATATGTTCTTTACTCTGAATATTCATGGTTTTGTTCGTGCATTGAAAACTTCTAATAAAACGTCTACTGATCTAAACAGTACTACATTTACAGTTGCGTCAATATAGATATATATAGGATAAACAAGTAAAACCCGATCCTAATTAGTATTGATTCCATTAATATTAAAATTGATCAAGGTGGAGGACGCAATGCAATTATTATAATCTAATCACAGAGCAAATTATAAAATAAAACAATTTTGATTTTCAAATTCGTTGCATAGCCATTTCTACGAGAATAATCCCGCGTCTTCAGCAACGAAAATATTTATTCAATGAAATTCAAATGATAAAAGATTTCACGAGTTAAATTTAATTCTAATTATTTTGAAAATTTTTAGAACCTAATTAAAGGTGACTTGGTACGAAAGGAACAAAATTATTATATTTTATTCTTATTTTTATTGTAAAGGCCCTGCTAAAAGTTAACCAAAACTAATATTTATGTGTAAAAGATAAATTGGATTTAGAATTAAAATTATATAAATATATACATATACATTTAGAACAAAACCCAGGGAAGTTAAATGAGTAAAATTGTTATGACCAACAAAATGGAAATAAGAATCTTCACAAAAACAAATTAAAATATATAAAAGTACAGTAAAAGATGGAGACTAAAATTAGTTTATAGAGTCTTACATGTTAAATAGTAGATACTTAGATAAGAAAAAAGAAAGAAAGAAGGAATATATAAGGCTGGAATCAGTACTAAGTTAGTGGGGTTCAAATTTACTAGCTTAAAAGTATTAATTTATTTTTCTAAAATCACAGATTAAATTTAAAATTTAAATCGTTAGTTTTAAAATTCACAAATTTCGACTCATGGCGGCATTTGCTAACGAATTCTTTCCGTAAGTTCAAAAGTAGTTGAAGATTTGGGTATTTTAATATGTATAGTTTTTCATGTAAACATAGATTACACCTATATGAAAACTCCTAGGGGTACGAGTCTATCACTTTCCAACTAACTATGGGGTTAGCCATTCTTCCTTCATTTTCCAAAATCTTCGTGAAAGGGCTGTTTGATATATTTTTGGATTCTACCTGTACAAAATCTTTTGTCATATGAATTTATTTGAATAAATGTTTCTTTTGCTGAAGACGAGAGATTATTCTCGTAAAAATGTCTATTCACCCAATTTGAAAATCGAAATATTGTTTTAATATATATATATATATATATATATATATAATTATATATTATGTCTTTTGTGACATGTAAAAGGTTTTTAGATGGCACCAAGTTATCAGAAATAACTGGGAATGTTGTTTTCATATGTTTATTTTTTTAGTGTTTGTTCCTTCATGAATGGGTAGAAATCTTTTATATCCAACTGTACATATAAGAAATCCTCTTTGTTGACAATACTGTTGAAACGATTGTTTTTCTATTAGTTTATTTCTAGCTTACGCCTTTTATTCAGCATATTTCTTCTATTTGTTTGCTTATATTACCAATGTTAGTTTTTGCTGAGTTTATTAAATGCATGTTAATTTTTTTTAAAGTTTTATATCGGATGTTTTGTTTAGGGAATTGTTCTGTTTACATAAGTTGTTTGATTCGGTTGTTTAGTTTCAATTCTTTGTTTATTTTGTTTTCTTATTAGGATTGAAAGTACAGTGCGATGCATGGTTAGTTGGACAATTTCAGTTTTAGATAATATTGTAATGCTAGTTTTTCACGTTTCAAAATTAAGGGTGCTGCATGGGATTCTGCGTATAGACTTTCAATGGGTGATGTTTTAAAAAACCCTAGAACCAGTTTTATTCCTGCGTGGTGTATAGGATTAAGGAATTTTAGACGGAGACAAACTATATAGGAAACATCTATAGTCCAATTGAAATTTTATTAAAGCTCTATATAATTTTAGCAAAGATATGCGACTATCTCAGTCAGTCAGTGTTTGTCGATGATTCGAAATACTTGTAATGCTTTGAAACATTTCTGCTTTATGTACGTTAAGAGAGGTATAAATGTCATTTGTTTTATCTGAGATATTAACAGAAATGTATGCTGATCTGTCAGTTAAATTTCTTTCACTTCCAGTTTCAAACTTGGGTCACTGTACATTTTCCTCTGATTACAGAAATGAATACATTTTGTCTTGATTGAGAAGAATGTAAAGTCATTTTCAATAATAATTGACTTAATTTATCTAGACACATTTGCAGTTTCCGTTTTGCTGTATGCATTTACTTTGATATGTAAAAAATAATAAGGTCATCTGTGTATAAAGAATTATCAAGGCCTTGATTCAGACAATTTACAATGTTATTTATTTATATTTTAAAATGTGCAACATATACGCTACAACCTTTTGGAACAACTTATTGATTTTTTTAGTCTGAGAATGTTGAACCAACCATAAGGTTAAAACTTCTATCAAATAAAAAGTCATAATAATTTGGGCTATCTACCTTTTTAATCCATACTTGAATAAGTCATTCATTATTCTCAGGCTCCAAGTTGTCTCATAAGTTTTTCTAATTCGAAGAAAACGGATATTGCATGTTTTTTAATAAAATCTTCGCTAATGAAAATTACTATTCTAATTACGCTGTCTATAGTACCTCTTTTTTCAGAAACCACGTTGTATGTTGGAAATTAAACCATTAGTTTTGAGATATCAGTTCAGTTTATTTTTTGTTATTCTTTTTAAGATTTTGCATACACAACCTGTTAGTGCTATAGGTCGAAAATCATTGGGATCTGATTTTTTTTTATCTGGTTTATGTATAGGAATCACAATAGATTGTTTCCAGCTCTTAGGCAATCTTCTTTCAATCAATATCTCATTTAATACATTTAACAAATACATTCATGATTTCGGAGGGAGTTTAATAAATTCATAAAGAATTACATCAGGAGGATTAGTTGTACTGTGAGTTTCTCTAATGGCATTTTTGAGTTCATCCAGAGTAAACGGATGATTATATTCTTCTTTGTTAGTTGAATTAAAGTTCAGGCTTTTTTTTTTGTTTTTTTCTTCATGCTGTCTATTGTTTTTTAATTGTTGCTTATAGTTTTCACTTGCGAAAGTGTTTTTGAAAGTTTCTGCCTGTAAAATATCTATATTCTCTTTACATATTATTTTAATATTATTTTGAAAGAGATGATTTAAAGGAGAAGATTGATTTTTCACCAGCGATTTTGCTAATCATATTCCAAAATTTTGGTTTCGTTTTTGTGTTTATTTTAGTTATATAGTATTGATTTTTTAGTGCTGCTCTACAAAGTATTATTGCAGTTTTTTCCGACTTTGATATTTATTTGATACATTACCTTTTGGTATGCATTCTTTTACTATTGACATTAATGTTTTTATGATATATTCCATAGATTTTTCCTGTCTTCTTTACCTTTGAGTTTTGATAACACTTTTTTTATTCTTTCTAATCCACTTTGTTTAGTTTCGATCTGGTAGATGAATTTCCGTAGATTCTGAAGTGGTCACTATTACTGTGTAGTAATCACTACCCCATGTATCAACAAGAACTTGCCAATTATCACCCATAAATATAGTGAGATCGCATGGTGGATAGGTCAATAACTGATTGTGTACCTAACGTTGGATGTAAATATGTACTAGTCTTATAATTTACTAGACATAAGTTATTAATATTAATAACATTTTCTATATTTCCCTTTTTTCTTATTTTTAAACCCCATATAATATTGTGACATTTAAACTCACCTAATTATAGAAATTGTCTCGTGATTATGTTATTTAAGTTGGTTTCTTCTATAGGCTTCTGCGGTGGAATATAAATAAAGCAGATATTTACTGTTCTATGTAGGGTCCTTTTTACCGCTACTGCTTGAAGCTTGGATTCTAGTGTTATTTTACTAAGAGGAAAGTCAATTCTTATTAGAATTATTTCGCCTCCAGATGCCCTGTGTTGAGTTTCATTTATGTAAATATATTGTGAGTATTTTCTTCTATTTTAGGATTTGATTTTAAGAAGTTTTCTTGTAGGCAGATGACCGTGTTCTGGTATTTTGTCATGAGTAGTGGATCATTTATTTTAGTTTTTATTTTCTACAATTTCATTGAATAATATTTTGAGTCTTTAGTTTTAGTGATTTTGTTTTTTCTTTGGTTGAATTTGTTTAATTCTATGTTTCCTACGTTTTTGTATCTGGCTTTGATAAGGCTTTTTAAAGATTTTATGTTTTGAAGAATTTTGTCAATTAGTTCAAATCTGTCTTTAAATTCTATTAGTGTGCTTCTTTTATGTTTATATATTCCTTCTTCCTAGGAGATCTTTCTTTTGAAGTTAGCGACGGGATTTCAATGTTGTTTATTTAAGGCAAGTGGGGAAAGGTTTAATTCTTTTGGTCATAATAGTATGGAAGTTTTGAATTTTTTGATGTTTGGTTTGGATTTTGGGGAACATCAGTTTCATTAGTTGGAGTCTCAGAGGTCTTCTTTAGAACTGGTTCAACAGGGAGTTTGGCTGATAGGATACTTTCTTTTAAAAATTTCACTAATGATTTAAGTTCTTTTAATAGGTTTGTCATTCCATGATGGACCACTGCTTGGGTTTCAATAAAGTTGCTGATGAGTTTGGATATATTGGCATACGTTGTTGTTGCTGGAATGTCTTTTATAATTTTCTCGCTTCAGATTTTGGAATATTTTTGTTGTTTTTAATTTCTGTCATTTTTCGTTTCGAAATAGAGCATAGTTTTTTTGAAGTTTTGTTAATTTTGTGATTTTTCACAGTTCATGTTGTCTGTTCCACTTTCTCCACACGTTTTACAGACTGGCGTCCTGGTGCATATTTCTTTGTAGTCCCCAAATCTTTGGCAGTTAAAACATCTGAGAGTATTTGGGATATATACATTTATTTTAGTTTTAGTGTTTTCTATCTTTACCTCTGCTGGGGATTTTAGAGAGTTGAATGTGAGTATGTACGTATGTATGAGTTTGTATTATTTTATCATTATTTTTAATAGCGATTCTGCAAAAATCAATAACGCCTTCACACTACACCCTTTGAAAAATTAAAAATATATATATGTAATATTTTATTGTCGGATTATGAAATGATTTTTGTTTCAATAGAAGATCTGAATATTTATTTTACTTCTAATAAAGATCTGGCTATTTTTTTTCACAGATTTTGTTTTTATTATAAAGCTGAATTTTCCATGATAAAAGAACAACTTTGTTATTGGGGTTTCTTCTAACGATTCAAGAACAATACATGGAGAGAAGGAAGTCTCATCAGAACCATTTTTGAATCTATTTCGACGTGTAAGTGCTTTGTGGGTTTTGATTTTTCATTTAAGATTTTTTAAAATTCATAACCTTTTTTTACTTAGTTCATTGAATGTGCCCCCCACCCAACACGGAGCCCTATAATGAGCAATGTCAAGGAGCAAACCCATTTGCCTTGAAAAATCAGGGCTACACAGTATATTCATACTGAGGAAAAGAAACCAATATTTTGAGATCAGTGGTTTTCGTTCGCAAGAAGTGTTGTATTTATACAAGAGGAAACATCAGTCTCCCCGCAACATGATTAACCTTACAGCCACCGCTTTATAATTCAATGTTCTAAAAAAAAAACAACGCTGAAAGAATGCTTGACCTGACCAGTCGTTTGATCGTTTCGGGTCTATGCGACCGCCCGTCTATCCCTGTATGTGACAAAAATGGAGTGTTGCGTGTTGTGTCCACTTAATTAACCGCCAACCACCAGAATCCCGTCCTAAATACATCACGCGTCGCCACCTACGGTGCCCCATGGGGGGGGGGTCTTACCTTCTACTGAAGTGCAGCTGGCGTATTTCTTGCCCCATTCAACAGGGCAAGTGTTCTGTTGAGTACGATTTTGATGAAAATATTTTTTTTTGCTTCAGTTTTTTTTCTTTTTTAAAAACTGAATTTGCCTCACTGTTTTGTATTCAAAAATACATTACCGGTAAGAATTTTTTCTTCAGAAATATATGATGGAAATATTTTTTTTCCAAGATGTATTTTCCTATAAAATTTATTTTTGTGTATCTATATCTATAAAATACATACATTACTTTCATAACATTTTGACCTCGTTTTGGGGGTTAACTATTTATCAATATTTTGGACCCTATCACGTGCTACCGCTCCGGGTTAAAGTGGACCAGAAAACAACAGGAATTAATGGTGATTTCATGATCTTCATAACCTTCAAAACTGAGGTCTTGCTACCGGATGCAGTTTACCGTCATAACCGGGATAATTCTATGTGAAGTTTTACTCCCAAAACCCAATCTTTGCTAAAACATTTTTTTCATTCTTTGTTAAAGTAACTGTCCAACATTAGTCATCTCTTTTTCTCTATGGTCTGTCATCTGTTCACAGGTAATCGCAAGATTAATTATTATCTTTTAACATTGAAAAATGCTATGCATATCATTACTGATGTCAGTACTTAGCATAAAGACTGAAACAACATATAATTTTACGATATCGAGATGTAATATAGGCAAAATGTAGCCTTATTCCTAAGTTGTTAATGAACATGACGAATGTGACGTCGTTATGTTCATTACAAGTTCTTAAATAATTCAATTATTTCAACGCTGAATATAAAGAAAAATATCGTTGGGATTCAAACATTCATAAGCATACATATGTAATATATAAGAAAAACAGAAATTAACTTCCATCAATAACTTATCAGAGGCAGACTTTTGTTTTACCACCTGCTACTGAATAGACAAGAACGTTTTAACACACCTGCATCTGAAGAGAATCAAATATTTGTAATACTATTCAGTTTCATGAACAACAAATCGGCAGATGTGCTGCGGAGTCTCTCTTATAAATCACTGACATAGTATATGGTATTTGGACTAACATTTCAGATAAAATTGCAAAGAAAATGCACCTCAGTCGGGCCGAGAATACATGAGGATATACGGGGTTGAATAAAATGTAATGTTAAGCTATGCAGACTCGAATGATTTTGCTGTTATGCGGACTAAATTTGATTTACTAATTTCATTGATGTACTTTCGTTGGAGAGAGACGAAGTCTTATGCGTATGATATGTTATTTAATCAGTTCAAGTTTAAAAGCGTAATTTGATCTTAACATTACTTTTGTCTTAAGACATATAATTATGAAAAATGTATTTTGTGGTGATAGAGGTGTATTTGCTAGTCTTAGTTGTAATATCTGGTTGTTTTTAAATATTTCATTTGATGAGAGCTTTTTTAATTTTTGATATTGCTTTTTACGGCAGTTTGTAATGTGGCGTTGTGCCATATTTTAAATGCCCCGAAATATTTCATACAAATGAGTCCGTGACATCAAATATGACAGCAATATATATATATATATATATATATATATATATATATATTGATGTACGTACACTTAAGTATCTTACATTAAGAAATGAGAAAACAATGAAAAAAGAATCAAAATTCCTGATCGTTACAGGACATAAATTTTATATAAACCGATGTTTATCACAATAGTGAGTATATATATATATATATATATATATATATATATATATTACGCGACGACAAAATTATTGCAAAAAACAATGTAATATTAAAGAGAAACACGCAGCAAGTGCTTTAATAACCGGTAGTAACAAGACTGAAGTGAGCTTACATGCTTTTGTGTCACTCTCTCTCTCTCTCTCTCTCTCTCTGTCTGTCTCTCTCTCTATATATATATATTTCACCATCCAACAACAAGACTAATTACTGGACCTATATTGGTATGTAGGCAGGATCTTTTAAGCAGAGATATTCCAATCATAGTTATTCGTTTTCGAACCCGGGTCAAAAATTCCAGACAGTCCTTTTAACGGAGATTCTGGAAAATGAAGGAAGAAACGGCTAGACCCTGTAATTAGCTGGAGACTGATAGGTTCAGCCCAATTTCCGAGGAATTTTCGTGATAGTTGCGATCACTGTCTGCAAGAAAAAATAACAATATTAAAGTACCTAAACCAGCAACTACTCCTGAATTTAGAAAGGAATTCATTAGTAAGTGCTGCCATAGAGCAAAATTTGTGAACATTTAAATTTTAAATTTTAAATTCTAATTTTAGTTTTTAGGAGAGTAAATATAAATTGTTTTAAATTAATTTAAGTTTTAAATAGTAATTTAACCCGGCTACCTTCCACTTCCTGTCTCCTTTGAATATCTACCTTTATAAAATATGTATATATTTACTAATTTAACCCCCAATTTCTTCTGCATGTATATATATGTATATATCTTTTTCACAACATAAAACACTTATAAATTTTTTTAAAATAATTTTTAGAAAATGTTTTTAAATTAAATTTTATTATCTTTATTTTTTGATTTTTTGATTTTATATTTATTTTATTTGTATCTAGTTTTTTCATTATTTAGATGAACTTACTTAAATTTAATTAAATCATATATCTGCTTTTTCCCCTAAATATGTGTTTCTAAAACCCTTTTTTCTAATACTTTGACCCATTTATAAACACTAGTTTTATTTGACAAGTATCGAGCGTCTCTAAAATATGGAAATTTTTCTTTTTTTCTTTTCTTTTTCTTACCCCTTCACGCTCTTCGTATGTTTTGCTTAACTCAATTCTCAATCAAACACCAATTCCTATTCCATTCTGTAACCCCTTTTCCTTTATAAAGCTAGACAAAGCCAAATTTTCATTTTTTTTTACTTACAACACTATCTAAAAGTAAAATTGTCCAAAACGTAAAAATAGACATTGATTGCTAACCGATTTTTTGTGATGTAAATTTTTTAATTCTTAACCTTCACTTTTATTTCTTTTGATTTCATTTTGAAAAAGTGGTAGTTGCCGATGAGATGTGAAATCTCTTTGAGGGATTTTATGTTGAAATGATCATTCAACAGTTTTGAACATCAAAGTTTATTGTATTATATTTCATTATTATTTTATTATATATATATATATATATATATATAACGGAAATATAATAAATAAGATTATTGTTTCTATATTGAGTGAGCGCATATTGAATAACATAAAACAAGATAGAGACAGAAAAATTATTATATACTATATCATATACTGTAAAAATTGGCCACAGCTACCAGAAGCTTTAAACATGATAAATGGTCATCAGTAACAAATATATTCAGTTTAGGAACAAATTGCTGTTTTCAAGTTATGAGAAATTAACAAATTTAAAGAGGCCATAATTCTCATAGAAACTATCATTTTAACGTTTCTCTTTTCTAATTAGTGATCCGCATGTACCAAAATGACAAAAATATCTCTGACTGTGCCCATGAAATCATTTGTTGTGCTATTATGAAATAACCCTTATATACTTCATTTTATTAAAATTCAAGCCAATGAAACTATTTTTGTAATGTCTGTCTATTTACTCTTTCATGTATATCTTGAAATATTTGCTAAATTTATATACACATATGGATTAATAATATTCATTTGCTTTGTGTGGTAGCACCTGACGTTTTATCCAGACTTCCGAAAACATTTTGTAGAATAAATAAATCAACATATTTCAAGATTACAGAAAATACCGAGTGAAACATTGTAACTTTAGAGAAAGCTATATTACAATTTCCTTTTCTTGAAAATACAACAGATTGTAATTCGAGACAGTGCCTTTCATCTTTCAAAGCGGACACTTAATTGTTGGACTTTTCACTAAGATCTTCTAAAGTCTTTTTCCGAGTCGAGATGTGTGGATTCATGGTCCCAAATCAATAGATATAATACAATAAAGCCAAAGAATATCACGATCATAAATAGTATGTTTGCCTGGTGAAACTACCTTGGGGCTTTTGCACTCTTCTATGAATAAATGAAGTACATGCCTGTGAAGGCCGATGCAGTAAAAAGAGAATGATTGAAAGCGCTTTAGACATAATGAAAGGAAAAGACATCAAAGTATATAGAAGAGGTGGAGAAATGTTGATGGGATAGTGTTCCATCTGCAACTGATAATGCCCAGGAAAAGAAAATTCTATGAATAATAAAAGAAATAATTCAAAGTTAATATCACGAGCAGAAAAGAGACAGCAGAATAATATTGATAAAAAACGAAAATAACATTAGCGAGGGAAAGAAAGAAAAAATACAAAGGAAAGAAAATTGAAAAAACATGGCGGATTTAAATAAATAATATGGCACATAACAATGGTAGCAATAAAAACATTAGCAAATGAGTTTAGCAAGGATCCAAGCTGGGATCAAAGTAAATCAAAGAATGAGAAGGATATAAACAAAATTGAGTAGAATGATGAAACACAAACGAGAATAGAAAAATGTAATTCATTAATTAAAATTACCAGATCAGTGTTCATGTCCTATCCTTGATATATTTATGAAAAATAATGGAATAGTCAAGAACCTTGCAGCAAATGTCTTACATATGAACAGAAAATATTTCAGCGGGTATGCAAAAACAGAAACAGGGGAAAATAGATATGACTTCTCACTGGAAAGTTATACAGCGAGGCTATTCTAAAAGAATTAGAATCCTACTGGGATTCATCATTGGTGGCCATAAGCTTAACAACATAAGATATGCAGATAACATAGTGTTGATAACAGGAACAGAAAGAAAGCTATAAAACTCCTATAGAAATTAATGAAGGAAATGGTACCTATCAACTCTTACATAAGGATGGGTTTACAATTTCAGCCTTCTGTAGGCCGAAGTGAATAACGAGATAACAACTCCTCTCTTCACCCACTGTCTTCCAACCAGCAGGATTGGAAAAAAACATAAGGCATTCGTGGACCTATGTGAAACAGTCTCTGGATCAATCATTCCTTTAAAGAAATTTACCGGTGAATTGAAAAGAAGGAAAAGAATGAAAGAGATTATGTCATTTTAGATATCTCAGTTTCAGTTAATTTCTTTTAGTTACCCTACTCTCCAAATTTTGTCAATTTTATTGTGACCAGTTATTGAACCCCTAACACATCGGGTCATGTCAGATTTTGGATCATTCAACCAACTCTTTTAGCTTTTGGGCTAGTGAGTGATTTTTGAGATTGATAAACATAATGCCTTAGTAGTCATTTTTTTTACCGGAGCTCATATTACAATTTTTTGTTTCTCTCTAGCTCTTTATATTACTGTTTCCCCATATGGTATTTATGGCTTCTTGGGTTGGTTCGGAAATGTTTATAGCCTATGAAGGTTTAAATTTTCTCATTTTCCAGAGGTATTCTTTGCTTATTATTTCACTTCATCCCACAAAGGGCAGTGTTCTCACCTTCCCCACCCCTTACATATCTGTTTTCTTTCTATTTACTCTACCTGTCATGAGTGCAGGAACTACGTAAGGTCTGTTTCTCTTTTATTATTATTCCCACAGGTGCACGGCATGGTATACAGTCATTAATCATGTTGTCTCTGTTTGGTAATGCTCGAAAGAAATGTATATGTAGTGCTTAACCATTCTTAAAAGTTGTGCTGATGTTATACAGACCATGTATCTTTTCTGGTGAGCTCTTCACGTAAAACAGGCAAATCGAGGCTGATTTCTGAGAATCGTTATCATCTTGAACCATTCAATCATAGGGTTGCTGCTACGCTGTTGGGTATTGCTCATATTGACAATGTCTTGTTCCGATGTTTCTGGGTATTGAAAACGTAGAATGTTTGTGATCAGTAAATTGTTATCTGCGGAGTTAATTCTATTAAACATTGGGTTTTGAAGAGTGTTCGAGTATCGTTTGGTTACAAACTGAATACAAAATATAAAGTGTGAGTGGAATTACAGGTTTTACTTGAGAAAGAATTGATACAATTAAATAATGTAGCTAGTCACAAAAACTGTCATGGAAAACGTTAAATATTAGCGAGAGGTAGGAGATGTTTTGTTTGTGAAAAAAAGTGGGTAGGTTAAAACAACTTTAGCAATCAATGCTATATAGGCATAATTGAAATATATCAAGGCTGGAATGTTAGAAGTTGGCAGTTCCAGCCCAGATTTGTGAAAAGTATTTCAGTTTTGTTTTCATCTGTCTCTTATATAGAAGAATTACTTCGTAGAACTCCAGCTGCCATTTTTCTAGTCAGTCCGGCTTTACAAATCGACATTAGAAACAAGCTGTTTCCTTTGGATGCCAGTTTAATTTCCAAATTGTCAATATTGTGAAGGGGAAAAGGGTGCAAAATCAATAATAAAATTACCGCAAAGATAAGAATTTGACAAAAACCAGCGAAAGAATCAGGATTATTTTTGCTGTTGTTCATTCGCTGCAAGTCCAAACAAACTCACCTAAGCGCGTAAATAGATGATGTAAGTATCCTAAAGTTGATGAGGATAAAATTCTAGTGACCGTAGAAACATCTTTCTGAGTATCTTAGCCATCTTCTAATTTTTCTGGGTAAGTGGCTACCTGCACTGAACTTTCCCGTTACGACTGAAATTTTGAGGGCATGAAGAGGAGTCTAATCTGGTAAGTCCTATGGGTGAAAGCTTGAAATAATGAATCGAAGAAATATAGCTCGTATAAGTATCGTAGAAATAGGGATGGATTTGCTGATGAAAAATGAATTATAGAATGTAAAATAATTCGCCAACCAAATTAAAAATGTACACGATTTGGAACTATGTCGAATTTGTGAAATTAGGATTAGGCGGCTCTTCCTCAGATATAGAATATCAATATCCGTGTTGCGTGTGATATGGTCTATATAAAGCTATAGCATGACAGGAGGGGGTGAAGCAAGTCTTGGAGCTGACAAAACACAAACATTAGACCACAATATTTTGTAATATATCCTATATATTAAATCTATTTTATGTCTGCAGGGAGCGTTAGTAAAACAATAACGACAAATTAAAGAGCCTCCTCATCGTAAGAGAAGAAAACCCAAAGAAATAAATGACAAAATGAAAGACAATATATGTTATTTAAGAAAAAAGGGATAATAATTAATAAAAAATTATAGAAAACAAAGCAAAATATTTTACTGAAAGGTTACATGTTATTTTGCGTTAATATGTGGAAGCTTAAAACAAATCAAATTATAAGACTAAGAAAAAATAATGAATTAACAGATAATATACCGAAAAAACAACAAAAGCGTCAATATGAATTACTGAAGACAACTAAATCATATTGAATAAGAAAAAAAGAAATATGAAAAATAGAAAAGGTATAATTCAAATATGGCAAGTTAAAGTCAGAGAAGACAAAAAGAGAAGACGAAGAGAGAAAAACGAATTATTAAAGAAAAAGTAAAGGAAAACAAAGAAACATTTAAATAAAAAAATAAAAAAACAAAAATGAAATAACGAAATAAAAAAATTAAATTGAAAACACGCTAAAGCGAATTGAAATTAAGATAGTTAAATACGTCAAAGAAGAAGGTGTGTAATATTGTGATATTTGTGAAAACACTTAGCATGAAGCTGGTGTTAACGTTCAATTCACTACGTCGATAGCGTTAAACACTCTTTAGAAAATGCACATCACACTGTCGTCAAACTTTTTTTCAAGCCATTGATCAAGGATTTCTTGCATGCCAAGTTAGAACGAGTCTTGTCTTCTCTGCCTTGGTTATGTCAAATTCAATCCCTTCTCAAACCAATATTCTGCATTTGTAATTTTCAAAGCGATTTGAATTGTGATCTTAATTTTCCTGGAATAAAATGTTGATATTTTTTGTAGATATTTATATCAATGTGATATTACAACTTCTCATCCGTATCGTTTACACTTGTGAAAGAATGAAAAATCAATCAATAATGCACATAAACGCAATCTTGACAGAAATATAAAATGATCATTTATCTATTCAAAAATTTGTCAGATTGTGGTATTATTTAGTTGGTATGGCACTGCTTATTTAATATGAACTACAGTAAAGTTATAGCTTACTTTATTAGATGATTCGAACTAAAATATTATTATTGTTACAGACATACTTTAACAGAAATTTAATTTCTTAAAATGTATTATATTTGTTTATTAAATTATGATCAAGTAGTTAATACATTTATTGATATATTTAATTTTACTGAGTTAAGCATAATTTTACATAGACATACACATAATTAAAGGATTCCTATATATCGTTCCTGTCAAAAATTTCTCAGTAATAAAAATAGATATTTAAATAAGGATACTCAATCATTTTGACTGAACCAAACAAAAAATAATCTTAAATACCACACAGAACGAAATCGCAATTCATTTTAAGAAGACCATAGTTTTAATTCGTTATTCAAAATTCAGAAATATAAAAATAAGATAAAAACAAGACAAAGATCTCCTTAAGACGTAACATTATGTGTTTACTATTATGGATGATACACCTGCAAAATATAAATAGCAAAATCCCCTTTGTCGATTTACAATCAATAACGAAATTAACCGGGCAAATATATTGTCATTTTGACGAGAAGGACGTTAAGTCTTTGATGTCTAGTCAAATATTGAATCAAATATATCCTAATTTTTTATGGTTCCTTCTCATGAAAAGAAGCAGTTGAAAATAAACCTTGACTAATATATCTGGAAAAATGAAAAAGAACTTCCATGCTTTTTTAACAAGTTTATACTGCATTTTTCTGAGATTGACACACAAAAACAAGAAAATGTTCGTATTGGAGTTTCCGGTGCGAATGCCAAGCAGTACAGCAAGCCGTTTCTGAGTTTATTGCGGAGTGTATTGCGTCATAGTGCTTATTTTCTCACAAACGGCGTAAAAACTTAGTCTATTGTGCAGCCGAAAAAACTAAAACAAAATAATAGAAACGAACGGCATGCTCGAAATTATAAATCTAAAAGTGCAACAATTTAATCATTTCATCATGTATTACAAACTTTAAAATATATCTATTATTTAGATTTATACTTTCTATTTTATATATCAATTACCTTTGTCTATAAATAAAATAAAGCTACATTTTTTCAATTCTTTATTCCCTATTTTTCCGATAAACGTGGTGCAAACACTCAGACAACCGTTTCATATCCTTTAAGTAAAATAATGCAGGTTTTGATATGAAAAAAGATTCATCCAACCCTTGAAACTTCTTTGTTTTTATTAACAAAATATCGCTAATCAAAGTTTGTTTATCACCCACCATAGACGATTCTCACCTGCATGGGCAGTCGACAAAATCTTAAACAACTCACATGTGCGGAGTTAAAAATAAAATATGGCTACAATTTACATATCAGATTCCGTAATTATCAATGCGCCTAATTAAGTTACGTTTAATTTAATATATACTGAGAAATTCAATGACGCGCTGCATTGTTATAATTATTATTACGCCAACTGTCAAACGTGATCCACGGTGCTAATTGTTATGCCGTAACACTTTCCATTAAGTCGCCATCGCTCATCAGAACAAGATGGAACACTAGAAAAGCTGAAAAACTAGCTAATCAATAGTAAAGTACAATTCGTATGTTCTATTGGGTTGACAAGGACCACTTTGTAGTTATTTTTCTTTCGCATATATTTCTGAGGTTTATACGGTGTCGGTTTCACTTAGAAGCTATAGAACAATTTTAATTCCCTGAAACTTTAACTTTGGAAAAAAATGGAAATAATCTCGTGTATCAAATTAACGCTTAAATATGAGCTATTTTCTTCATGTGCGTTGTATATGAAACCCAGTGTTGGAAAATATATCTTTGTTCTTTTTAGTAACAGGTTTTTGAAAACTGGGTTTGTAGAAATCATTCTCCACGGTTCATTTTTACAAAAAGTTATATGAGGTTATTGCTTATATCAAAGGGATAGAATGTTATTAATTATAAGGATACATGTATTTCTGAAATGACACTGAATTGTCACAAAACAAGTGTATGTTAGGATCTTCCACAGTGGGTGCAGAGTAGAGAAATGATGCAAATCCTATGCCTTAAAATATAATCTTTATAACTGCTACAACACAAAAAATCACCAAGTAGAAATCGCTTTATATATCAATTAAAACTAATTTTTAAATGGAGCAATATCACATCGAGAGATGTTAGAAATCTGCTAGTCAATCTATCGTCCATATACAGCAGTTAAATATAGACATATAAATGAAGAAAGAAAAGAGACAAATCAAGAGAAATGGTTAATTGAACTGACAAGTTAATCAACTGAAAAAGATTACGAAGGCACTCGATAGAGGCAAAGATAGAGGCCTAAATATAATGAACATAATGATGCATAAATTATTTCAAAACGAATTCCTGGAAGTGTAAAAAATATCGCCAGAAATATAGAAGAAAAAAATCTTTATGTGGGCCGAGTCTCTTTATGATGTTGGTGATTAACATTTTGCATAATTTCCTGTTTTTTCTAAGCTCTTACATTTGATTTTGTTATTTCTCGTAAATCATTTACGGCCACCCGTTTGCAGATGCTCTTTAGGTAGGCTATGCGTTGTTTTTATCGATCTAACTTGAAGTCAATTTTCTTTATATTAAAAAGGGTGTCTTGTTTTTATTTTCATTTTTTTCTAAAACTTCATGTTCAGTCCATCGTATTTACAGCATACTTCACTAGAAACACATTTATGTTTCCCGAAATCTATTTTTCATTGGTGAGGTGATTGTATAGCATTCACTTCATATAAAGGGACTGATATAACGTAACAGGTCAGTTATTTCTGTTTAGTTTCTATCGATATTTTCCTGAGATCTTTTATTTCTACAACTAGAAAAATTAAACAAAAATAAAAAATACGAGGAAGCAATGAGATCCACCGATATAAAATAGTCGCATTATACCTTTCCATAGACAATTCAATAAAGATAATATTTGGTAGAATACATAAAGTAAAAACAGTCTAATAAAAGTAGTAGACACTAGAGTAATGCAGCTACTTTCCCAATTTACCGGCACTATTATCCTAGAACCAGGTACTTTTGATTGACCAACCGAAAATTAAAAAAAATATATAACAAATACAACTTAGGCCAATAATCTTGAATCTCGTGTGTGTATTCTCTATTTATTCAAGCTCATATTTCATTATGAAATATTACATGCAAATTAAACGTTTGATTCAGCGTGATAATTGCATGAAATTAATTTTATTTGGATATCAGCTGAGGGATAATCTCTGGTACAAAATATTGTTCATATTTCCTATAATGCAGACGTATTTTTGTATTGTTGAAATAATTATGAAGACAAAATATAATATCTATTTTTCATCAAACGTTCAGGAAATATGTTGAAATGTTAGTGTTGAAATTAATTTTTACAAATAAGAACTACCCTATCATTTATAGACTGATCTTATAGATAATCTAGTTCAAGGACAAACATTTTTTTTAAAAAAATGGGTACTGAAAATTAAAGACGAACTCAAAATGTATGGTTTGTCTACCACTTCCATAGAATACGATTTTAGAATGATTTTTAATGAAAGCTTTGTGAATGATTAAACACGAAATACGAACATCCATTTAAAACGTTAAAAATATTGGAAAGATATTGGGTACTTTCTCAAAGCTCAGTTTCATTAAATTCTATTACACATTCTTGTCACTGGTGATGTTTAAATAAATTATCTTATTTGCAAATAAGTTTGTATTTGTCTAAAATACTCTTATCTGAAGACAGAAAACGCATAGATGTAAGCGGTATTCTACTTGCATGATAAAAAGACAACTGTCATAAGCGAATTACGAATTAGGATAAAATATTCTAGTCATGAAAAATACCTATCAAAAGTCAATGTGTGTACCATGCTTATGTATTCGATAAAATGAAGTTTATTATTTTTTTCTTATTTCCGTTTTTCGATTTATCATAGTATACGCATTTGAATGAAAGAAAGAAAATATCTAAGAAATACTAATGATATATCCTGTGAATATATTAGAAACAAACACTAATTTCGTTGATTTTATGACATATCGATTCTGCTTTGATTATGTAATATAAAATGTTTATAATTAAACAAGCTTCGCTAAACATAGATCAATACCACATTTCTCAAAACAGCTGATTAATCATAATAATTCACATAACATTATTTCTAGGTTCTACAAGAATTAGAATTTAAATCGAATGAAATGTTTCTTAATATGATTTTCTTTTTGATTATCACTTTAGAAACGTCGTCCAATAATACTCTTATATATACAGACTAGAAACTCATGCACATGATTATGCAAAATTTAGAGCATGGAAGAGATAAAAAAATATTAAAA